>VXAA01004633.1:34054-81345 GCA_013399115.1 Anseranas semipalmata | reverse complement strand
CAGGGCTGGCTGCGCCCCGGGGGGACCGGCGGCCCCCGCCAGCAGCGGCCGTCGGGCTGCCAGCGGGCACAGCCGCCGCCCCCAGCGACGTGGCACCGGCGACGAGCAGACCCCCGGCAAAGGCTCCGAAGGCGGCAGAGGACGCTGCAGCAGATGCCAACGCAAGCACAGCCCGACTGCCGGGGGCACCGCCATCCAAGGCAAGCGCCAGGGGACCACAGGACAAGCCCCTGTCCCCGGATCTGACAGCATCTGAGCCCGCGAAGAAAACCGAGGCTGGGGCGACGGTGGTGGAGACACCCACGCACACTGCAAATGGCAGCCAGCACCTGCCTGGGAGAGCCGGCCAGCCTTCCCGGGCAGCGGGACTGGGAGCCATGCCCAGGCTCAATGGGACCAAAGCGGGAGAGATGGCAACGTCCCCCGAAAACCACTTCATCCTCATTAGCAAAGAGGGGGTAAAACCCAGCAGCCCAGCAACCCCGAACCTCGGGCCTGATTCTGTGGGAAACTTCACAAGGAGCCAAGAACTGCGCGGCATGCAGGAGCTCGCTGCCACGAGGCGCGGCGGCACCCTCGCCGCGAGCACCATCAGCAGGGCCGCAGCACCGCGCGCCCTGAGCCGTGGCACCACTGGGGCAGCAGGTGCAGGGCCAGGACAAGCTGCCAGGGGTGCTGCCCCCGAGCAGGGCGGGCGGGGGGCGGCGGGCAGGAGCAGCCACGCAGCCCGGCCGGGGGGCAGCCCGGGGACGCACAGGGTCTTGGCCATGGATGCAACGCTGGCCCCCAGAGACCCCCAAGCTCCCGGGCAGTTTGGGCATCCTGTGGCAGTCCCTGACGACAAACAAGAAGAAGCAAAAAGCAGGTGGAAGGAAGGAAACTTTAACGTCTACCTCAGCGATTTGATCCCTGTAGACCGAGCCATAGCAGACACCAGGCCTGCCGGGTAAGATGTGCTTCCCCTGTGCAGGTATCTGCGCCGCGCTCCCGGGGATGCCGACTGCCTGCTCGGTGGCTCCCGGGGAGGGCAGCCGGGCGCACCGAGGCCTTCGCTGCGTGCGTGCCAGCAGTGAGAGGGCTTCATGTTTCCAGGTAAGAGGAGCTCGTTACTAACGCTAAAGCCGGGTAAAATTTCCAGCTTGACTTAGCCAGCTAAGCCCTGCTGTCCAAAGAGGTTGGGGCGCACGAGGCAGACAACAGGGCTCAGGCCTCTTCGTTCCTTGAAACGTTTTATTGGGTTTATCAGGTGTAGCACCAAGCACTGCTCGGTGCCACTATCTGTGCGTTTGTTTCCTCAACCACTTCCGCACGCTGCTCACGTGCCCGGGCAGCAGAAGCCCTCCCTGCCCAGGAGCGCCCGTGCTCTCATGCCTGGGGCTGCCGCTGCCCGCCTGCCTGCCCGCGGGACCGAGCTACCCTGACAGCCTCACCCACCTGGGGGGCCCAGAGGGGGCACCTGGGCAAAGCCACCTGATGAATGCTGAAACGAGGACTTGGCATGTGGCTGCCTGTGGCCGAAGTAGCGCTGAGGATGTCCCTGGGATCGCTTCTTTTTCCCACCAGTGTCGCTGGCCGCTGTGTGGCACTTTTACTCTTGTGCTGCCCAGCACCGCGTGGGTGTCTGCTGTCTGAGCTCGGGACCTGCAGGCAGAGGTGTGATTTGGAAATCAGGTGCTTTGCAGCTGTCCCCCTGAAATGTGCAGCTGACTCTGCAAATGTCAGTATTGCACTTTGAAAATACAAACCAAGCCCCTCCCGGAGTCTATATACAAAAGCAACGCAAGTACCGTGCCAACAGAAGGGGCAGGCATTCAGGGGGCTCCTTTCTAGAGCAGCTGCACCTGAATAACTGCAGACAAGGTCTAGAAAGGGTGCAAATTCAGGTGAATCCTCCTGTCCCCACCATGGGAGCGGTGGCATGGGATTTGTGCTGTGACCTGTCCCCCATCGCATAGGACAATACACAGGCATACCCGTGCCACTGTTGTTACTCACTTTGTGAGCCAAGGTGAAGTCCTGGAAGGGCAGGAACAGGGCAGGGAAGGAGCTACAGCCCCTTTCCAGTGTGCAGAAGATGCCAGCTACAGAAGCCACCTGCACACAGAAAAAGAGCCATCGTGGCTCAAAACCAGAAGTGAAAGGCAAGCCCTGGAGAGCGGTAGAGCAGAACACCTGCCTTCCAGGAGCACCTGCCTGCCTCAGATGAATCAGGAACCCTGCCAGGAAGGAAGCCCATAGCCGTTCGGGTATCTGGATAACACCTTAGCCAAACAGGGGTGGGTCCCAGCGGCACGGCCCTGGCACACGTGCTGCCACGCTGGCTCGGGCTGCGCCCTGAGGACGGTGACTCAGGGAGCACCCACGGGCGCCCTGGTGCTGGCAGGAGCTGTGCAGGCTCCAAGCATGCAGCCCGTCGGCACGGGGGAAAGCCAGCCGTGAGGGCCGGCTCACTGCAGTCTGTCTCAGTGTAACACTTACTGCTTGCTGAGCTCTACTTACCAGCACCAATGCTTGCTGAGCGCCCTCTCTACACAGCGATGCGTGTCCGCAGAGTCCCACCCTAGGAGGGGCAAGGTGCAAAAGCCACACAGCTGGGTTGAAATGGCCCAGGGCAGCCGTGATGTTTGCAGGCAGAGCACTTGGTGCAGAGCCTGGTTCAGGAGCCCTGGACCCTGCCTCAGCCCAGGCGGCAGCAGCACAGGTCCCTGTGTGCCCCTCACCTCTCCCAGGCTACCGCCGTATCTTCCCTGGGACAATCAATTTACCTGGGTTTGGGTAGAAACCCAGATTTCCTGGCTTGGAAAAAATAAAAGGTGCATACTGCGTGCACTGTGTGTCTGGTGAGTTAGCCCCCGTGCCAGCAAGCGCAGTGTGCCGGCTGTGCCGGGCGGGTAGGGCAGAGCGGGGCTGTGGTGTCCGTGCAGTTGGGTCCGCGGTGCCAGGCTGCTGCCAGGCTCGTGAGCAGGAGACCCATGGTACTGATTTTCCAAAGTAGCTTCAGCGACCTGAGAGCCTACGCTTGATTGACTTCGAGGGTGATGTCAGCCAAACATAGAGGCTGTGGACTCTTTTTCTTTAGAAGCCTCTTTAGGGGTGGAATTTCAAAAGAATTTGACTTCTACTTAATGTTAGTTATATATACTAAGCATTATACATGCACATATATAAAATATACATATTTATGTATGTGTATCTATGTAGATAGCAAAGAAATGGAGCCCAAACTCACATAGAACATTGTGAAATACCTTTAGCTGTGGGTCGACAGTAACCCAGTGCTTTCTGCCTAGAAACCCTGTTTTTTAGGTAAGAAGGGAGAAAACAGCATTCCTCAGTTTGAGGTTGCCACAAGGAGCTGCTTCGAGCTGTTGCAGCCACCTCCCTCTGTCAGGTGCTGCCTTGGCCCTGTCCCACATCCTGCACAGCCGCCCCTCGGAGGCAAGGGCCAGGCGTGGGGGAAGCTGCCTTGCGAGGAGTTTGTAATTTTGGGGTTATTTTCACTTACTTCACTCCTGATTACCTGCAAAGGCCTGAAGCGCCTCTGAGTTTTCTTCAAAGCACCGCGCATTCTGGGCTGCACAGTGCCCCGGTGTCAGCATCTGGGCCAGCACCAGCCAAACCCGAGGGCCTGTTCATCCAGACGGGAGGAAGAAGTCACTTTTCCATAGTCCCATATACATGGTGCTGTTTGCTGTCCGCTGTTGATAGCGGGGTGAACAGGAGTTTTGGTTCATCCTTGGTAAATTCATTTTCTGCGTCCACAGGCAGGCTGGTGCCTGTCCTGCCTGCCGGAGCTCTGCTCTGCAAGGAAGAGAGGAAAACCAGTTATCAGAGCTCAGCTAATGGATGAGAGAAGGCAAGTCCCAGGATGTCGTGAATATTCTGGATAAAGCAGCGCATTCAGGGGGGAGCAGCTCTTCCTTGAGGCGTCCTGCACGCCTCGAGATGCCCTGGGAGATGGATTGCTGTGGGAGCCCAGCTCCCCGCAGGCAGGCAGTGAAGCGGTGCTTGAATTGCAAATAAAGCTGAGAAAAGCTGCTCATCGACCTTTTGCTCAAACACTGAAGACACAGACCTGACCCGGCCGTTGCCTTTTTGGCTGTCACAGAGAAAAATGACAGACTCACAGGCAGGGAGAAGTGTTACCGCTCTCTCAGCCCAGCGATGCGTGCTGGTGCTGTGCAAGGGACGCAGGCGCTGCTCAGGGCCCCCGGACAGGGCTGGGCATGGTCGGTGGCGCCAGGCATCCCTGGGGAGGTGTGGGTGCTCGGGCGGGAGATGCAGGGTGCTCGGGGAGCAGGCCCGCCCATACTGTCGTACGTGGCACCCGTATGCTGGAGCGTCTTCCCGTCCTCCTCAGCACTGGCTGCAGAGGTTGGACCGGGAGACTCCTCTCGCTGCCTGCCGGCTCGGCGAGCTGCTCTGCCGAGTAGCCCTTCAGGGAAATGGCCATTTCCCTGATTCTGAACGTGTTGCTGACTGCCCTCTGACAAGGCTACCTCCTGCAGCCCAGGGTCCCATGCTGTGGGTGCTCGGAGCGTCACAGAAGGCACCCAGTGCACAGGGGTCCTTTCCCCGCGGGTGTCTCCAGGACCAGGGTGCAGAGCTGGGACCGGCCTCGCTCCCCAGCACCTTTCCATTGCTTATGGGAAGGAGATACTGTCCCCTGGGGTGGGGAGGAAAAGAGCTCCCTGTTGGGAAGGGCGGCTGGGCGCATCCTGTCCCCACGGGACTGGCCCCAGGGTGGCGGGAGGACGTGTGCCCCACTCGCCTGCTGCCTCTCCCGGCAAAACCCCCCGGCGGGGTGAGCCTCTGTGTTTTACGTTTCCACTTCCCCCTCCCTGCGCATTTCCTGGCGGGCTCTCAGCCTGGAGGCTTTCAGGAGCGTAACCGGCTGTGCTGCTGTTGCAGGTGCTCCGAGCAGCGGGTTCACGATGACCTCCCGACCACCACCATCATCATGTGCTTCGTGGATGAAGTGTGGTCCACCCTCCTGCGCTCCGTTCACAGCGTCCTCAGCCGATCTCCGCTCCACCTGATCGAAGAAGTCATTTTGGTGGATGACTTCAGCACTAAAGGTAGGTGAAGCTGCTTCCACCTTTATGAAACTAATATAACTTGAGGCCAAAATACAATTTGTTCTCTGTAATTCAATTCTGAATAGTAGAAAGAAATCGCATTTTCTTTCAATGTATTGAAGTGTTTACGCAGCCTGAGCACCCATGGGGTGTCCTTGCTCGAGGGCACGTGCGTTTATAAAGATGCTCTCGGCCTTCTCTGCGCAGTTTCCAGATGAATGCATGCAGTTTTCAGTGCTGGTGGCAGGTGCACACCAAGGTTGCTCAGTGTAGTCACAGATATTTCAGATGATATCGAACCTCTGCTTTGTAATACTTTGGCTCTCTACTGACTTCAGCCCTTAAAAAATCTAAAATGATGTAATTTTTCAGCTGCTGGTTCTTCAGGGAAAGTGCTATCTCGACATCAGGGCTCATGCAGCACATAACGCTTTCCCAAAGAGCCTACAGTGCAACAAGGCAATAGGTGCAAGAGAGGAGGGAAAAGGGCTCTGTTTGCTCATTTTAAAAACAATCATTAATACACATTCATACCATTTCCTCTCAAAAATGTCTCTTCAATTTTCCCCTTTACTTTCCTCCTGGCTTCCCTTTGTATCTGCTCATTAGCCAGTGAAGCAGCAGCAACCTCTCTAGCGCGCGTGAATTCCAGGGAGCCTTGCTCTACGTTACTGTAACCTGTAACTGCAGCAATAACCCGCTGCAAACGTGTCTGCAAATGTTCCACCTGCAGAGCCTTTCAAAACCCCTGGCCAACAAGCAGTTGCCCCTCCCACAGAGCCACAAAGAGCACCAGTGCGAGCCGCCCGCCGGGAAGCCGGGGCGCTGCCCGCAGACCAAGTGGCGGAGGCGGGCGACCCAAGAGAAGCGCTCGCTCCAGCGCTCCGGCGCAGCAGCAGCCCCGTGCTCCAGCCCCGCGCCCCCTTCCTCGCGCCCTCTTTGTCCAGGCGCCAGCTGCCTCCGCGGCGTGGGAAGCCACGGCAAATGCGAACTGGAACGCAGCGATGTGCCACAGCACACCCTCATGTTGTGTAAACCCAGGCTGAGTCTTCAAATCTGGTGCTTAATATTGAGAAATTTGTGCAGCACACACACAAAAAGCTGTTTTAGCCAAAGGGAAAAAAATACAACCAGATTTTAATTGCAATTATAGTGCAATTAAGAATAAAAATAAATTATGGAGTCTCTGCCCATTGGTTAAATACCCACTTTGGATGATGAACTACCCCAGTTTGCATCTCAAACCTGTGGACCCTTGTGTGTCCTGGAGGGGCTTCCAGGAAAACTCTGCCCACTGCTTCTCACACCTGGAAATAGGCACGGGATGGGTACGTCAGCCTCTCTCTCTTCTTCTCCTCCACAGAGTACCTCAAGGAGAAGCTTGACGCGTACATGTCGCAGTTCCCGAAAGTGAAGATCCTGCATCTCAAAGAAAGGCACGGTCTGATACGGGCCAGGCTGGCGGGAGCGCAGGTCGCCAGAGGTAAGGCGAAGCCACAGCACGCCTGCCCGGACCTCCCCGTGCCAAACCCGTCTCCCCGCGCCCCGTTTTGCTGCCCTCGCGCTCAGCCCGTGATGGACGGCTGGCCGCGTTAAGCAGAACCGCTCTGCGGGCACAGTTCAGCAGTGCTGCTGCTACCAGTGCCAGCCGGCCGCGCCTCCCAGCACCAACGGCAGCGTTTTGCACAGCGGCAGCGTTTGAAAATTCGCCCCTCACCTGCGGAGCTGAGAGGCCGGTGGCTGGCGAGCGGCTGGGAGGAGGGCGTCTGGGCGCGCAGCACCCGGAGGCCTGACGCGGGCTGCCTGGCGCCTGCAGGTGGTGTCGGCAAGCATGCGTTCGGATTTCCAGCTCCTCCCGCCGTAGCTCAGCTTCCCGGAGCGTTTCGGGAAGCGCTGGGGTGCGGGGCTGCAGCAGCCATCAACCCGCGGGGTGCCCGGGGCATGCGAGCCTGACGCTGCCCCTGGCTTCTGCCTGCAGGCGACGTCCTGACGTTCCTGGACTCGCACGTGGAGTGCAACGTGGGGTGGCTGGAGCCGCTGCTGGAGAGGGTGCGCCTGAGCCGCACCAAGGTCACCTGCCCCGTTATCGAGGTCATCAGCGACCAGGACATGAGGTAACACGGCTCACAGCGCTGGGAAACCCAGTGATTCCTGCCATTGTCCTGAGAAAACCTCTTACCCTGGCCTAAAAATGTTAATTATAAGAAGACATACATCCAAACCTTCTAACTAGCCTTCCACAGTACTCCACAGGGGATATGCAATATAGCTGACTTGTACACAGTCAAATTAACATTAGCAGTAGCCATGGCCACATTATTTATCGCACACACCTTTTCGTTTTTTCGTGAATTTTAGTACATGAAGACGATTCCTGATGAAATTTGTTAGAATCTTGTTTTAATTATGTACAGATATTCCTCTTTGCTCATTAAGGGTGACATTTCAATCAGGAATGTGACTCAGAATTAGTCATCTCCATCTTTTCCCTGTTTAGCTACATGACTGTGGATAACTTTCAGCATGGGATTTTTACTTGGCCAATGAATTTTGGATGGAGGCAGATTCCACAAGAGGTCATCGAGAAAAATAAAATGAAGGAAACTGATATAATAAGGTAAAGAAAGTGAATCTGAGAGTTTTGTGACCCAACCTGTTCTGCTGTTACTGATTTAGCAACAGAGGCTCCTCCCAGGCCACATGTTCTTCCTTCGCTGATAAGGATGACGGATGCGGTGGCCTAGTGCAGGAGATCACCTCACCAGGCATTGGCAAAGCCCACCAAGCGTTTCTTGCTCCTGCAGCCCCATGAGCACATCATGGTGCTGCCTGTATCGTTGCATGCCCTGCCACCTATTTTTTTTAACGTTGCATTTGTCAGTGGGCATGGAAGGGACAAATCCTGTGGTCTGTGCTGTAAGTGCAAATTTGGACACCATTCCCGAGCATTTAGTAGCCAAGAGTTTCCTGATGATTCCTTTGTGGAAGCTAGGTGACAGGGACGGGTGTTTTGTGACCAGCTGACGTGCCGCCTTGCTTGCCTGTTCCCAGGTGCCCGGTCATGGCGGGCGGCCTGTTTTCCATCGATAAGAAGTATTTCTTCGAGCTGGGAACGTATGACTCAGGACTGGATGTGTGGGGAGGTGAAAATATGGAGATTTCATTCAAGGTACGTCGCTCTCGGCAGCCTGTCCCGCACGCTAGGTTCGGGTGCCTGGGGCTCCCTGGGGGCTGTCCATGTGGGAGACCCTGTCCCTCCCGGCAGGGCACAGCCCAGCGAGCCCCTGCTGACCACCTCCCTGCTTCTCCTCTGGCTTGCGCCACGCCAGAGCGCAGCCCTGGCCTGTGTTTCTCTCAAAGCAACCTCTGCTCCTCAGGTCTGGATGTGCGGAGGAGAGATTGAGATTATTCCGTGCTCCAGAGTTGGGCATATTTTCAGGAATGACAACCCTTACTCCTTCCCGAAAGATCGGGTAAGAACGGTGGAGAGGAACTTGGCCCGTGTCGCAGAGGTCTGGCTGGATGAGTACAAGGAGCTGTTCTACGGCCACGCTTACCACTTGGTCCTGAGACACCTGGACGTGGGCGACCTGACCCAGCAAATTGCACTGCGAAAGAAGCTTCAGTGCAGAAGTTTCAGGTGGTACCTGGAGAACGTCTACCCGGACCTGGAGGCTCCCCTGGTGAAAGCCAGTGGGCTGGTACGTACCCAAACAATTTGCTGTTCTTCATTTAAAAGCGTTTTCAGTGGCTGGCTAGAGACACGAGAGCATCCTGGTACACCTGCCTCTGTACGCCTGGCACTTGGTAGCGTTTTTGAGTATTTAATCTGTCACAGCGGTCAGGATTTCCCAGTATTTTTATGAAGAACTAAAAGTCACAGCTCCAAGGGCTGACCTCCCGCTGGGAGCCTGCCCGGTGCCCATCCGCCAGGGGAGCAGCCCCGGGGCCGGGGCTACATATTACTACCTCTTTCCATCGCCTGCGGGGCTCCCAGCACCATGCCCCAAGGCAGCCACCTCCATGCACAGAGACCCCCCCGCGGGGTCATTTTTGCGGATTCGGTCCTCGTCCCGCCTCCCCACGAGCCTCCCGTGCCCAGCCAGGCTCTGCTTCTGCCCAGCGCCGCGGCCTGACCTGTGCGGCAGGTGTTTGGGATCGCTTCGGCAAAAGTAAAAAGTGAATTAAGCAAGAACAGAGCACGGCTTCTGAACCTGGCCCGGGGCCTGGGCCTTGGCACAATATCAGCTGCTGCCTGAGCATTCAGAAACCTCAAATGTTCTGCCCAGAAAATACGCTCGATTGCTTGCAATCTATTTATAATTGCAATAACATAAGTGAAATACCTGGTTTGTAGGACAAATCGCAGCGATGCCAGGAATCAAAACCAAAGGGTTTGCTGCCTTCCCCACCCACCCCGTGTCTCCGAGCGCAGCCGCGGGAGAGGCTCCTGCAGAGAGGAGGTGGCCAGGACCCGGTGGCCACGGGGCTGGCACACCGGGGCAGCAAGAACAAGCACTGCCTGTCCCCTGCATCCCTGCCAAGGCACACAGCCTCGAACCTCTCCGCGGGCCCCGCTGGGAGCCAGGGGAAAGCACAGCAACCCTTTGGCCACGCTTCAGGCTTGTGTGCAGGCCAAGGGCGTAACGTGCAGGCTCCCGCCCACGGGCACCCCTGGAGGTGCAGCCAGGCCGTCTGCTGGCCGCAGTCAGTGCTGTGGTTTTATGGCCGAACCAGGAAGGCGTTGGGCGGTGGCTCTGCGAGCATGGTGTGACCTCTCGGCACGCGTGGAAAAGGCGTAGGAGACCCCTGGGGTTGGGCACTTGCACGGGTTGTGAGCGGTTCATCCGCTCGGAGGCTTCCGTCCGTCTCAGCGTGGCAGCTGCCTTGGTTGCTGCTTCCAGCAGCTGCAAGCGTGCGTGCTAAGTGCTGCCCGTGCGGGCGGCTGCTGGTACCTGGCCCAAGGCTGTGTCCCCATATTTCCTCTTAGAAAACACCATTTGGATTAGAATGAAGGTTTTGCTGAAATACCAGCTTAGGTGGCTTTTTTTAAAAAGGATTAGAAGTAATAATCTTGAGAACATAAAAAAAAAATTGAATTTCTAGGAAAACGGTCACTTTTTCAGCTCTTTTGTTTCAATCAGAGCAATGAAACCTTATGTCAAATCCAGTGCAAAGCAGTTAGACCATGTATAGAGACCTTTGTTTCAACAGAACCAAAACCTCCACTTTTCAGTGTCATGTTTGTGAAAATGTTCACGACATTGCCTTGCTTTGTCCTGATTCAGGCCACCTGAATCGCTCTTTTATCTTCATTCTCAAAATTTAATAGGGCAGAAAATCTGTTTTTCAGCTAGCTCTGCAAATTCCAGCTGTGCTGAACTCTAACCAAATTTACTTGAGAACTTTTTTCTGAATAGCCTACTTATTCACTGGGATTAATTCAGAAATTCTTCAGCAATTGTGAAAGAAGGCAAAGGAACTACATTAGCAAGGAGTCAAAGACAGGACCGGCCGAACCGTGCCATGCAGCCAGGACTTTCCCAGCACCCGGTGATGGTACCTGCAGACTTTGGCTGACTGAGCCCCCAGCTGCTGCAGCCCCTGCGACGTGGCTGCTCTCAGCCCGAGGAGCCGAGGGGAGCTGGCAGAGCTCAGTCCAGTATTTTCAGTCTTCTGGTAAAATCTTCAGCACTGCTAAGCCAGCCCTGAGCGCAGCCCTGTGACCAGCACTAAGGGGAAGCCTCTCGCGGACCAGAGCTGCGGGCGCTGGGGCCACAGGATGCAGCTCACTGGGGCACAGCAGCCACAGGGAGACCTGGCAAAGAGAAGCAGGGAAAGGCGCAGAGCCTGGCGTTGACCCACAGCATGCAAAACAAAAGAAAAATCTGCTCTGTGCTGCCCAGCGCACAGCCCTCGCTCCTGCTCCCCGTCCGCCCACCAGCGCTGGGAAGCGGCAGGTCGGGCAGCAGCAGGTTACTGACGATGTTCCCACCGTGCAGCCCCTGCTGGGGGGACCGCAGCTGCGTTCCCCCGTGGTGACGGTGCCAGGGCAGCCAACCTAGGTGAAAAACAGGCGGGTGAGGCAGCGAGCGCGTCACGTACAGCATTAAACGCTGTGCAGAAATACCTCTGCTTTCTTCCAGTGGCAGGGTGAAGGCAGGTCCCTGGGAGGGGATGGTGGCAGCAGGAGAGCGGCGGTGGGGAGCGGCTCGTCCTTACCGGGTGGCAATGGGACAGCTCCTGCAGGGGTTGTTGTGGGCAGCTGGTGCTCAGGGGTCTGCAGAACGGGAACACTGGCTAGGTCCAAAAGAAACCCAGAAAAAAGCCTGTCTCGTCCAGCTTTGGATGCTTCTGGAAAGGGCTCGTTCCAGCTTCTCTTGCTAGAAAAGTGTGTAACAGAGCAGATGTGCACTTACACACCCCACTAAGGGCTATGACACAATGCCTCTGCTTCCCTCTGTTAAGTGGACAGTATTAATCAGTGTCTGTATTGTAACAGCCTCTCCTCTTTCTTGACAGTTTGTGTCTAAATTTGCATGTTGTTGTTATTTTCCAGCTTGTCAACATAGCCACGGCAAGATGCATCACTGTGGAAAACACCACTTTAGCTCTTCAGACATGTGATGTTAACAATAAGGTAAGGATACCCTGCACACTGAACATGCAATATTATCCCTAGTGCATGTCCTGGAGCTCCTGCACCTCCCCACACTGACCCTACCTTGCCTGCGGGGCTGATGCCGTCCTTGCCGTCCTTCCTGCCCCAGACACACCAAGCGCAGCCGGGAGCAGCGAGGGGCAGGAATTGCCTCTGCTTGCAGGGGCTGCAGCCGGGCACAAGTGCCCTGCCCCACAATTAGTAGGAAGGTTAGATAGATCCATGAGCTTGCACATGAGAATGGGGAGGCACGCTTACATCCAAGTGTGCTACTGCAGCACCCAGCTGCACCCCACCGAGCGCGCACCTGGGGAGCAGGCACTGCCAGGGGGCACGCAGCAGCCGGGTTCGGGTTGCTCTGGCACGAGTCGCTCCCGGAGTCTGCTCTGGGCTTGTCTGCAGCTCCTGAGCTCTGCCCATCCCTGCGAGAGGTCCTCTCCCGGGCACAGCTCCCGCGGCAGGCACTGAGACCACCGAGTGCAGCTGGGCAGGCGCTAGCCGCGGCCTCACGCCGCGTGCTGGGCATCAGCGGGGCAGAGCAGGGTGCAGGCTGACAGCTCCCTGCCGTCCCCCCACAGGACCAGAAATTCAACTACACCTGGCTGCGGCTGCTCCGGCACGGAGACCTGTGCATCGCCCCGGCAGGCACCGCGGGAGCGCTGGGGCTGCGGCCGTGCGCGGGCTGGGAGAGCAGCCTGGCCTGGCTGCACAGGTCCCTGGCGGCATCCGAGCCGGGGCTGGTAAGTGGCACCTCGGCGGCGGTCCCACCACGCGCACCCCGGGCGGCACGAGCCCGCCATGAGGCCCAGAGCCCGGGAGCCCTCTGGGCTCACCAAGGCCAGCTTTTCGCCCAGAGATGAAGGCTGCTCCTTCGGTCCCCCAGCCGCACGGCCTTTCACCACGTGGGTGTAAATGTGCCCTCTGCCTGTAGGCTTCACCAGCCCAAATGAACTGTGGCCTGATGCTGCTGCACCGCATGTCCCGAGAGCGAGATGGAAACTTGCCATGCCAAGGCATTCGCTCCAGCGGGGCTTTGCCATTTGCGGTATAACAATAGCAAGAAGTCCTGGTTTTACACAGAGTCGATCAATAGCACTTACATGGATGTTACTTGGGATCGATTGGCATTCAGTTCACAGTGTGTTTTGTAAAAGAAAACATTTATGAAAAGGAAGAAAATGGGTACTTACATTCATTACCTGCACTGCAAAAAGACAGAAAGTCACGGCTGTATCTGTGTCAGCCTTCTGTAGGTGGTGGTCTCCCTAAAAAGCTGTGAAATGGCATAACTTACAACACTGTTAATTTAGCAAAGAAAAAGAGTAGCCGTTAAGTAACACACTCATCCTATAGACAAGATCCCATTCCTCTTTAGTCTAAAAAGAGAATACTTGCAAAGCCAAAACACTACAGCATAAAGGCTCACAAAAGCTAGGATATTTTGTGAAAGGTGCATGAAAATTGTCATCCACTGAGGAGTCCAGACAGCAGCATAGGCACACAGTCACTTGCTGTCACCTGTCCCAGACTGAGCTCGCGTTAGACGTGCCCGAAGGTCCCTGCCGGCACGAGGAAAGCCGCAGTGCCTCCCGAAGCCCGGCTGCTCCAGAGAGACTGGGTGCGGGCAGCTCCCGGCCGTGCCCATGCCCCCGGCAGGGCTGGCCCATCGCCGGCTGTGGCCAGGCTGGGGCTGGTCCCCGAGGGCATGGGCACCATCGCGCTCCCCGGGCTCAGCCCCATCCGTCGGCCCCAGTCACCCGGCGCTGCCGCCCTGCCTGGGCTGCCATGCAAGGCATGGCTGGAAATGGGAGCTCCGTGAATTTGCCAGGCTCTGACGTGCTGTAACTTTACCGTCTCTGCACAGTCGCTTTATGCATCTTGGTTGGAAGAGCTGATTGACCTCTGTGCTGGCACTCCGGCGGTGGTACCGGCAGGAGCATTGGGTCGAGCCCGCATGAGCAAAGCAGCGGGGCAGTGTCACTGCCACCAATCCCGGTCCCTGCGCGTGGCTGCCCCGCAGTAAGGGAGCCGCAGCCCTGCCGGTCTCACGCCGTGCCTCCTGAGAGTCCCTCCAGAGCTGCTTCCAAGGGTGACAGCAAGCGAGTGTTAGTGTGGTCGTGTCAGCCTTACTGGTGCCAGCAGTGGGAAATCTGGAAAGAAGCTCAATGGCTGATGAATCATAGAATGATAGAATTATTTAGGTTGGAAAATACCTTCAAAATCATCACATCCGACCACCAACCGGACCTGCCAAGTCCCATCACTACACCACGTCCCTTAGTGCCACGTCCACATGTCTCTTAAATACCTCTGGAGATGGGGAACGTGGGAATTACAATGCTTTACCTTCTTCTGATGGCACAGTGATTGTGTCAGATTAATGATGGGAAGTGCATTTACCACTTACAAAAAGATCCAGTGTTTGCACCAAAATTTACTTGTCATTTCAGGAATATTCCATCTAGGTATTAACCAAGTGATTATAAGAAGCATTGCAATGCTAGGCAGTGAAACGAAGCATCCCTTACCTTCAGCAGCACTCGTAGCATTGCCTTGCTGGCCACATGGGTTAAGCAGGTAAAGATGAGCAGATGTGAAAACCAAAAGGATTGAGATCACTCACACTCTTCATTCTTTCATAATCCAATTTACTACCCCAGCATTTGAAGTTCACTGCTGAATTACCTAGCGTCCTTTTCATCGCAGTAAATGTGCTTTGAGTTCATTAGCGGAGAAACTCCAAAACACAAAAATCAGTCTCCTGCCATACGTTCCCCTATATTGCAAATACCATCTGGAGTGATTTCCTTTGCATGGTAATTACCACTCGGACAGAGAGAGAACTAATCTTCCAATTTCCAGGGAGCTAAAAGCCACAAGGCACAGAAGGTATGGTGTAATCCTAGCTCAGCAACAGGTGTAAGTGTTGGATCCCACCCAAAAGTCCCTTTGAGTCAGCAAAGAGACCTCATGTATTAGNAAAAAAAGCAAAAAAAAAAGCACATCATGAAGAATCAAGCTCTCTCAGTGGAAAAACAGAGCAATGTGCTTTCTTGGGCTTCAAACAGCATTTGCTCTGCGAGTCCCGCGCCCTAACGTCCCTTCTCCCCTGCAGACCGACCACCTCGTTTCAGAGCACCTCCAGCCGCCCGCGTGTCTGGAAGTGGATCCGTCTCTCCAGGCCCTGAGGGTGAGCGCCTGCGACTCCGCGAATCCTTATCAGAAGTGGCAGTTTGGCAATTACTATGCAGAATGAAGGGAACACAATCGAACCAGAAACAGCGTGCTTTCATCTTGTGAATTCAGCAATGGCATCTGTGGGACTTGTGACAGCAATTACAGAACTGGAAGTTCATTTCCAAATGGTAACTGAAATCCATAATTTAAGCCGGCATATTGAGAGATGAAAATACCAAGAGTAGCACATCTGGTTTAATGACGTTTGAAATGTGGTTTTCCTTCAAATGTGAGACACTTTGGCAAAAACTCAAATAATTTTCTGTATTATTAAATGGAAACATTTTCTGAAGCCCCCTCCCCATCCTACTCTAAGCAAACGTTCAGTAGTTACCTCCAGACAACAACGTAAGCTAACAGAAATAATTCCAGGGCTCTCTAGTCTGTAAACAGCAAATTGGGCTGTTTGTTCTTCCACGGCCTAGGAAAATGGAAGCTTATTGAGCAACGCATTAGAAAAATCCATCCGACATGCCCACGCTGAGTCTGGTCCCAGGATCCTGCCCAGCGGGACGCGCTGCCTCTGACGGTTAAGCATCGCAGTTCACTTAGGAGCTGATTGCTCATTGACAAAGCCTCTGAGCTCGCCGTCGCAGGCAGCTTGCTTTCTTACTGTGAAACTTTCATCTCCAAAAGCTGTCCCCGGTTTTTGAAAGGCTGGATTAGGTCGGAGAACGAATTCAGCTGTGACAAGACACGAGCTCCAAGATAGGTGACGCTGCTGCGCTCCGGAAAGGACATCGTCAGCCCCTCGCGTCGCAGCTCCCGGGGCTTGTCGCGAGGCGCTGCCGCCCGCGCAGCGGGTGTCGCTGCCGGCAGGGCGCTGCCGCTTCCCCGGGTACCGGGCGCGCTTCTCAAGCTCGGGCCTTGCACCTCGGGGTCTGCGGGGCTGAGCACCGCCCTGGCTCTCACGCTGCCGCTCACGACAGGCGAGCGTTCGCCATCCAGCGCTCGCAGGCTGACACAAAGCAACTCGCATCTCTCTGATTTTTCAAGTGGCACCAGCATAATGTTACCTTTCACGTCGAGGATCAATGCTGACAGCACTTGACAGGCTGCATCTGCCAAAATATTGACTGGCCTAACAGATTTTCACAATTGGCTCCTGTTCCAAATGTCTTCCTGATTTTATCTCCCTCCTTTAGTGCTGCTCGCCTGCAGTCACTATCAGAAAAATTACACAGATGTTGTTTGTGCAGTCATGTTTTATCAGGAGCATGAATTTCATTAAATGCTGTTTGCTGACATTCAATCATTTGTCACTGAATAGGCAGCAAGTGTTCTCATGTCACGGTCACATCACATCTCCGGGCTTGTCACTTGCACTTTTATTCCCCGTCT
Source organism: Anseranas semipalmata (assembly GCA_013399115.1). NCBI lineage: Eukaryota > Metazoa > Chordata > Aves > Anseriformes > Anseranatidae > Anseranas > Anseranas semipalmata. The sequence continues at coordinate 65,028 of VXAA01004633.1, read as the reverse complement.
GTGTAAATGCTCACTTTGATGCTGGTATCTTTTACTTAGAGACCCGAGCATGCCTTCCTTCAGGGACTGCTGGCCACAAACTTGGCCGTGCCACTACACAGCACCCAGAAACATCCAGATCTCCCCATCAGACAGGTTCTCAGAGAGGAGAGCATTTTCCCGGCACACTTGCAGGCACACAGGGCGCGTGCCTGCCTGTCCTCTAACCTAGCACTGTGAAAATTGAGAGGAATTATTTTCAGAATAAGGCTGGGCCTGCAGTTACGGCATCCTAGAGCTGCTCACCCTGCTCACCATTCCCACCCTGTTTTCTGCCCAAAATCTCCCCGCGTGGAGCAGAGGCATTTCCAGGCTCCTGTGTGTCCTTCTCCCAGGTGCCCAGTAGCACGCTCTCCCCCGGGCTGCTCGCAGCTCCTGCTCCAACTCGCTGCCGACGTGCTTTGGGCAGAAGCAGCCCCTGCTCTGTGCCGTGCCCTGGGGCGGGCTGGGTGGCAGCACCCCCAGGAGAGCATTCGCCTGGGTGCTGCTTGCTTGCTGCCACATGCTCCTTGATTTCCATTTTCCACCTACCCTGAGGGCTTGGCAGGAGGAGCTCTGTCTGTAGGAGAGGCCCTCAGAGCATCCCCGGACTTTACATTTTACTTTTCCAGCCACCAAGCCAAGCAGGAGAGGGGAGTCGCTGTTCTCAGCTGATCAAATTTGCTTTCCAAGGAAACAAAGAACTCATCCAAGTTTCTTGGCAGCCTCAGCGAGAGGCCACGTTCAGCTGGAGCCTGACCCTACGGTCAGCACAGCGAGCATCTCGTCCATGCATGGCCCTAACAGCGCTGGGAGCACTGCGCTGATGGGCTCCAGGAGCGTAAGCCAAGTGTTGCAGACCGGTGCGGACAGACAGGATAAATGGAGGGAAACCTGCCTTTTGCGCGCTGAGGCTGCCTCTGCCCAGCCTGAGCCCCACTGCGGCTCCTCCGCCCCTCCAGGGCTGCTGCCGCAGTCCGTGCCCCGCGCCTCGGGGCTGCTCCCCCGGCCTCTCTGGCGCGGGCGCGTGCAGCAGCGTGCCCAGCACTGCCGGCCGAAACCAGGCACGGGCAGACGCCTGCCTGCCCCTGCCCATGCCGCACACCTCCAGGCACCGGCCTTACCCGCTGGTTCTGTTTCGCCTGGGGTCTTTGTCGTTTTCTTCCCTGTTACGTCCCGTAACTGCGGCTGAGCACATCTGCAGCTGACCCGTCGTTCCGCGAGCACAGCTGCCCTTGCTGCGGGGTGGGCTCGGGTGCTGGGAGGTGACCGTGGCAGGTCACGGGGAGCTGTCGGCGCTCCCCATCCCTGCCAGACGAGCCCGGTAACAATCTAATTGCTAGGAGAAATGTGCCGTCATTCTTACAGGAACTGCTGAGAGCAGAAATGGGTGGGGGGCAGGGGCAGCTGTCAGATAGCGGGCGAACAGACCGGCTGTATAAGTTCATACAAGCAAACCTCTGAATTTTCGCAAACCAAAGAGCAAATAAACAATTCTGAATGGTACAATGAGGACTGTGTTTTGTTTGTACAATACAGAATTGCCATTTATTATTTTGACGTTGCCAATAAATAATTGCCTTTATGTGGAACAAAAAAAATCAAAGCAATATTCAGTGCTGCTGGAAATGTAAAACTAATAATTAAAAAAAAAACAATCGTGGCTAAAGGAGGCCTGGAGTTGAAGTCACAGCCTAACCCTCATTCTTACCTCCTCTCCCTTTTCAGCTGCTCTCAACTTTCCCAGATTCTTTCTGGGATGACATCTGCAAAGCTTAGTCCCAACTCAAGATAAATCTTTCTGTAAAATAGTTTGAAAGAGACTGTATCAACAGCACTGTAGTTACACAAAGATTTTTAAAAATGGAGAAAGGCTATGTTCAGAAGACAAAAATAAATTATGTTTAAAATCTGCTCTGGCTTTAAAAAAGTCTTTACAATTTTGCATCTAAAGTTAGCCTGAAAATTGAGAAGACATGCATGAGAGCAAAAGCTCACAGTCCAAAATGCTGCCATTCAGAAAATACAGATTTGTGGTGCTGGCCAGTTTTGTTAGATGAACAAGTAAGCCCACATGGCCACGTGCTGCGTGTGCCCGGATGGACGTGTGTGAGCGGCTGCCGGCCGGGCTGCACTGCGTGGCAGCACCAGAACCGCCCCAGCCTTCCGCAGGGCCCGGGCGCAGGCTGCACGGGCTGGCCGGGGCAGCCACCGACAGCCACAGTAAAGTTACTGCTCTCTGGGGAGAGAGCTTGCTTAATTCCTGCCCGGCTGCACTTACCACGAATGCAAACAGCCCTCCATCCCACCAGCACAACACGGAGATGGAGACGCACAAGGCGGTTTCTGGCGCGGCACGAGACGCCAGCACGGACGGACAGCAAAGCAGCGCGCTGCGGTTGCAGACAGTCGTCGCTTTTATTATTCGCCCTGCGCTGCCCAGTGCCACTGGGACGGCTGCGCTGCCAACTCGTTACCAGCACGACTGCCGGCATGGATCACCCGTGTGCTTGCAGCTACAGGAGTGCCAGCTCATTCAAGACGTACCAGTGTTTGAATACGGTTACAAAAAAAAAATGGATAGAAAATAACAGGATAAACTTCAAATCAAGTGGTATTACATTTAGTGAACTGATTATTCTCCTGTTCTATGGATGCCTCTGCCTGCTGGCAAAGTGAAGTATAGATGTTAAATTTTCACAATGCTTTATGAAATCATATACAAAAAGGAAAAAACAGTGACTTCATGTTGCATGAAGAGATGTCTTGGGGGGGAGGGGGAACAAACCAAAAACCAAAAACCAAAGTGAACTCTCATCTCATTAAGCAATTCTCCACCTCGGTTTATAAGTGCATCATGGATTCAAATTCATCAATTCTTTGTTTGGTGTTTCCTTTTCTAATCTTCCGGTAGGAGATGGTGTTGTATCGGGAGTAGCTGTGTCTGGAGATATCATTTTTTTTCCCCAGCAGGCTGGGCTGCTCCCCGGCTTTCTCAGCCTGGGCGTTGCAGCCGGGGCTGGCAGGGGGAGATGCCTCCTTGCCGCTCTCTTGCTGCTGCCAACGGGACGCCTCGCTGGTCTCCTTCTGCATTTCTATCACCTGCACTTCGTCCTCCTCAGTGTCCTCCTCCTCCTCGTCCTCGTCCTCCTCCTCCTCCTCGGCATCGGTCCCTCTCTGGTCAGCGGTGCCCGCAAGGGTCCCCGCCACCTCCCCTCCGGTGCTGGCCGCCGTCCCCAGCGCTGGCTGCCCGCTGCCCAGCCCTGCAGCAACACAGAGGTGGTGCGGGTGAGGGGTCTGCACGCCCCCTCCCGCCGGCGTGCTGCCGGGGCCTCGCTCCTCCCGGCTCGCCCCTCCAGAGGCCGCCTGGGTTAGGTGTGCGACGTCTCCGAGCTGAATCCCACCATGCTTGCACCTGTTTTAGTAAGGCTTCGTACCCTCACACGTGTTGGTTACGGCCACCTGCTCTTGTATTTTGCAGTGACCGCCTCTCCTGCACCACCTTTCTGGGAGCCCTCCCTATCGCCCCTCGCTAACGGAGGCGGTGCAGCCCCGAGGGGACAGCCGTACAGCATCCCCCTCCTGCGCCCCAGGACCAGGTGCTTCTCTGCATGCACTGCATCTCCCCACGCCCTCCTAGATCCTCAGCTGACACATATCCCGATGTGGGGCCCTGCTATAGTGCCTCTTCATGAGTCATTTCACTACTTTTGAAGGAAGGGCAGTCCCAAAGCTCTGTGGTTATTGGCCTGGGCAGGTATCAGACCCTGGCATTTCCATCAGCTGAACTCCCCTTTCTGGAAGGGCATCGGGGTGGTGCTCAGGTGTTTCATTACCCGCTCCGCACCCTGTGCCACCTCCTGACTGAGCCAGTGTCCCTGACGCCCCGCTCCTGCAGCCCCGTGGGAAGGTTCAGCAGGACGAGCTGCTCCCACCCGCAACGCCTGGGACCAGAGTTACAGCCCCCCAGGCACGCTGCAGTGTCACACGTGACACCCCCAGCTGCAGCTCGCCCGCTTGCACCCACCTGCGTGGCCGTGGGGCAGGGACCCTGCCACCCAGGATGCTCACGCAGCCTTCCAGGGACGCGGGCACACGCACGTCCCTGCTTCAGAGGTGGTGGGCAACACTTGGATGGCTATCTGGTATTTGTCCTGTTTGGCACATCTCTGCTCTAGTGTCACAACAAACGGTCTATTCAACATTTTGCCTGTGGAGTCCTGAGTATTAATTAGACTAAATTGGTTAGGTACTAAAAAGCTGCCTGCAATTTAGAGATAAAGTGCTTGTGGCTGAGATGGACAGGGGGGCTGTGCAAGATCGTTTAATAGGTTTTATTGTGCACTTGTAAAGCTGCACAGCTGGAGTGTAGATGTCAGCTCCGAGAAAAAAGGGTGGGAAAGCCACCATCATGATTCACCTCCTCAAAACCCAGGCAGTTGCTAGGAAATATTATTTTGCCCAGGACAAATGTTCATGCATTTTTTTTCTTTTCTTAATCAAAGCAGCACCAGTTTCTGTTTACAAGGCACGGCCATATATCTTTTATAGCTACGTTCAAATGACTTTAGCTTTGCCAGCACCACGACAACTACTCTGAGCTGTTAATCTGCTCTTCTATGAGGAGGGGTTTAATATTTATGTGGCTGCTGACATATAGAAAATACCAGCTTATCGCAGCCTGGCAGATGTGCAAAAGAAGGGAGAGATGCAGGATGGCGGTGGCCAGGAGAGCATCCAGCTGGCATGTGGGACATCCAAGCTGGAGCCCTTACCCCTTCAAGAGAACTTCACCCCGCACCTCCAGCATCCAGGATCTGTCCCCAAGGCCATAAAATACCCCTCCTTTTTCAGCGCCTTTTTGCATAGTATAACTAAATACGCTCATAGACTTTGACTGCATTTTGGCTGGCCCACAGGGACAGACAGTGCGCGGCACCCACAGCCCCACTCTGGGCAGGGGAGGCCCCGGCTTGGCTGGAGCACGCTGTTCTCTTTCCACCCAGGTGCGAGTGGAAAGACCCAGGAGCAGATGTTCCAGAGAGCAGACAATTTTCTGCTAGTTACTTAGGGATCAGGGCAGTTTAGATGCTTCATAAATTGGGAAGGAAAAGAGTTTGGGTTCTCAGGAAGCACAATTTAGACTTACAGCCTTCCAACAAATCAGCAGGTAGACGTTATCCTACATGGAGTAGAAGATAAAGCATTTCCCAGCCTGACAGGGGGGCTGGAGACCCCGTGTGCCAAGGCCCGAGGGTGCCTTGACCCCACAGTAAAGGTGTCACACACAGACCACGGGAGGAGAGGCAGCAGCTGCTGCAATCCTACAAATGGGAGCGAGTCACTTTCCTCTGCAATACAAGGGTTTGACCGAATTTGAAGATAAACATCTGCATAACATTGACTTTGAAGGCTACTCATTGCTATGCCTCAGAAGAACATGTCACATCACACAGCATTCTTCATTACCTTCCTCTGACTCCTGGCTGCCGGTTCCTGCGTCCTGGAGATCAGCTGATCCCTGCTGTAGCATGGCTTCATTTTCCTCTTGCTTTTCTTTAGGAAATACAAAGCACAAGAAATGGACTCATGGAGCAGTTAGTGACAATAATAGATTTTAATGGTTGCAGATTGGCAGCAGAATTTTAGAGCAGAGTGAAAAAATTGCTCGTTTCTTTGGTCACATACTTTTCATTTCATCCTCTGTAACCTCTAGCTCAAATCTCTCAATTATTTTGAGCCATTGTAACTACTAACCATAGCTTTGGAGTTTTGAATAACACTCATAAGACATGCTGCTATTCATAAGGCTATACATAAAATAGAGGCTTTTCTGTCCGAATACCCAGTTAAAGGCAGCATCATACTTTACCTTCGCATTGCTTCTCTCCATCAAAATCCCCACGTACTATGTCCTCTGCCAACGAGTTGCTACTTTCCTCTTGATTTCCTTTTGCAAGCGGAGCATCAGGGCTTGTGTCTGCATTCATGTAGGGAACCGTCCCGACAGACCTTGCGATGTCATCGATGATGCTGATGACCTGGAGCGGGCCCTTCTCGGGGGCCACGCTCCCGTTGCACTCGGGCATGCTGGGTGCCACCGGCACGTCCTCGGTCATGCTGAGCGCCGTGCCCGGGGGGCTGGGGCCGCGTGCCTGCCGGCCCCGTCCCGCTGCCGGGCTGGGCCGCTTGTCCCAGGGACGTCCTCAGCGGTCACCGCGCGTCCCCTCTACGGCGTGTGGCAGCAAGACGGGGCCGGCGGTGACAGCCACGGGCTGGTGGGGGCTTGTCTGCCGGCACCGCCACCAGGACCCAATCAGCACCTCGCCTGCCGCTCGGGCTCCTCCGGCCGCATAATTAAATGCAGCGCTGAAATTTACATAAACAAACAATCTGAAGCAAGGCAGCTTTTGTGCTGGCATGCAGAGCGGGTCTTTCAGCATGTCAGCCTGTGGTAATACACAGAGATTTTGTATTCGCCACACAATGGCTCTTTGTGCTTCCCCCCGGCGACAGGAGCACCGACTGTTCTCGCCTCTAATCCGCGGAGGGTGACCACGCTCGTAACACCGACCCCGTGTAACCGGCTTAATGTGGCCCCCAGCTCCCACCCCACCAACCTTGCAGGCCATCGGCCGGGCAGGGGCCTCGTTCCATGCTGTCAGCGCAGTTCAAGGGGCACGTGCCCCACCGGCAGCAAAGGCCACGCTGCGGCCCTGGCTGGGCTGGGCACATCCTGCAGGATGCCCGATGGCTGCGAAACAAGACGCACCTCAGGGAGGCAGCTCTGGGCCGCAGCAGCAGAAGCGCTCCTTAAAGGAATGGGAGAAGGCCAAGGCATAAAAAAAACACATCACAAACTACCAGCCGGACATAGGAGCTAGCAGGTGTGCGAGGGTTGCAGGAACAGCGCTGGCCATTTCCTGACCACAGCTGAACTCGTCGCAACCCTGCCGAATGAAGCAAGGTTTACATAAGAACGTAATCGCCTGCTCTGAATGATTTTTTGTATTCGTACAATACAACACTTTTGACATCGTTGGGCTTTGGGATTTGGAAATCCTCTTGTTGAGATCAGACCTTGATTAGAAACAGAGCCAAAGCCCTTTGACTGTTTTTGTTCATCTGTGTGTTTGCATCTGTTAATCAACAACTTTTCACTGTGCTGTAAATGATTTTGGTATAACTGATTCATAAAACCAATCTTTTGTTGGAAAAATTTGTCCAAGACAAATGGATGATGACATTTGGAAGCAGGTTGGCAGTGCCCAGCTGCAGGCACCCTCACGAGGAGAGGCTGGGTATGCAGCACGGGCTGACAGCTGGAGAGCAGAAAGATCATTTTCTGTTCTTTCCAAGCTATTTCCACACAGCCCTAGAATAACCCAAAGGGCCCTTGAAGGTGATTCCTTGTTTGCCAGGTCCTGTCCCTAGGGTTTCCCTCAGTGTGGAAACACCACTGAGAAAGGTTTGGCAGCCGGGATGCCCCTGAGCATCTCAGGATGGCGCTGCCGAGGGGAGCAGCGAGACTGATCCGCAGAGTGCGGGAGACAGTGCTGGCAGTACGCACGGCAGCCAAGCAGCACGATCTCCCACGGATCAGGGCAGCCCCTGGCAGCTGAGCTGTCCCCCGATCCCAGTGGGGACAGGACAGGGACAGGTCCTGTCCCCATCTCCCCAGCGCCTGCCTTTCTTCTTGGTTGCAAAAAGCTATGGAAACATACCAAGATACTTCCTGGTGCCACCTGTTGGTGACACACTCAGTTCTCATCCATTCACAACATCCCAAATTAGCACCTTGTGGTTGAAGCACTATTTGCATGAATCAGTTATAAACCATTTTCCGAGTGACCTTTTAAGCAGGAAGTTTCTGTTCAAGAAGTCCTTTTTCTAAAATTTTGTAAGTAGCACCTGTGATTGCAGAGACACCAGAGCACATCAGGAATTTGAAAGTAGGAGAGCCTCATTAGAGCCACAGTAACTCAAATTCATCTCAGAAATATTAAGAAGCATCTGCTGCAGGGTATTTGCAAGGTTCTTTAGGCTCATCCATCATTAATCGCCTACCCCCCAGTTTCTGCTCTTTCCTAGGAGCAGCAGCATCCCCACCTCCCTGCCCGGGAGGAGCATGTGCACCACTCAGTCTCTGCAGCAGGTCTGCAGCAGAAGCTGCGTAACCCAGTGTCACCACTGGAGATGCAGTGCCACCCCACGGGCAGGGTGACAGGCAGGGTGACAGGCAGGGTGGCACTGGAGACCAACATCCTGCAGCTGCGCAAACCAGGAGAAGTTCACCCAGAGACCGAGCGCTGTGCATCCTTTCAACAAACTGCAGTAAGGCATTTCTGTTTTGTCAGCAAGAAAAATACCTTATGTTTATGAAAAAAGTACCTCAGGATTCCTCTCCCATAGAGGATTTCAAAATTTTAACTTGTCACCCCCACCGAGGAATGAAAGGAAACGTAAACGTGCGAGTCGTCCCCAGCCGAGCTGTGTGAGAAGACACCCGTGTGATGTCCTCAGGGCAGGATGCTGCTGCCTCTTGCCGCTCAGCTCCAGAGGGCACGTCGCAGGAGGGGCCGCACGCCTTCTCTGCAAAACAGGGACACATTCAGGAGTGGCAAAGCAGGGGCACACTGCTGGCAGATCACGGGCACAAGCAGCATAATTCAAGTTCTGACAGCCTGAAAAACAGACCGCCGCTGCTTGCATTCCAGGAAGCCCCGCGCGAGGACACCGAAGCGACGGCTGGCGGCAGGAGAGCCTCCCTGCCCAGCCGCAGGCATCACCTCTGCAGGTCCTGCTCCAGGGCGATGCCAGCAGCAAGGAGCTGCCCGCCCCTGTCCCCATCCCCAGGCTGCCAAGGTGACCGGGGGCCCGGACGCTGCTCAGGCACCGACGCGGTCGCAGCCTGTTTTCCAGCAGGCAGAGTCGGAGCTGGACACGAGGAAGAAGTAGCTCACATTCCTCCCACCACCGGCGGCTGTTTATAAATAGAGCTGGGCAAAAATGCTTCAAGCCTACAAAAACATTTCATTTGCACAAACCGGAAGTCATCTGATTTCTGTCTCTTTAAACTTTTAAGAAAAATGTTTTTCAATGAACGAGACAAACTTTACCGAAGCCGTTCCAGCTGCAGACTTTCCCAAGGCAGAACCCTGCCAAGTGGGCTCTGCTGTCCTGGCCATTTCCATCCACACTTGGAGCTCTTGTCCCCACTTGCCTGCAGGGCCCAGGGCGATGCTCGCTGGGGCAGCGCCGCACCACCCGTGGCAGCACCAGGGCGTTGCTTTTGCTTTCCCTGCATGGCACAGCTGCAGTTTATGCGGCTAGCAGTAACAAGCAGGCAGGCGGTGCTGAGACGTGCTGCAGCGCCTGGGAATGCAGCGGGGCATGGGGCGCGTTGCAGAGGGGTGGGCACAGGGGGACACGTGGGCACAGGCGAAGACCCCACGGATGTGCGCAGCTCACCCGCAGCCAGCTGAAGAAAGGCAGACCTGGAGACGGGCAAACCTGGCTTTAGGGGCAGCGAAGAGAACAGGAATTAGTATCTAACATGTCTAAAAGGCACCACACACAGCATACACCCTACTTCTCTTTGTAACAATTGGGTCCAGATGAATAATGATTGCTGAATTACAGCGTTAAGACTTCAGTGACGCTAACAATAAATTCTCGGCTATATGCATGTGCAAGGCAAGCTTGAGTTTTGTGTTGCAGTGGCAGCCAGGAGAGACTCAGTAACCCCACGTAACTATGTTTCGTGATCTTCTTCTCAATGCTACAAAAGCTAGGTGCCACCAGCTGTTACATACGAAAACTTCTAAAACATCTGCATGAGAAAGGAAATGTCTGGTACGAAAGCAGAAATTACCAGAGCAGAACTGCACACACGAAGGCAGAAGAAATGCAGCCATCCCTAAAAAACATCAGAGAAGTGGCCACCGAAATGAGAGCTGCCTGCCCCAAGCAGAACTGAAATGGGACAAAACCAAGGGCATGCAGAAACTTGAGTCTGAGACAGGGAAATGCAGAACCCTCGTGTCTGTGAGTAGCTTCCAGGGCTGGACCTCTAATCATCGAGGGGAGAGTTTTTGCAGGGTAATACAGCCTTGAAGCCAGAATGTTTTTCCACTGTATTTGAAATATTCCCAGCAGAAGCCAGAATACATTTCATGGCTTTGTGGAAAGAACTTCAGCAATATAAATTATAGGCCAAGTACGCCAAGCAAAAAACCTGTGGGACTGTGAAGGTCCCTAAAAGGGGGCACGGCTGGCTGGAGCTGCGAGAGCATGGAAGAGGCAAACAGGTCTGAGGAGCAGCAGACGAGCGCTTCCAGGCCCTTGAAAAACCACGCTGAGCTGACCCACAGCCAGTGCTTGAGCGGCAGGAACCAACCAACGCGTGCAAGCAGAGGGCACTTCACCGCACTCCGCGCCCCGCTCCTGCCCGCTCGCCCCAGCAGCTGCCACAGCACAGGCGGTGCCGGGAGCGCAGGTGCCGCGCCAGCCCTGCTGCTGGAAGTGCTGCAGCTCGCTCGTGCTGCCCAGCTGGCCCCTAATCGCCTAGGGGCACTTCTGCCTCTCCACTGCTGAACCAGGGGCTGGTACCGTGACCGTGTCTTTCCTGTGGTTTATGCAGGATCCCGAGTTCAGGGAGGGATCACCCTGACCCGGGCACTGGGCAGGGCCAGACTAAGTACTGGCTTTCAACTAAAGGAGGGGAGATTTAGATTAGATAGAAGGAAGAAATTCTTTATTATGAGGGCAGTGAGGCACTGGCACAGGCTGCCCAGAGAAGTTGTGGCTGGCCCATCCCTGGAATTGTTCAAGGCCAGGCTGGATGGGGCTGTGGGCAGCCTGGGGTAGTGGGAGGTGTCCCTGCCCGTGCCATGGGGTTGGAACTAGATGAGCTTTAAGGTCCCTTCCAACCCAAACCATTCTGTGATTCTATGGTTCTTCACTGAGAGGGTGGTCAGGCACTGGAACAGGCAGCAAGCCTGCTGGAGTTCAAGAAGCGTTTGGACAATGCTCTCAGGCACATGGTATGATTTTTGGGTGGACCTGTGTGGAGCCAGGAGTTGGACTCAATGATCCTTGTGGGTCCCTTCCAACTCAGGGTATCCTATGATGCTACGGTTCCCTCTGTAATCAGCTCTTTGATTCTTTCTGTAAACTGGCAGAAGGCTTGCTGCACAGCCCCGGCCTCAGCACGGACCCAGCCTACGCCACCGCAGCATCCCTGTGCACATCCCTCCTCTGCTGGCTCGCTGGGACCCAGGAGCACAGAAGGAATTGTTCCCAGCTGCTCCCTACAAGAAGCAATGCAGTTCTAGAACAGCTTTCTCATTCTTTTTGCTCTCTTTAGTTTGCCTGTGTGTTCCTTCCTCCCCTCAAGATGCTGCGGCACCTTTGATCTCCAGCCACGCTGCAGAGCCCCGCAGAGCCTGCCAATCGCCCACATCCTGTTTTTGATCTGTCGTGCAGCTCGTGGCCATCAAAACACCGTGTTGTGGTCACACATCATGTTGTAGCAACCCAAGTATCCTCTCACCACCACTAGAATAGCATCATTTATCTAACGGCCTTTCTTAAGCTTGTTGAGTGCACAGGCTCATTGGGCCCTTCCACACTAAAAGCAGGCACATATCTCCCAAGGTATGGCAAATTAACTTTCCGTACCAAAAGGAGTCACTGCTATGGGCCACAAAGCTGCACTAATTTCCACCAGAGATGCAGCCCTAGGGAGCAGAGTTTATAGAGCATTGTAAATATCTTTTCTGTAAAACGAGGAGAAGGATGCACGAGACCAACGCACCCCGTCCAGCCCCCACCTCTGCCACTGCAGTCTTTACAAACCAGCTGCAGCCAAGGCAGGAGGCGGTGTCAACGCAGAGCTTGTTTCCAAGGAGCTGCAGGAGGCAGAAAGTGAAGCAGGCCCCGGTCTGGCTGCTGCATGGGGTCAGCCTGCGCAGATCAGCCAGCCCATGCTCTAGGCAAAGAGCTCTGGCCTGGCTTTGAGCATGCACTGATTTTCACCAAGTGAAAAAGCACCTGTAGCACAGGTGGGCAAAGCTTCAACCTCCATTCATACAGACAGGGCTAGGAACATTTGTTTCCTCGGACGTAAGTGCATGCAACAGCCAGGGGCCCAAGCCCTTCTGGCCAGAGGGACAGAGGCGCACTCTGCCGCAGCATAGCAGGACCTGCCAGCGGCTCACGGTGACAGGCAGCAGCACTCCAGCTGTGGGCAGCTGGAAGCTGCCCCTCTCTGCAAGCCAGCAGGCTCTGGCAGTGCTCTTCCCTTTCTTTGGGGTCTGGAAAAGACCTCAGACATTGTGCATGTGGCTTAGGGGAAAACAAATGTAACCATGTAAGATACTGTGCTGTGCAGGTCTCTGAATATTTGCATCTGCCAGTTAGGCACTGGTTATCTATGCTAATTTATGCAACCAAGCAAGGGTCCTTTACTGATGCCTGTGTTTTCCAGGAAGTCCAGCAAATAAAAACATACATTTACTTGCAAGTGAAAATTAACACATCTGAGAAATTCCTAGTCTGCTTCTTTGCAAAGCTACACACCAAGGAGGAATCTTGGCCCTGTTGAAATCTAAGTATTTCAAGCATTTCATCTGACCTCTGAGATGGACTCAAAACTCTGCAGGTACAATTTGCTCTGGCATAATTTAGTAAGAATAAGTAAACAAATTAGCTAAGTTAGACATATTTCCACTAATAAATCAGGCATGTCACTTGGCGCAAGTTACAAAATTATAACATTTGCCTTACCAAATTACAAAAACATGACTGAGTTTAATGTCCCTTTTTAAGTGTTGGATCTCTTCGGGATATTAAATCAACCTTCGCCAGATTTTCTGGTTATTGTGGAGACAGTTGCTTTCACTTGGACACCCACCCGCACATCTGCCTTTAATTCCAAGTTGTCCACATGGAAATAATCTCTACTTTTCTTTCTTCTCTCAGCCGCCCTTACTGGCAAAGTGAAACTGTTTCTTGAGACAGCAAATCACAGGCCAAAAGCTCGCTGTCTAGACATGAGCTCCAGTGAGGAGAACCGTGGTGAATGCAGACCAGCACCTAAAACACACCCCAGCCCGCGTGTCTGACAAGTGTCAGACCCAAGCCCAGCTGCGTGCCCAGGTGCCGGAGGCTGAGCCTCGCTGCGGAGGGGCTCCCCTGCCGGGCCTCCAGCAGCACGTCCCGGCAGCTGGGACAGCGCGGCTCCCACACGGCCGCACGCCACGCGCTCCTCCCCTGCTTGCCTCCAGCCCGTCTGCAGACGCGTTACCAGCTACCTCATCCTGCTGAGAAAAGCTACGGCAGCCAGCGCAGAATCTGCTGGCTTAGCAGCGTTTTTTGATCAGAGACGTATTGGCAACAGGCCGTTTTTATTTGGGGCTCATCTCCAAGGAAAGCTATCAGTTTTAGTCTGAGGTTTCTGAAAAGACCAGGAAATCCTGCCACAGCAATATCTGAATTGTGAACAGCTGCATATTCTTCTCAGTCAACAGACAAATGAGTCACACAGGGCATTTAAATTACATTTAAAATTCTTCCAATTGTACCTGGAAAACACCATTAGGCTGCTTGCTCTGACCTAACAGCCTACTGCTTTGTTGCTTGAGAGGAAACTAAAAGTCCTCCTTTTCTTCACATTTATATCCGTATTTATTAAACCACCTCATACGAGCTGTCAAGTGAGTCCTCGTTGCCTGCAGTCCGGAGCGAAGCCGCGCGCCGCCACCAGCACGGGTGGGCAGCAAGGACATCCTGCAAGGAGCCCCCCAGCCGGCGGCTGGGGGCACCCGAACCAGAGCCAGCCCTGGCCATCCCTGCGGGAAAGCCTCTGCTTCGCTCACCTTAAAGAGGTCAAATGAACTCGAACTGTGTGCTTAGATCATTGCATGCTGACAAGCATTTTCTCCAATCTGCTAAAATTCCAGTAAGCTGATTTGACCGCAGTAATCTGAAGGGGTGACGGTGACGACACCTAGCATTGAAATGATCTGTCACTGAGCTGACACAGCACAGAAAATGCTGTTTCCAACAAGCCTGATAGGAATTGCACAAAAAAGCTCCGTGGCTTTGGCAGGGCTCTTCAGAGCTGCGCTGCACCCTTCACTATTTTGGTCATTGCCACCGGCCTGTTTGCCTCCTTCCCAAGCTTCTTGGACCTATGCTCCTCAGCCCTTTTTTCTGCAGAGGGGTTACAAATCTCCCTGCCCCTCCACCCCATACATCTGGTGCTCTCCCCTGCGCTTGTCCTGTGCTCGCTGCAGCCTGGCCCGCTCCAAGCACCAGGATCCCCACGTGAGCACGTCCCTCTGGGGTCAGCCCCAGCGCCCTCCTCCCTCCACCAGCCAGCAGCATGGCACCTCCTCTCCATCCCTAGCGTGCGCTCCTGCGGCGCGGGGTCCCGCTGCATAACCGCGCAGCACAGCGTGGCACAGCAGAGGTGCCTGGGGCTGCTGGTGTGCTTAGGAGGGGCGTTTGTGCTCCAGATCCCCAGGGATAAGGCAGGTTTGGCAGGACGTGGGACATCAGCTACCTGCAAGGTGTCAGCTGCTCAAATGACAGCTGGTGAAGCGGGAAGCATGGGCTATTACAGGGTTCACACTGCGAGCTGGGCGGGCGATGACAGCCCAGAGCTAGCTCTGTGACCCTGCCTCACAGTGCTTTTGGCACAGTGGCTCAGGGAAGTCAATCTCCGCTCACAGGCTGGAGAGCAGCACGTACAGACACGTCGTTCCTTCCAACACAACACCGAGCGTGCACGTCCCTGAGCGGTGGCAGCGTCCCAAGGGGTGGGCAGCGTGGCACAGACAGACGGAGCAGGCAGCTCTGCAGGGTGGAGGCCACCGGCGTGTCCTGGCAGCCACGCACCAACCAGGGGCTTCGACAGCAAGCTCCTGGCACGCCCCCATGCAGCGCTGCCAGTCGCCCACTGCACTGTGTGTGATCACTGCCCTTCATCTCAAAACATCACCCCCTGGGGTCTACCTCTGCCTTAAGCTCCAGGCTCCATCCCGTTTCTAAGAGGACTTTGTCACTGGCTTTAGTAGAAGCGCTTGCTTTATTAAAGACCTTTGAAGTCTCTGACTTCAGTAACAGGAAATAAATAGCTATAAATCTTGCATTCAATTAAAAACCGTTATTAACACTAAAGTATGCTGAGGAAGTTCTGCAAAGGTTCTTCACATCTTGGAGTTAGTCATTTTTCATGTTAATGAAGAAGTCCACAGTGCACTCTGATTAAAAATTAAAATTAAAATAATTTAAAAACCCAGAGCATTTTAAATACCATCAGTCCCGCTGTAAGGTTGCGAGGAGAGGAACAAATGCAGCCTTGAGTTTCACCTGCTGCAAGCCTCCGGGTGAGCTGCTGCATGTGGTCCCCGGCCCCGTTGCAGGCTCCTGTGCAGAACCCCAGACATCGAGGATGGCACGCGCGGTGTCAGACCCGACTTTCTTCCTCTTCCAGCGCCCGGTGAAGGCCTGGAATGAATTTCAAAAGATGCTTTCGTACACTCGATCTCCTGCTCTTCCGCGGGAGTGTCCCAAAGCTATTGGAGCAGCTGCCTCCCTCCCAGAGCGGGGACATGGACCCGCTGCTGGCCAGGCTGATGCTGCGGTTCCTCCGCAGGGAGGACCTCCCGGCCGCGCCGTCACTGTCCCTGGGGAAGAAGCACTCGTCATCTATGCTGGACTGGCGGCTCAGGCTCTCTGCAGCGGAATCGTCAAAGGCGCCGCCCTGGTAGAAGCTGTCCTCACTGTCCACAGTCATGGAGCTCAGCCGGCTTCGGGAGCTGCTCTCGCTGGAGAAGCGAGGCTTGAGCGGAGAGACCGGTCCCGGCGTGCCGCAGCCACCAAATAAGTTGGCCTCTTCCAGCTCCAGCGCACCCAGCAGGTCATTGTCGTTCACGTCTCCTGGAAGCAGAGGTCAAGGAGGAGCATTATTCAATGGCGTCCACCCAAGGCCAGGGAACTGGAAGCCCGTGCAAGCAGAGATGGCCTGAGGCTCCGCAGCAGCTGCAAAACAGCGCTGCAGGGAGGCCAGCATGGCCATTCCCGGCTCCCTGCTCAGCCGAGGCCATCAGCTGTGTCTCGCATGGATTCCATCCTTCCCCCTGCCCTCCCGGCCGGGACAGGCTGAGGAGTGCTGCGGCATTCCAACGCCACGATGGAACAGGGGAGTATCGCACCCAGCATCTCCTCTCACCCCACATTTCCCAGCTGTGCGGGGCTCTCTACCCCTGCCTTGCCCTGAAATGCAGAACCAAAGCTGCTCCCAGGGCAACCCATAAATAAGGGGAGGGCTTTGTTTGTTTGTTTTCAAGTCCAGAAAAAGAGGATTTAAAAAAAACTTTGCAACCCGCATTAATTCATTTCCTAGAACTCATGCAAAAGAGCCTTTAGCCTGTATTAGCCAAGCAGCATCCAAATTCATTAGACACTGAAAAAAAGCTTTCCCATGGGCCAGCCCCATGCCCTCATTAACAAGGGAAAAAGAAAGCAAATGAAAATCAGGTTAAAGGAATGCTTGTTACTGATCAGCTCAAGTTTCCACAGAAGGTCTCAGCAGTGCTGTGGTTTCCGACCCGGAAAAGAAGACTTACCATGCAGCAAGCGCTGTTCCCGTAAGTGCAAAGAGCGGAACTCCACCCATTTCTGCTGCAGAGTTTTCTGTGAAGGACACAGAGGGCTATCTGTCATTCACAGACTTTCACAAAGGTATGAAACACTTTTAAAGAAGACAGGGTTCTCAGACAGTACACTTAACCTACAGGAAGTAGTTGGGTGCCCTCTTCTTACCAGCATGATGTCAGTTTTCCTGCAGTGTAGCAAACTTCCTCCAGAAAGCACAACTGCTCTCATTCCCAGAGCACTTTGGCTGAGGCTCTTTACATGTGAGATTTGCAAAAGTAGAAGGCTGAAATCTGTACAGCATGCAATGTGCGTTCAGCCAGCAAGCCTAGAAAACCACTTTCTCAGGAAGGCGGCACAGCTGGCCTCTTTCAGAAACCTGCCCGCAGCCGCGGAGCCGACTGGCTGCCAACAGGGCCATGTGCCCCTTGCTCCTGGGGCTGCCAGCAGCGCAGGGACGTCATGGTCAGCGATGCCCTGATCCCACAGCTAGGAACACATTGCCCTGGTTGTCCTTACAGCCTGCAAGTGCTGACATACCATCCTAACAATGAGCAACATTTAATTTTTTTCCTCTCTTGCAGATCAACTTTTGATACAACACATAAAATGATGCATAATTGATTCAGAAACAACCAGGAGAACTCCACCTGGATCCAGCTGCAGTAGGTGCTTCCATAGTAACCTGCATGAACTCGGTGCACCTTGAGCACGCAGCTAGGCACACTGGCAAGTCATATCTATACATGCAAACTGCCCAGACTAAGCTTGCGTGGACAATCTTGTTATTCTTTGCACGTTTTTCCTCTGTTCCACATCTCAGAAAAAACAATCAAGCACACACCGGCTCCGGGGGTAAAGCACCAGCACAACAGGAAGCCCCTAGCACAGGAGCACAGGTGAGCAGCAGCCACCCAGCAGGGCGAGGGGATGACCCAGAGCTTCTTCCTGGGGCTTGCTCAGTGCTAAACAGCACAGGAGCACTGGGACATAAGCCTCTCCCTACCTGTCCTTCTGAGTGAATCGCTTACTAGCAGATTTGGGCATCATGCTGTAGGTAGCTGGGGCACTGAGTCTATGGGCACGGGTCACCGGGACAGCCTTTGCCAATTCAGAGATACAGGGTTAGCTCCAGCTTTCCCTCAAGTGCCATTCGTACAGCACCGAAACAGCCTCATCTGTGATATGGGAGCAACGCCTGCTTCCAAGGAGGCCCTGAGACACCACTCTGCTCCCCAGCCTGCTTCTGGGTGAGAAGAGATGCAGAGCTGGCGGTGCCCGCACCAGGCTGGGGAGTTGTCCAAAGGTAATCCTTATCTCCTTTGGGACCCAAACAAAGCAACCTCACAGTGATGGTTTCTCCCAGCTAATTAGACCTCATTAGCAGCTGGACTTCCCAAATAACTGACGCATGGAGCACGTACCCACTCGTTCAGCCCAGCCACTGAGCACCTTTACGCCTCACATGCTGGTGGCACAGCCCAGCCCTGTGATGGCACCAGCAAGCACGCTGCTCCCTGGCTGTGGTTACACAGCTTCCAGCTGCTGAGCACATCCCCCCAGTGAGACACCAGATACAATTATAAACAAAATTAGGTTCTTTCCACTGCAGCCACACTCCTGATCGCACAGGGCTAGGCCCACACCCAATTTTGCACTGTAACAACTTTTGTTACAGAGATTTGGTACTTCTGGGAAACTACGGTTATCTAAAAACTGTAAACAGCATTTCACTGCAGATTTGGGTCTTATAAATTCTCTGGAACAGGGTGAGGGGGGTGGCCTGCTTCTTGTGGCTGTACCCATTATTTGGTGAAGCTGTCCAAGGGAGCAGCCCAAGCAGCTTCTGGCAGGGCTGGGCTGGGACCAGTGAGCGGGCGGCAGCAGCCAGGTGCCTGCGGGGCTGAGCAGGACCGGGAGCACCACAGCACAAAGCAGGGCTCGCACCGCTGCCACTGCCACAGCAGCGCCTCTGCTTCGGCCAGTGTTCTGTCCTCACAAATGTCCCTGCGTGTTGCAGCAGGTCCTGTAGGTGCCGGTACCTCCCAGAGGTTTCTGCTGGGCAGCTCCATCGGGCTGGCAGGGTGAATGCTCTGCAGTGGCATTTGTGACAGCCCACACAGCCCGCTGCCCTGCTCGCACAGGCACAGCGATGAAGTCCCTGGCTTGTTCCCAGTTCCGTCCAGACTCCGCATCCAGCTGAGCGGTCTCGGCATCCCTGCTCACTGCCCTGGCTCCTGCCAGCCTCAGGCACAGGGGACATGGTCACGCAGCACTCCCCGTGAGCCCAGCACTGCACCCGGACCCCCAGCACTGACCCCTGCATCCTGCCCCGCATCCTGCAACTGGGAGCCCCTGTGTGCCTCCTGCATGACCCCTGCCGCGGCTCGGCTCTGCACCTGGCCACCGAGCAACCCTGTGGGCTAACGAGGGTGACCCAACCTCCTGGTGGTCCAGACCACCAGAAGGTTTCAGTATTGCCAGCCATTCTTTGACCCCCATCACCCCAAAGGTGAGAGCATCCCCCAGCCCATTGGTTAATTTTACCTCCTTCAGAGAGAAAATAACAGCCAGCTGCGGGGCAGTAACACCTAAAACCATCCCAGATATTTCCAGAAGCATCCTCCATAGCCCAGCTGAGTTTAATGAGTATTGAAGGGCCTCATCCTTCCTCAATGTACAGCCCCCACGTACCCATTACGTTATCTACATCGGAAATGTCATACAGCAAGCTGCAATGTCCTGTGCTATATTCTCATAAACTCAGTGCCAACCAGATCAAGTAAACGTTGACTTAAACATGCTAAATACTAACAAGGAAATGCCCCCCATGGCAGGACTGGTGTTTATGGGTGACGACACAGATGGCAAATGCTGTACCTGCTGCTCAGCTGTGGCAAGCCTAAACCATTTGGCATGAGGTTTATTCTAGCCAGATTAATGCCCTTTTTGAAGTATCATGCTGCTGTGAGGAGGGTTTTGGCACTGAGATTTTTTTCCTTATGGCAGCTCTGTCTGGTCAACAGAGCCCGGCTGCCAACTGGACCCAACCCCGTGCCAAAGCCCAGCGGCCGCGGGCATCGCCAGGGAGCAGAAGCCTCAGCAGTTGGAGGCTCGCAGGCACGCCGTGCCCATGGTGCCGAGCCTGCCCTCGGTGCTGCCCGGCACGGAGCACGCTGAAGTACGCCGCTGTCTGAAAGGAGGGAGGATCACCCGCCAACCCAGCACAGGCAAGACAGAGCTAGAAATGGAAACATGTAGAGACTTACAGAAATTATTGCTCAAGTGTTCACATTGCATGAGCTTTAAAGTCAGGCTAGCTGAACATTTTTGAACAAAGTACTTTTTTTCTGGAAAAACACAAGTTGCCATTTCTCATCAATCTTATAGTTTGATATTTGAGGGGAGAAAGAATACTCCAAATTGTCTACACATCATGTTTTGACATTTCAAAAATGTTGTTTAAACTTAACAGTTGTTTACTTAAAGCATTAGTTTAATTTTTAGTCTGACAAAATTTCAGAAGAGGTCAAAGTTATCAAAATTGTTTTTTGATCATTTTTTCATCATTTGACCTAATTAAGAAAAAAACTATGAAATGCTGTCAAGATGAACATTTTTTCTTCCCTAAATCAGGGCAGGGAAAAAGCTGGAGAAGCTCAGCACCCCTGGCAGGAGGAGCACTCAAACACATTCAGAAAAGATCCAGGGGGTTGGGGAGGACCCTCCAGAGCTGGAGACCTCTGAGTTCCTGGGATTTTGGGGGGAACCAGACCTCTGCGGCAGTCATCGCACGACCACCTCAGCCAGTGCCCCAGTGCCATGGCCGGTGCAGTCCCCCAGCACCGCGCACGCGGCGGTGCTGCAGCACGCTCGGTCCAGGCGGTGTTGGCATCATCTCTGCACACACCCGTGGCACTGCGGCCGTGGTGGCAGTGCCAGGGACACACGGGTGCCTGCCCCCTGCGTGCCGCCCGGCCACCCCCGCGAACAACAGACACACGACAGCCCTCTGCGTTCGACAGCAGAGAAGTGGTTCACCACCTTACCTTCAGCAGCTGCAGCTTGGTCTCGAGCTCCATCTTCCTCAGGAACATGGCCCCGTTGACAGTCTCCAGCCTGGAGAGAACAGGTGCTTTGGGTATTGGTGTGGGGAGGCAGAGGCCCCGCAGCAGCACGTGGTGCCACGGTGTCCTCAGGGAGGGGACGCACATGGGACAGGGGAGGCCCCACGTTCTGTCACCTCTCCTTAATGGCTGACTTCAGCAGCCATGGTGTTGGTGCAAGATGAGCAAATACACAGTGTGTGCAACAGACACACACGTTACAGTCCTGTGCATCTGAGACGGTGTAGGACTGCTGGTTAGCACGGGAAGGTTTCCTGGCTTCCAGTGGGACAGACTATTAAACTAAAAACATTCTGAAGGACAGATGCCTACCTTAAATAGTTCCCTGAAGACTTTATCATGTCTACTATTTGCTTGTGACTAAAACCATCAGTGTTCACTCCATTGATATTAGCAAGGATATCACCTGGTAGAGAGAAACAGAGGCTAAAATGACCATCTTCAGCATACGTATCCCTTCCATGATCTCTAAAATAAAACTAATGGGAAAAAAAGCAAGATAAGGCCACTCACAGCAGGAAAAAAAAAAAAAAACACAAATAGTTACCAATTTGAAGGCCAGAAAAATGGGCAGGACTCTCTTCTTGAATTTTGCAGACACAAGTGCATACCTCCAGGGAGTAATCGTTTTGGTTTGGAAATCTAATAGTCTGTAAGTACCAAAGCAACAGTGTCACTGATATTAAAGCCATGATAACAATTTAGTATTTAAAATACTGTCATACAGCCTAATTTGTTTTCATAGTCTTTTTATACCTTTTTAAAATGAGAAGGCTGTGTTGAGCAGGTTATATTATCACAAAAGTGTGAACACTACAATGTTATAACCTAACAATTAGAAATAGCCTTCTAATGATAGAGAACAGCAGACACCTGACAGATGTATGCACATTGTTTTTGCAAAGTCTAGTTTTAAAGCAAGTTGATTATTCATTATCAAAAACTCGGAAACTTCAGTCAAGAACATCTATTAGCAGGGATGAAAATTGCTTTCTGGTTCATACAACAACTGGGAGGATATTTCATGTTCCCAGTCACAACGTGATAGAGTTTGACTTCGGCTTTTCAAATGATTGACTCCTCATCGTGAATGCTGCGTCAAGCCATCAGGCATTGCCAGACAGATCAGTTAACAATGACAATGGGAGAGTTGAATCTACTTTTGCTCTTTTGGTCTCTTGAACTCATTATCTACACATGTCCCTGCCTTCCCCTAAAAAGTGCTTTATATTCTTGACTTAAACATTTAAATGTATATTAAATAATTCCAAGTAAAATCCATCATCTGATTATCAACTCTGACACTTATTTAGGAGATATAACCTGAGCAGATCTTACAATGACAGGAAGTGTCTTTTTGGTTACATGCAAATATCAGTATTCAGCCACATCCTCTACAAAAATTTAAGACTGAAGCTGAAGTTCCTGAAAATCTTTGACAGCCAAATCTACCCTAGATATAAGAAGTCATGTTAGATTCTCAAATTTCTCAGTCAACATGGAACAAATAGGGATAAAGACTGGGATGAGTTCAGAGTTTATCTGGCCAAATCACACCAATGCAGTGATTTCAGCCTTAGACCAACAGTAAAACTTTCAGTTAAACTAAGAACACCGAGAGAAACATGAGGATTTTGAAGGACATATGAGTGCACATTCAAGACAGCAGGTCATGAAGGTCATGCTTGGTTGGTTGTTGGTTTTTTTGGACCTATTTCAAAGCAGTAGGTCTCACCTACAACATGAAAGATTGGGCCAGCTTGACTGATATGAGCCAGACAAGCAGGATGGGATTCGCCATGCCTAACTGAAGCCACCTGGAAGGAGGTGTCTGGTCACCAGCTTGACATCCCCACCAGAGCCACCAGGAGAGGCAGACGTCTCCAGCGTGTGACTGATGGCTCTAAGACTACCATTTCAAACCAGGAGGATGGACTTCCTTCTCTGTGCACCTTCCTCTCTTCACAGACTGTGGAAGAAGGCTGGGCCATTATTTTGGAGTAGATACCTAGGTTTTAGGTGGCTGCAGCGTGGGCAGTACTGCGTCTGTCTTGCCTCCAGACTCCAGTTCACGAGTGGGAAGTAAGAGTAGAAGCAGCAACACGCGAGAAACTCTGGCACTCAGCCATCACTGTAATTCTCATAAGCTCCCTGCAGATGGTGGACCTAGAGTTTCACATCATCTTATTCTGGTTTGCCTAAATTTAAATTATAGTAATGGAACTGCAACTTCTAAATAATGGATTATCCTTAGTACCAGACAGATGCTGTCTTTTCATAGCCTGGACTTTCTAGTGAAATGCTTACACTGAATGTACGTTCAGGAAGAAATATGCCAAGAACAATTATTTTTAATCAGAATGTCACATATAATGAAAATCTGTCCTGACAATTTATACAAAAGCCCAATAATTGACTCAATTATCTTCACTTTTGAAAGCTCTCTACTGTTCCTGAGCTGAACACTTCCACATTCATTAGTCACAGAATCAAATCTTAAAAAGTTAGGTTTTTCCTAATGCACTCATTTCACTGAAGTAAGTATTTTCCCTTTGTGCATAGATAAAGGCAAGTGCTCTGAAGATGCGCTGCAGCAGCAGTAAACGAGACCAAAGGGGCAGCGTGGGAGGCGTTCTCATGCACTGCTGGGACAGAACAGCTTCTGCTCTCTCAGAAGAGGCTTGTATCTTGGCTGAAACGCCTAATGCTTCCTTGAGGGTGCTTCAAAATCATTGTTCATACGCTCTGCAGATGTTCCCATGTGGTTTATTTCACACCCTCAGCTGTGCCCTGGGGCGGTAACCATGCTGCCTTGTGCAGCAAGCACAAGGAGTTTTTCAGAAAAAGAGGTTTTTGATCTCTCTCTTTTTTATATAAAAATATTTCCTTATGAAATTTTCTGAAAAAAATATTCACTTAAGGGGGAAAGAGTGTGTTGCCCATTGCACACTTCATATCTGAGATTTGTCCTACGCTCAGTGCTCTGACTTGTGACAGGTCAAAAATTCTCATCTGTGACCTTTGCTATGAAAAAATCATCAGAAACACATCCCATTTATGAATCACTACTGTAAGCACCTGCAACTTCACGATGAACTAACAGGTATCTTTCTCCGCTGAATGCTGTCTTAATGTAATTTGAAGGATGCGATACTTAACAGTTTGCACCATATTTTATTTTTAAATGAATCGACTTGTCATTTAAGTCTTACCTGGATTTCAAACCCAAATGTCTCTTTGTCATCTTTGAATATAGCAATGAGGTTTCTGTAAGAAAAACACTCAGAATGACACACGGACCCCGGGGTGCCTCCATTCCTCACAGGAAGGATCCCAGCCCCAGTGCTGCCCCGCTCTGTGCCAGCAGGGCTACCAGCGCGCCTCGGCTCACGCTGCAGTCCTGGGGCCGCTCCCCAGGCGCCAGCCTGGCAGGCTGCTGGACAGCCGGGCGTCCCGGGCACGCGCTTCACCCAGCGCGTGCGGTAGTGGTGATCGTTACCGAAGGATGTCTTCGTACCTCTGTGGCCTGGAGGAGTCACCCAAGGAGCTGGATCTGGTTAAAGCGAGCTGGAAGCAGAAGTGGGAGAGGAAAAGGGTCAGTAGGCGCACAGCTCCTTGCAGCACTCTCTAAAGCGGGTGCTTTAGAGGAGGTGCAGGGTGCGGAGCCGAGGCCCGCGCTGAGGCTGTGCCGGTCACTGCGGGCAGGGCGCAGGGTGTCCCCAGGCAGCCAGCACCACTGTCCCGGGGCTCAGGAGCCCAGCGGCCATGTCCCTGCCCCAGGAGAACATCGGGGGTGGGAGAAGCATCTCCCCGCTTTGCACGGCCAGCTGGAGGCTTCCTGAAACGGAAACAGGCATAGCACAACGAAACCATGAGCAAACGGGGCGCAACTGCAGATAAAAGATTGCACTTTAAAATAGAAAACTGACATCAGCCAAATGCAAGTGTAAACGCTCAGAGTGTCAGGAAGAGCCAAGTGCAGGACTGCAAGAGCACTCAGCATCACTCCCAGAGCCCTTTTCAATGCTGGCAGCAAGCTCAGTGAGGCGCAGGCAGGCAGCCAGCAGCAAACGGAGCAACCGTGACACATTCTTGTGCAAAGCATGGCACTCGCCTGCGTGAGGCTGTTGTTGAAGGAATTAATGTGCATTTATATTATATTGGAAATTAAGCCCTGGAAAACTGGGTATATATCAGCTCTTGCATTTTTCCAACCTTTTAAATACAAAATTGAGCACTACTGAGGTACTAACACTACAGAGGAAAAAAAACCACAGGTACTCTTAGCACATGATAACATTGATTCAGTTGTTCAGGCATCCTCACTGGGAGACAGTACTGCAGTGCCAGTTCCAACTTTATTTGAAAAAAAAAATAGTGTAACTTCTCAAGACAGTAGAAATTGGAAGGACAAGAGGTACAACCACTAAAGAGAAACCCTGCGTTCAACAGGGCTTCGGAGATGGACCTCCCATTGCATTTTAACATTCAAAACTCTAAAACAGTGAGGCTCCAAGACTATAAAAGCCAGGGGTTGCCATCATTTCCATTAAAACTGTAACTATTACCTATATGGTGCTCAAATCATGTTTCTGTTACACTAAGACCTCACCTTTCTTTCATGCCTTTCCCCTAAAAATCTGTGGGCGTTTATAAACTTAACACCTACAAGAAAAAGCAGAAAGCACACACACACTAAGAAAACTGCAGACAGCTCTCTCAGCGGTTTCTAGTGGAGGCCACATAGCATTTCCAACCTGATGCATGGCCATGGCAACAAGCACCTGGCCTCCCTGCTTCAGGCAAGGCAGACCCGTGACTAAAGAGGCCTGAAGAATACCAGGATCAGAGCTAAACATCGATTGTTCACATAAAAGTGATCCACAAATAAGGAATTACATTATCAATATAATAAAAAATCCCACCTTTCAATGGTATAAAGTCACACCACTGCGAGACCACCTATAAAACCTCCATTTTATAAATATGCATTTACTTGGAGAGAGAAAAGGAGAGGAAGGCAAGATGACATTGTAATAATAAACTGTGCATAAGGTGAAAGAGTTAACTACGGGTGTAAACCTGGGCTGCTCGGCCCCGGCAGCACGCGTGGGTTAGGCAAGGTCTCTGTGCAGAGCAGTTTCCATGCCCGATGTACGTGTTACAATTTATCTTTAACACACACAGCCGCGTCACGGCCATTATCATTCGTTTATCTCTACATCGGGAGCAATCACCATGCAAAGTGCTCCTCTATCACCACTGGCGGTGGCTGAACCAACGCAGCCACAGCGTTCCCAGCGTTTTTCTGGTTCTGGCTTCCTTTTATCTTCCCAGGCTTGTACAAAGAAAAGGATGGAGTGCATTTCTGTTACTGCACAAAGCAAAGCCTTAAGTGCACAGGCATTATATACTAGTTTTCTGATAATACTTTGACATTATAATGTCTTTCAAGCACTTTCTATTTAAGCTTATTCACAGTAGACAAATAGACAAGCTAGAATTGCTCAGCTGGCAAATTACAGCAGCAGCAAAAGAGAGTTTTGTTGGACTCTAGTTGCAAACAACAGAAATTTACTGTTCTGCATGAAAGGCAGGGTGAAACAGACAGCCGAAGTAGCTACAATAGTTGTTGCAAAATACTCCAAAGTTTGGAAGGAAACAACTCGCGATACGTGCTTCCTGCCAGAGATGCAGAACAGAGGAAAGCCCAGACAGGCCACCATGCCGAAGCAAACCCAAATTTAAGGGAACACCCGGCAGTAGGAGCCTCGGTGCCTCACAGCACAGCAGCAAATGGAGAAGAAAGGCAGCCTGGGCAGGATCCCAGCTGCAGAAGCTCTTCTGGCCCCCGAGCGCCCACAAGCAGCCTCCTCCCGCATCTCCTCTCGGGAACACCCCGCAAGATGACCGCTGGAACGATTTCATTACAACCCAAAATCCCGCTCGGCCCACGGTGACCCCCCCAGCATGGGGAACCCACACAGCAAACCCTGGGGACAGTGGCAGCCCAGCTCGCGCCTCCAGGTCTCCCAGCCGTGCCGGGCGAGCCCTACCTGCTTGCGGCCCCGCGGCAGCGTCCCCACCGTGCTGGCCAGGTGCTGCAGCCGCCGGCCGTCCATCTGCAGCCCTCGCTCCGGCTCCCCGTGGGACGTGCAAGCCGGCCCTGTGCCGAAGCCCACCACACCGGCGTTATGGTTTTGCTGAATGAGCCTTCTTAGAGACATGCCGGTGGAGGGGTGCTCAAAGAAGCATTGCTGAACACCGCGGCATGACCAAGGGAGCTCAGATACACTCTCCTCTCTGAGCAATCAAAAAGTATGAAAACGGAAAGCGGGCCATGTGACTTGTGGTTTAGGTGCACATTACATAAATCTCTTCTTGCAGATCACCAGGGCTGCTCAGTGTGTTTTGTGCTCGTAACAGAGTTAAGAATTAGGCTTGGCAACTACAGAAATCTGCTTAATTTTTCCATTCCTGCATGCAGTAACAATTCTCACTGAACAGCTTCTACTTTCTGCAGTAATTTGTCCTTAAAGAACTGTTTGCTTTAGACACTTGCCTGAATTCAGCTTGTTCATTCTTTCACTTGCTCGGCATCCCTTGCTTTGCTCAAATTACCTTCTGGCAAAGACGGGAAAATAATGCTTTCTTTGGACACCAGTGTCAGTGCATGACTTGCCAGCCACAGGGAGGGAAGCAAGAATCGAAGGCCACAGCCTGAAAGTAGAAGCTGAAACCATTGCTCTGCCCTTGCTCCGCAATGTTGTTAGCAGAGCGCTCACACTTCGGTAAGGAGCGATGACTCACCCAACAAATTAGGTTTGTGAGCAAACATCAACGTAAGTACAGGGACAGAGGACGGAGACATTAGGTGCTGCCCCAGCAGAGCCAAGGGACAAGCACAGAGTGCGGCCACAAGTTCTCCTTGCCACTTCTCCTCGCCGGCTGTCACGGTGCTGGCTGGTGGCCGAGGCAGCAGCACGGGAGCCGTGTGCAGGAGAACCGATGGGCAGAAACGCCCTGCCCACAAGGCCCTGCGCACTGAGCGGAAGGGGGGATAACACCTGCACCCCCCTTGTGCGCCCCGTGTCACAACGCCCCAGCAGTGTGCCTGCATGGGGCCGTGCCGCCGATCCGCCCTGGAGCAAGGTGGAACCGGCGCCTTGGCAGAGCCGAGGCAGAGGCTTCTCTGGCGCCTCTACAACACCGCGGTACCCGACCTCGGGCCCCCGGCTCCCCGGGACGGGGCAGGCAGGGCACAGCAGTGCAGCCCTGGGGCGAGCGCCGGTCACTGCTAACCCTGGGGCAGCTCGGAGCAGTCTGGCATGAGCTGTCACAGCGTTTCGGTTCAGAGCGGGTCTGCGTGCCTTTTGTGACTGCTCTGCTTCTGTAAGTGGCTGCGGAGGAGGTGCACGTATGGGTGTCCGGCTGTGGCTGTGAGCGTTCACACACAGAAAACATAAAAGCTTTGAAGTAAGGGATTGCGAAAGAAGCAGTATGAGTCCTTAAAGTGAGTATCATTTAAAAAAAGAAACCTGTGTCTCCTCTCATACTGGCAACAAGTCCATTTTCAGAATGCAGAGCACTATAAATCACATCAGGATCTGAGCAGAAACTCAGGGTAAGTAAAACCATGAGCGTCGTGGGATGGGCCATTCAAACTCAAAGATAAGTAAAATTTAACTCCTCTAGCACAGGTTTTTTTTGGTGTTTTTTTGTTTTGTTTTGTTTTGTATAGCTGATTTTAATCACATTTCTGACACAGTAGGTTTGTTTTCCTTTTCCTCCCACTGCTTTGCCCACCCCTTTGCTGTGTCAGCTCACGGGGAGGAGCTGCCTTTGCTTTCGCTCCCTGTGCTGCCGTGGGTCAGCAGGCGCCCAGTCACGGCATCAGGAGCCGCCAGCTGCTCCCTGCGCAGCGCCAGCGGGCGCATCCATCCCCGTCCTCCTAGGGGCTCCTCAGAGCCCAAACGGACGGCCAGGAGAACGTGCTTGCACACACATTTCACTGTACCTGGACTGACCATTTGGTAAAGATCTCATTTTTTTTAATCTTGTGATGACTTATCTTGCCTTCTTTTCTCAAGGATATTTCCAATAATTTCAGGAGCAAAGTGAAATACTCTTTAAGAATGAAAGCAAATAGGATATCATGTGCTACTGAAAAATGCTATGTTGCTTTAATATTCAGAAACATTCAGGGCTGGAAAACAAGGCAAAAATGACTTGAGGACAGACCCAAGTTGCCTGATTTTGCATACCCAAGCACACCTGACTCACCTCCTGGCTGCTTGCTAGAGTACTTCACCTTCACAAATCCTCCCTGGCAGGGCGCCAAATCCTGGTGACTAAAAACAGCGTCCAGAAGCAAAGGGTTCTCTCACAAGCAGCTCGGAGGCAGATGGGCACGCCCCCAGGAACCATGAGATGCACTCACGAGATGTTCCGCGTCCTCTGGGTGTTTAGAGACACTGAAGTGGCCCTGATGGACCAGACAAGCCAACGCAGCCTGCTGATGGTTGAGGCGCTCAGAAAAGTGCTCACAAATGCAGTGAAAAATGCTGGGGCTTGGGAAGACCACGCGGCACTGTTGGGCAGGAGCCCCCCCGTGAAGAACTCCATGGAGCAGGAACCCCATGCACAGCCCCTCATACAAGGAGGTCCTGCTTGGCTGACCCTTAGACATCATTAAATACAAGTGGCGTGCCTGATCCTGCCCCAGAACTCCCCCACGGGAGCACTCAGGGCTTGCGCTTGACGTTGCAGGGGAAGCACTTCAGCAAGGAGCGGCTCAGAAGCTTCCTGCTGCTTGCGGGATGACCCATGGTGGACATCCCACCACCTCCCAGTAACGACCAGTCAGCATAGGTGTCCAGCAAAGTCAGGTGAGACAAAGGGAAAAGCAAGCACCTGACTGGAAATGAAATGGGGAAACTCAAGCCTGGAACATATATTCCCTTAAAACAACAACAACAACAACAACAAAAGCAGGCAGATAGCTATGCCAAGGGCAGAATGATTTTCCATCCTGTGAGAATTTAAGATTTTATCCACACTATCTCAAAGATTTTAAAGAAAAATGAAATGACAAATTTCCACCAAACAGAATTTTCGCAGAATTGGGCTGGCAGCAGTAGCTACAGGCGTGTGGCTGGGGGACACTTACAGGGTGCAGTTCCACCACCACGAAGTGACACCAACTGTTCACTGGCCAAAACTTGGACCGGCTGGCCCCCGCAGCCTGGTGGACCTGCACCTGCCTGATGCACCCTGAACTTTGACCTTCTCGTTTATCTTGCACTTATTAAAGACAAGGACTAGTCTGAAAAGCAAAAGCAAAAGCTGGCATGGCCCTAAGCTGCACCAGTTGTTTTTGTCAAAATTGGAACATCTCCCAGGGGATGCAGGGGAGGGTCTGTCCCCTCTACCAGCCCTGCTGGCTGGAGCAACCAGAGCTCTCCTCTTGGCCCAGTATGAGATGTATGATTAAGCTCCAGGTAGAAGTGCACAATCAAGACTCTTCCTGCCCACGCTCCAAAAACAGAGGTGATGAGAAAAGACGCAAGTGCACTGAAGGTGTTTCCTGACTAGGAGACATGTAACGCTGCCTCCCAGCCCTGTGGCTTGGCTTCCTGGACCACGTGCATGGGCTTCAGCAGCTAAATGGTGCATGTTTCCTGGCTTTAGGGGTGGGTTTTTATGTCAACCCTGAAAGATAAGACTATCAGCACACCAAAACTTTTGTTTCCTGTTACCAAAATTCTGGTCTATCAAAAGCCAGATAAAACCCAGAATTTGCAGGTGATGAGGTTGATACAGCAGACAGGAAAATGGTATTTTCCACTTTTAAAGAAGTACTGACAAGGCTTTGGGATACAATGGTAAAGGAAAGGATTTTTGTTTCATAGAAGTCCTGAATTCTGGTGATGAATGAGCTGTAACGCTCTGGGGAGTTAGCCCTCACACGATGTTGAATGTCTGCTTGAAGGATGGTGCCTACCTGTATCTCCCTGAGGATCCTGAGGAACGTCATTTCTTGCTTCAGCCAGCGGTTGAGTTACCATTAGTGCTATTTAGTATAACCAGTTTAAAACATGGCCATTGAAACATTTTTATATTTGGCAGGTATTTGCAAACTAACCAAACACACTGGCGGAAAAA
>VXAA01004633.1:0-34025 GCA_013399115.1 Anseranas semipalmata | reverse complement strand
AAAAAAAGAAAAAAAAAAAAACGTTTTGTCCCAAGCTCAAACTATTTCAGTTCATAAGTGCTATCAAAGTTCTGTGGAAGTTCACATTTTCAGTCAACATTCCCTCTTTATCATCCCAATTTCACCTCACATGAGCTACCCCACGCTCTGCCCTGCACGCCACCAAGGAAGGGCATTCACCAGAGCAGAGTGGCTTGGTGTCGGGGGCAGAGGCCCCAGGCTTTCGCCTTCCAGGGGCATGCATTTGTGTCCCTGGAATTTTGAAAATAGTGGAACGTTCTCATCTTAAGCCTCCATCCCTTGAAAAAACAGCATCTTGCAACAGGGAAATCCTCTGCCAGAAAACCTCTAGTGCATCCACCTGGTGGAGGGTGAGTGGCTGGTGTGAGACCACTGCCACAGTCCCTGTGTCCCCTGGGGGACAGGCCTGCACACGCAGCAGCACAGTGGGGACACATATGGACAGCTGAACATCCAGGAAGGGCGGGGGGATTCTCCCAGGTGAGGCACTGCTCTGGCTGTGCTCACAGCACAGGCATCTCCCACCTCCTCCAAGGGGGAGGNTGTAAATACATGTATAACCTGGTTTGGATTTTTTTCTATTTCTAATATTGAATTAAAGGTAGTCTAAATAAAGAAAGAAAATTACGTAATAAAAAGACTGGGAGGGGAGGGGAGGGGAGGGAAAGGAACAATTTATGATGGGAGGAGAGCTCTCCCATTTTTCCTGAGCAAAGTGAGCTATACCTCAGGGATGGCAACAGCTCAATGCCTAAAGCAGGCTGAGTAATGCAGGGACCGTGGTGACTCAAAGCCTCTTCCTCCTTCACTGCTCACCCTCACCCTGCTGAGTGCCTTTGAAAACAAACAAACTGCATTTCAGTTCCTCAGGCAACCCTCTTTTACGTTTCTGAAACCAAGTGACTCACCTCCAAACAAGCTGAGAAGAGAAACAATTAAATCTCCCATCAGAACATGGTACAGGGGACCTGCACCAGCAGCTCCACCACCCTACCCATCGTTTGCCCTGAGGACATGGGACACACTCACACCCCTGCGTGCTCATCCGGACCCAAAATTGTGCCCAGCTGACCCAAAGGCAGAACGGCACAAGGGGAGGCCAGCCAGGGACTACCCACCGCCACAGCGGAGCCTGGCACTGAGCTTGAAGCACAGCCCTTGCCCGTGGCACACCAAGCAGTGCTGCCAGGTAACGCCAGCCACGCACCACAACCCTCCCTCATGCGCTGTCGCAGGCCAGTTCGGGCCGTGACCCGAACGGCACGTGGCCCCGCCATCCCTCCAGGCCCTCCAGCGCCCGCATGGCCTGGACAGACACACGGTGCTGGCTCCTCCATGCTGACAGAAAGGGCAGAGCCTGTGGCTTCCTCGGTGCCATCTCCACAGGTATGGCTCAGCTTTCCCAGGCACATCCAGGACCGGCCTTTCCCTGCAGACATCCATCCCTCCTATGCTTCATCCTACTTCCTTGGTCTAATTCACTGCAAGGTTCTAGCTGTTTTGAAAAGAAACTAACAAATTTGCAGGACATTAAGGGACTGATTTTGCATTTCGATAATTAGATGGACCACCACAGACTTGGAAAGGGTTTGCATGCATATAATAAAAAGCAGAACTGGTTCTTAAGTGATCGCACTGAAAAGGAACTAGGAAAGCGTCCCCGTGAGATGGGCTAAGCTGAGCAACTTCACCTGCAGTGATATGGTCTGGCTTGATGAGCATGCACAGACCATCCTGGAGACTGCATGAAATCTGCTACATGATTTCAGATAGTCTCTCTCTGTATTTTTTGAAGAAGGTTTTGTATTTTCACACTTTAAAATATAGAAAAACCACAAAAACCATTTTGTTTAAGTGGCTAGTCCTTTGTGCCACCAGATTTTCCACTTGACAAGTAGCTGGCAAGCCATGCAATGACTCAGAATTAACGGTTTGCATACCCAAATGAGTATCACCCTGTGTGCCTCTCCCCTTAACTGCTAATCCATCCCACGTGCTCTTCTCTGCTTTCGTAACCAAAACATGAAATTTGAGGAAGAATAACAATATTCATGAAACATAGGGCTGATTTTCAAGAAGTCTTGAACAGCCCTCTTTCTGAGAGTTGAAATTGTCCTGAAAGGTTAGATTCCTAACCTCCATTTCCATGATTTTACATTAGATTTTCAAACACTTGCAAAAGTGCAAGATAATGTTCTTGAGCAATAGTCTTGGTGGTTCTTTTATAGCCAGTAAGTTTCCAGCACCTCTCGTTTAACTTATCAGTGAAATCAAAAAGGTGTTTTACAACAGATCTAATTGAATGCAGCTTCAGCTGCATAAGCAGAAATCCAGAAGTACGCCAACGCCAAGTATCTGTACAGTTCAGTTTTAAACAAATACATACCAAGTACTTGACAGTACAGCTAAAGAAAATAACTAGTTGGAGGAAAACAGATCCTAAAAAAAATCCTCAGTTTTATGAATACAGTATAGAGATTTGTATGGTTCTATCTAATATATATAAACATGTGTATGTGTATAAAAACATACAGGGAGATTTTTATATCCATACAAGATAATGCATCAAAGATATACAGTTTGTGTGCAACTTCACACTGACTTCAGTGTCCTCCCAGTGAGGGCAACAAGAGCTTTGCCAATCCATTCTAGAGAAATCCTGAAAGACAAATTTGTTTGTTTGTTGTTATCTGACTGTATCCCAATACTGCAATAAACCTCTGGGCACATCAGGATTTTACAATGGCTGTGCACCACTGGTGCAGGTGTTTGGGTAGCTGAGAACAACAGGTTTGTGATATCAGGGACAAAATGTAGGTTGACTCATTTCACAGCAAAACTGTCACATTAAAGGAGATTTCTGCTACCTATCACTGGAGTAGATTTGGGGCACACAGCTTCACATTTCTACCAGCTCTCAGGAGCAGGCACAGGGCATTCAGCTGCATGTATGAGCAAATAACTGCTTATAGCAAGGGAAGATCCTCAGACAACTTCAATACCACTGTACTGTAACATCCCACTTGTATTTGTTCCATTAAAAGATAATTTTTATGTGTCCACCTTATCTACTCTTCAAAATAACCTCAAAATGTTTAAAATAGTTTTTAGTGTAACATTTTAGTGTTACACACACACACTATGCTAGCTCAGCTGAGTATCAATTTCATATTAAATTTTCCTATAATTTTGCTAGTACCAAGGTATCAATTAGACCAAATGCCTCCAACAGCACAGTTCTGACAATGCAGCTTCTTAGCTATTGCATTCCATCCCAGAGGAGACCTAGACAAATCATATAAATCTTGTTAAACCCAAAACCTGTTGCTGTCCTGTATGTTATCACCACCAGAAAATCAGCACGGAGTAGTTTTAGGGGCCTTTTTCTGCTTGCTGTACTCCCGCTGCAGTGGACTGTTCATCCACGAGAGGGCCTGAAAAGCCAACACACTTATTTTTACCTTGCTACGATTTTTTTCCTGTTTCACTAGAAGTAAATTTCTAAACAGCAAACATAGCTGCTACTGTTTTGGTAGTCCTATGAAATGAGTGCTTCTCAGGAGTGTACTCCTCTACCTCTGCAAGCATCTGGAGTTATAGCAAACATGCCCAGCACTGAGCAGCTTGAAGCAAATCTTTCAGCAAGTTCATAACTATCACAGAGTGCAGAAAGCACCCCATCCTTCCCCTTAGATGCTTTACTGAAAGGATTAGCATGAACCAGTAGAATAATGCGTTTGTAAGACATATATCAGGTCTGGAACATGTGCTTATTAAATTATTACAAGCATACTTGAAGTCCACTGCAAAGCTTTGGAATGTTATTTGCAAAGAAAAACTTTATAAAGATATTGCAAAGAAAAAAATCCCAGTATCTTTCAGTTTCTTTTACACATACTTGAGCCCAGGTTCTAGTTAGATGTCAGATCCTATACTCATGATGACATTAATGATAGCAGTATCTGAAGTGTATTCTTTAAGTGACAGAACCTTAAAAGATAGTCCCCTACTTCCAGTCTCCAAAGAAAGGTTGGTCCTCAAACTGTGAGGCAAACGGATAAAGTGGTGCCCTCCCACCCAGGCTGTTGCAGGCACAGGACACGTGAGCAACAACAAAGAGTGAAATGAAATTGCTACCAAACAACTAAGATGTAATCAAACACAATCAGAGAGGAAGAGGTCCTGCCTCTGCAGCATGATAATGCTACAGCCTATTCACTGGGGATTGGTTGGTTTGGGTTTTGGTTGGTTGGTTTTGGTTTTGTTTTCTTGCTATTTTTTGTTCCTTTTAATTTTCTTTATAGACTGCCTACACATTTCCTTGTCTCTCTTGAACTCACACTTCCTGAGTTCCCAGAGTCCATCAGGCCCAGGAAAGAATGAAACGAGATGCTTCAGCTTTCCAAAAGACCGGTCATTTGCTGGTGGGACTGTGCCATTCCCATAGCTGTGGAATAACCCCCGCATCCAACCACCAGTGGCTGGCAGGAGCTCGGCAGATGCTGTGCAGACACAAACTGCTCCTCCTGTGCGCAGGCATGCAAGCTCCTTATATGAATTAGTGCGCATGTACATACCGCCCTTCAGCCTCTTAGAGGCCAAAATCTTTAAACTTCATTAACAACTTCCATTACAAAATGAAGCCTTTATGTACTGCACGCTGTGTCACAGTGATTTCTAGTTGGTCACTGCTATGCATTCAGCTCACTGTGTGATCAGCAGGGACAGGAAACACCAGCTACAGATCTCGGAGGGGAGTCACAGCCTTATGGAAAGAGCAGCAGTTATCATTGCAGCATGGCTTTGCGCCTGAGTTCACCGTTAATCTAACTCTGAAACTCTCAGAAAGCGGTGGGAAGCGCTCCCAGGAGCAGAGCTCGAGCAAAGCCACCCTCCACTGAAGTGTCCTTCCAAATCTGAGCTGCCAGCAGGGCTCTGCCTGCACTCTCGTTACCCAGGTAGGAGGAAGCCAGAAGGAGGCATCCTCTGCAGGACGTGGACCATGGATCTGCAGCGCCAGCTCTTCACCTCTGACTCCAGGTGTACACTGATGACTCCAGTGCAGTTGGTTTCCTTGAAGACAAGAACATGGAGCATTAGCCTTTTCTATTTCAGACCCAAAGTGCACCAACTAGTTTGTCCTGAACACCTCCCCACATGAGAGCCTCCGGAGTTTTGCCGACGTGCCGAGCACCAAGCCAGATGCCGAGTGCAGCTGCAGAGGCCAGGGTGCAGCACCCGCACACAGGAGCACCTGCCTGGCCCGCGGGGATGAGCTGTGCCTCTCCCGCAGCTGGCAATGGGCTCTCCACGAAGGCAGTGGGATCGCACCGGCCGGGCGATGGCAGCTGATGCTCATGAGCAAACCTGAGGCAGCTACTGCTGCGTGCCTCAAAGCGAGCACAACGCATGTGTCATAGCCAGCATCACACCTGGCACTTACATCATCCTTGAAATGTGCAGTTACCAAAAAGTGAGAGCACACTTACCTAAGTTCCCGTTTCTTGCAGAAGGACAGAACTCGCAAGCAATTGCCTACAACACAGTGCTTACTGTAAGAAAGCAATAGAAGTCCACAGGATCCTTCAAAAGTCATGAACATCTCAGTACTGCTTTATAGTAGGGTGGTGGATTTTATGCTGACGTGCCTTTAATTTGAACACGGCCTGGCTTAAAGCCCCAGGTTATGGCTATGTAAGGGGATTTTCAAGCAAGGACTTCAGAACTGAAGCCCTCTGTGCGAGTGGGACTCAGGCAGATCCATACCACTGAAAACCTTACAGCTGGGAATGGGCACCACCACTGCCCCTCCCGCGCGGCAGCCCCCACGGCACGCGGTGCCCCTCCACGGCCAATTCCTCCTTTCACTGCGCAGCAATGGGTGCTGTAGGGAAGGGGAGCAGCGGGAATTTGGCCTTTCCCAGCCCCTGCAGACAGGCGGGAGCACCGTGCTCGGCAGTGGCACCCCTGGCCGGCACATCCGCGACACAGCAGAGCCAGGGGCTGGGGGCACACGCTGCTGCAGAAGAGCTTTGGTCACGCTTGACACCTCCGCTTCTGCAGGGCACCTGAAACAGCCCTCAAAGCCCTCGCAAAATGAACGTAACAAACAGAGGTGTACACTTCATGGGAACACAACGGCAGTGTGTGCTTAATTTATTAAAATCTCCACGTCTTTCTGAAAGTATATAGGTATGTAAAATATGCATACAAAATACAACAATTCAACAAATTATTTACATCCAGGGGCAGCTGGAATTTCAAGCAGTAACTTTAGCAATAGTTTTAAAAATAACCTGCTGCAATGTACACTGGATTGGGTATTTCACAATATGTAGATTGAATTTCATCACTTTACTGCTATACTAAGTTCTAAAATATTACAGTACTTCCAGATAAAATATTAATGCTTCTTTAAAAAGAAAAAAAAACAATGACTCAGAAACTGTTTTTTTTTAGATTGACAAAACACTACACATTTCTCTTTGGGGACTGAAAGCCACAGCAGAGTTAGACACAAATGTGATAGCTACGTTCAAAATACATTCAGTCTATTTATGCCAAAAATACATTCAGAGCCTTTGGTTACAATTTATTGCACATTTCTTATATTCTGTAGAAATATATTGTACCTCTTAATGCTTTTTCTTCCCCCCTGTACATTCATAAATTGTGCTGCCTGTTAGAACAGAACACGGATGCCTTTCCCTAAAGGCTTCACACCTACTGCAGTACCACAACACGACACGATGGTCCCTACCGCATCACTTCACATCGCAGACACGCCGCTCG
Organism: Anseranas semipalmata; assembly: GCA_013399115.1. Classification (NCBI taxonomy): domain Eukaryota; kingdom Metazoa; phylum Chordata; class Aves; order Anseriformes; family Anseranatidae; genus Anseranas; species Anseranas semipalmata. The sequence goes on along the minus strand of VXAA01004633.1, from coordinate 27,212 downwards.
CAGCACCAGGGCGGCCGTGCCCATGCTGCCGCGGCAGGGGGCCCAGTGCCCTGCGGGCGGGCCGAGGACAGCCCTCGGAACCGATGCTAAACCAGAGCAGGAACTTTTGAGCCACGATCTTCATAAACACGCACCACTACACAAAAATGCGCTCATGCATTTGTACCTGTAGCCTGAGAACAACGCAATAGGGTGCCTTCCTGCCGGTCCTCTCGAGGAAACCTACTGCAGCGGTAGGACCACTGCATGCCCTACCCATGCAATACCTGCCACAGTAAGAAGCACTGGTGCCAAGCATTTCCATGTAGCAGTGAGGCACTTCATAAGATACCATTCTCAACAGCAATATATGAAACAAAAAAAAACTTCCTGCCCATTAGCAAGGATGTGCTGGGGACTGAGGGCAGCCAGAGCCCGTCAATGGTCACAGGAGATCCTGGTAGGAATGGACAGCAAGATCTTGCGCCTTTCAACATCAAGATCTGCTGTAGGGAGTAGATATGCTTCTAAGCAAATTTATTGATAATTCCTGGAAGTATTACCCCACCACCACCACCCCCAAAAAAGTGACATAACAATGGCTAAAATATTGTAAGATTTGTTATAGGATTATATGAGGGAATGATCTTGGTTAAATGTAAATGACTATAAAAATAGCAAAGTGCAAAAGAGATTATAGTTTGAATTTCTCATGGGGGTATTTTTGTGGGAGGAAGACTTAAGGAGACAAAAAAATAGGTGCTAGAGAAAATATTCATTAATTAACTTTCCCTTTCAGTTCATGTTCTGTGCATTATTTTAGGTTGTTATTACAAGTGGATTTAAAATAATAATAATAATAATTACTCCAAACTAGAAGAATCAGTTAGCAAGGGCTAAATATGGTCACTAGCCTTGAGCATCCTCAAGCTTGAAAAATTATATGAGCTTCCGAATTTGTGCTTTAACTGAAGATTAGCAGGAAATACACTAATCTCTCTCTTAAGAAGCCGAAGGCTCCCTAAAAGAGCAAAGAAGTAGCTCAGTATAACTTCTACTTTCAAATTGGAGCATGATACATCTACATTGAGGGAAAAGGCAACTAAGACAAATATTTTGTTCTGTTTTGTTTTCAAAAGCAGCATATGGTTTACAAACATTTTAAAGCCCAATACACTTGGCTCAGTTATGTTTAACTCCGGTTTGCTAAAATGTATTTTTACCTCTCAACAACAACAAAACAAAACAAAACGTCAATGCAAAAATATTGAGCTAAATGAAAAGCGAGGAAAAACAGACCATATCTTCTCAGACACAGGGCAATATTTGAAGTGCTGACAGGGCTGGAGCTGTGACCAAGCCAGGCTACCACTCACCCCAGCAGAGCATCCCCTGCCATAACTCCACATCTGGCTCCAAAAGGGGCTTTTTCAAATTCCAGGACAGTGATTTTCAGGGACTCTGTGAGGAGAACTGAAAAACCATAACCTAAAGATCCACCGCCACATATGACTGACCATACAGCAAAAAGAAAGTGGCATTTTCAGCTAATAAAAAGTTATATATGGTGGTTATATTGGTGTCCAAAGCCAGACTGGAATAAACAAGCAGGAGGAGCAGGCTGTAATCCAGGGCAAATGACAGAGGAGCAGCAGAAGCGTCTCCTTGCTGCGCTCCACAGCAGCTCACCACAGGGGCTGCCCAGTGGCCTAACACCTAAAAGCCTAATATTTAATTTCACAGCGAGACTTTAGTCTAGCACAGGGCCTGACCCAGAGGAGCTTCTGCGTAGACACCAAGCTCCACCAGCATGTCATCAAATTTACAGGAAAAAAAAGCTCCAGCAACAGTGATCTGATATGCTTCAAGGGCATAGATACTTTCAAAGGATAATATAGAAAAAAAGTGCATGGGGTGAATTTGAAGTGGAGGAAAAATTCCTAGAGAGCATTCTGATCCCTGTCCCTGTGAAGTTCAAAGACTGCCTCCATTTTAGGCAAAAAAACCCAACATATTGTAAAGGTCATATAAGGTAACCTAACGCTCTCCCTTGGTCATCCTGCACTTTGCACAGCAACTGATCAACTTTTTGCTCGTGAGCCTCAGGCACCGAGGCTGCCGCAGCCGCCCCCAGCTCACGGCCGACACGGCTCCATCACGCCGCCCCAGCCCGCTCAGCTCGAACTGCGCCAACACCAGCCCGTGCCTGCTGCCAGCGCGGGGCCAGGGGCACCTCGCACGGAGAAGGTTCTGCTGCGTTTTCCTTGTACGACCACAGAGCTTTGTGTTTTACGATTACTTCCTTCAGTTATTTCAGTGGTATTTTAAATGACTATCTGTGTTTTGTGATTCACGACATCCACGCTTGTAAGCAATGCTGCAGTTTGTGCTGCCGCACCACGCTGTGAGGAGCAGATGTTCAAAAATACACTGGAGCAATTTTTAAAGTTCCTCGGGCTGATTGTTCACATCCACTGCATAACACCAGGCGGCCCCGTAAGACAGCTCTGTAACTTCAGTAACTTTACTCTCTGGTAGTTCTCCTCACTGTTAATTGCTCTGGCACACTGTTTGTAGTATTTTAACACACTGCTCTGGCTATTCACAAGTATTTGATTCTCTTTTCTCAGCACAAAACCTAACTGGGTCTGTGAGTGCTGGGAGTTTTGGAAAGACTGACCATCTCATCCAGGCACCTTCCTGAGCACTAAAGCAATTCTGAACAGTTCATCTCACCTGCACAGCTTAAATATTTTTGAAGAAACAGCCCTAAATGAGCATATTGTTTACAATTACTCTTATTCCACTGCTATTGATTTCAGATGCCTTACTCTACGAATTCAATATGAGCTGATTTCAATGGATGGAAGTCACCTTTTCCCACCTGAAAAAAACAAACCTTAATTGCCCTTTTTTAGCGTAAGCGTTTTTCTTCCAAGTTACGTTCTATAGAAGCAAATTCTGGATCTTATGTTTGCAAATCTTTTGACACTCAAGTGAACATCACACTTTGGATTATACAGTTGTAACAATTTAGGAAGCACACACCTGTTGAACTCATGGTGTAGTTCATGCAGTTGAAACACATAAGAATTAAATCTATCAGATGACTTTGATTACATCTCAGAAAGCACACTGGAAAAAAAATCCACTAGTAATGTGGTAGAAATGTTCTTTACCATTCAGCTAACAGACCATAAAATGAGGCAAAGACTTGCATTGTTTAACACAAGCAGAAGCGAATAAAGGTTATACAAAGAGGTAAATTTCACTCAAGCCTACTTACGGGGCAATTAACACTCATAAGAGTCCATAATGTCCTAGAGTTTGTGCATCAGGATGAAACATGGAGTATTGATACCACTGACCATCCTACTCATTAAAAGTTTAACCCATTCTTCCACATAGAAGCCCCTATTTAAGAAGTTTCATGTCAAAATTTGATCTTAAACACCATAATCAGCTAACAGCTTGCTTCCACAGCGCTGTGGGCACTACATCAAAGTTTTGCAAAGCTTTGCTACTGTGGAGACATCTCTGGGTTTAACTTCCATGGACTGCCTGGATTTAGAAACACCTAAAGAAACAAGGTATTTGTGAAATGTATAACGTTGGCAACTAAAAACACCAGAATACTATATTCATATGTGTGGATCCCAGGCTGGGTCAGAAGTCACACAATGCCAGAACATGAGGGCATTTTGAAACAACACCCTGCTTTTCATAGCTTGCAATATTATGGAAATATGATTAGGAATGTTAACACTTTCCACCAACCTGGTGCTACTTCAGAAATTCATAGGAAACCTCTGAATATGCTGCACTGTCTCTGTGCAAGCACATCAGCACTTTACACTTACATTTTAACAGGTGCCTAGGCTGCGACAGACAACAGCGACCCAGTCCAGAGCGCAGGTACATCCGCAACAGTAGCTTCAAGCGCCAAGCACTTGGGTGGCAGCAAACGCGCTAACCCGAAGCTGCGGGCACGGCCCAGCACATGGCCATGCGCCCGAGCCCCGCCGCAGCGGCAGCCGCAGCACGCGCATCCCCGGAGCGAGGTGGGCTGTGCCGCACACGTTGCTGCGGGAAGCGAGCCTTTCTGCCAGGCTTGCGCTGCTTTCCAAGTCAGCTTTGTTAAAGCTCCCCCCTAAAACACCAAAAGGCACTACAAAACTTTACCAATGACGGATTGGCAAGATGCTGTTTAAAAATATACACTTTCTCGGCTTAGGTAGAATTCCTCCCATTCCATCCCTATGTATCTATCAGAAAATTATTGCCTGTGTTATTTTTCCTACTAACGGTTAAAAAGAAAAATTGGCCCTTGATTGGTATGTTCAACTCAGATGAAAAGAACAAAATAACTCCAAATCCTAAGTATAACAATGTATATGAAATCAAGACAATAAAAATAAAAGTTAATAAAAAACAACTAGATACTTTTGTTCACAATATATACGCTTACAGGAATTTTCATCTTATTCGCTTAGGTAATGATAAATACAGTATTTAAAAATGCATTTTACTGACAGCCCCTTTTCAGATTCCTGTGTAGAAATATGTAAAAAGCTTGATTAAATTTGGTCTTTTACTTGGTTTGAGGATAAAATGTGTGGTTTCTCTTGCAAACACTTCAACCAATCCTGGCCGTTTGCGTTATGTTTTGGGTTTTGACTAAGGTAAAAAGCACAATAGCAAAAGGTATTTTTACAGTGTGCTAGTGTTTAAAGCTCCTTTCTGCTATTAACCTAGTGTCTAATTTACTTTAGAAAACCCAGACAAGCCAGTGACTCACTGTACAAAACAAGAACTACAGGTCAAAAGCTGCCCCTTCCAACTATGAAGCTAGATGTCAGTGCTCTGGTCCGGGCACTTAAATACTGAACCACGTTATGTGAGGTAGACCAAAAATAAAAATAATATCACATGTTAAAAGATGAACAGACAAATGCATTCCCTTCTTCCTCCAAGGAGCTCTGTTAGGCTTTGGAGTCTTCCTGCACGCAGAGCTGTGAAATTGTCTTCTTAATACGGAGCGCAGTCAGCCGGGCAGCCCCGTTAGCGTACCAGCACTCGCGCATTATCCTGCCCATCACTCGCAGTGCCTTCGAATCAAAAGTTAGGAGAACAGGTCAAGAACAGAACCATCACCTGCTGCTTTCAGCTGCTTACACGCAGTACTGGAAGATAAAATATAGCTCTCTAAAATTATAACACAACAGCAATGCCATAAATTGAGACCTATATTCCACAGTCAAAGAAAGAAGTTTAGCATTCGGTGCTAAGACAGTTTCCTCTGCATTGATCTGGGAGCTGAAACAAGCCTAGACATCTGAAATGCATTTAAATTCAGTGGAGGCTGGGCACTGGCTTCCCTTTGTCTCAGTGAAAATTTCTGTCTTTATTTAGATAGGTTTTGTAATGAAGTGGAAAACCACTTTTACCTCACAGCTTTGCCACTGGTTTGGAATATTTGGTCTGAGCTTCTGCTCACAAACTACCCTTCTCATATCTTCTATCGATGGATCAGAAGGCACAACATCATAGTAAGGCAACTGGTACTCCTCAGTGATTCCTAGGAAAGATTTATTGAATAGGTCACACAAAATGCACAGTAGCTGCTCCAGAATAAACTCTGATTGTTTTTACAGGCAACGAGAAGGAACAAAGGAACATTTGGGGCCACTTTGTTTCTCGGCAGAGAACAAGTGCTCAACAACAGATTTCTACCTCCACATTCTAGCAAGATAATTGAGAGTGCGAGGCCAGGGACATGGTTCCTTTAATTGCATTTGCTTTATTTAGGATAAAAGCAGTCTGGATTGCAAATAAAAAGGGCAGAAAGCTCACCTCCAATGCAACACCTTCGTGCTATCTCCCAGTACACTAGCCCAAGAGAGTAGATGTCCGCACGCTTGAAGGACTCAAAGATGTTTGTGTTCATCACATCGTCAAGTATCTCAGGAGCCATATACCTTTAAAGGACACACAGGTCAGTTTGCTACAGGAAGCTCGCACAGACAACTGCGGCTGCGCTGCCGCGTGACGGGGCCAGGTAGCAGCTAGTCGTACCGTAAAAAACGGGAAAACGGGGAAGTCCTTTTTACAGTAATTCTGAGCGAAACCAAGAGAGTTGGCCTCAATGATAAACTTAATGCTGAGACATTCAGAGAAAATGATTCCCACCGCGCAGTGCAAGTGCTCATTGCAACCTCAACCATCTGAAGCCCCGCCAACAGCCAGAGGCGGCTGTGGCAGAGAATGGGGCACGTCCTCTGCTGCCGGCACCGAGCCGCGGCCTCGCTCCGATGGTTTCTCACCCTTGGCTGATGGAAGCGTGCAGATGGGAATAGCGACGCCGTGGCCGCCCCGGCTCATCACAGCACTGGGAGTGATGTGCTGGCTGCCCCCGGGGAGAGCAGTGGCCTCCTGCGCCTGGGTGCCACCACCCCACACCAACCGCACCGCACCAACCGCACCACTCCGCACCGACCCGACCCAACCCCGCCAATGCTGGCAGGGACATGCCAGGAGCATGCAGGGAACCTGGTCCCACCGCGCACCCGCACCTCCGCGTCCCCACCCGCGGGTTCTGGGGGATGTCGATGGTGTTGAGCACGGAGTCATGCTTCACGGCCAGCCCCAGGTCCGCAATGGCGCAGCTCTCGTTCCTCTTCACCAGGATGTTCTTGGATTTCAGGTCTCTGTGTGCAATCGCTGGCTTGCCTGCTCACAAAAAAGAAAGTGCTGTCTGTTCTGATCATCACAGTACAAATTTTAGTATAATGAGCAAGTAAAACAAAAACAGTTTTATTCAGCTTTGGTGCTATACCCTGTAAAAAACATGACAGGCAACTTTGTTCCAAGTAAAGCTCTGCCCAATGCTATCAAATTAAAAAAAAACTTGAAGGCATTTTTGTTCAAATATCTCTATTTCAGGATCAAAACCGTTAATTCCCACTCCAAAGTCACTTAGAGAATCACTCATTAGTGCACCCCGCTAATAGAGCTGCTCCCACAGATGCTCGCTTACAAAGGTTGGAGCAGACAGGCCAAGAGTGTTTTTGACGAACCAGACACAATTAGCTGCAGCACTACCCCAAACACAGCGGTTAGCTTTGTGAAGTGGCCGCTTCATTATCACATCAATAACAGTGGAGAGTTTTGTTTATCAGAACACAGACCAGCCCTATATTCTTTGCGTCTGAGTGGCAAGGAAGGGGTGTATTTAGACTACCCCAAATTACAGCAGAAACAGTGCTGAAGCTCAGAAAATCCGCATTTTAAAAGCTAAGAGGACCACAAACTCAGTTAGGAGGACTGTATTCCTAGTCTCTATTTATACTGCATCAGGTATGCTCACGCTAATACCGTTTCTTGCGGTGCAGCAGCACGTAGAACGCCCCGCTGCACCAGCTCAGCAACGCGCGCTTCTGTCAGCACCACGGAGGTCCCCTAACGCACCTGAAGGGCAGAGGGAGGAGAAGCGCTTACCCTGCGTGCCCACGATCTCCATGTGCAGGTGTGCCAGGCCGCTGGCAATGGACAGCGCCAGTCTCACCATGCCCTCCACCATCACCGTGCCTCTGTTGAGGTAGTCGAACAGGGACCCCTGCTCGTGGTACTCGGAGACGAGCCAGAGCTGGGTCCAGGTCCCATTATCTACCAAGAGGATGCGAGGTGATTCAGCTTCATAAGAAAAGTCACCAAGAAAAGCCCTCCCCGCCTTCTGGCCAGCACCCACCCCCTGGTGGATGGACCATCCGGATGAGGTCCCAGCAGACCCAGAGCCCCACCTGGCCCCGCTGCCCCTTAACCGGGCAGCTCCTGCCCCAGGCAGATGCTGGCCCCTGGCCGGGAGCCTCCCTGCGGCTCTCATTTCAGCTGGGAACGGGGCAGTAAAGCCAAGCCTCGGGCGGACACTCGGAGTGCCACGCGGGATGGATATGCTGTTTCCCAGCCAGCCTTCAACTGTGAAATTGAAATAGGAAATGCAATTATACCCTTGTTATCAGCAGCAATAAAACCCAGGATATTTTCATGTCTCAGCATAACCGTCTGATAAATCTCTGCCTCCCGAAACCAAGACCGCTCATCTCTTGAGGAGAAGATTTTCACAGCGACATCTTCCCCACACCACTTTCCACGCCAGACTTCGCCAAAGCGGCCTTTTCCTACGATTTCCTGCAGAACAATAGTCCTCGCGATTGTTCTTTGTACGAGCAGAGGTAAGCCTAGTTTGAAAGGAAAAGATGGGCATTGGTGAAATAGTTCAGCAATTTTTAAATTCCAAAGTCAGAGGTTTTCCAGTGAGTTGTAACTTACGGCAAAGAGTGCCAAGGGAAAATCCTCTCTGAAGCAGAATTTCCCCAAATCCTATTTTTTATTTTATTTTACAGGTGGAGGTGCATCACACATGCCACTGGATGGAAAGGACAGCCTCGGCCTGAAGCTGCAGCGCCTGCTGCACCAAGGGAACGTGCAGCGGATTCAGCCAAGAGAAGTAACCCGATTCAGTACTGTCAGCTGGACTGAGTACCCTTCCAGACAAGGGGCATGGAGGGAGAAAAAAAAAAAAGCCTAAAAAGCTGACGTGTACACCTCGTTCTGCCTGGAAGGTAAGCCCAGCTTCGCTACTGTGTTTGGCAGAGGAAAAGCGACCAGCCATGCCCGATGTGAAGAAGCTGCGATAGGTAGCAGTGCCGGCACCGAGGACAGCAGCTCACACCCTGAACACGGAGCAGGCAGCCCCACCAGGCGCAGAGCCACGCACCCAGCCGCGGCGCGACCGCGCTGCTGGCAGCAGTGCAACGCATGCCAGCGTGAGCAGGAGCAGCCGACGGGGCAGTGGGCTCTGGTCTACAACCCCAGGCTGTTCTGCCATAAAACTAAGCCGTCATGAGCTGTACGGGCATCGCCGCTTGCGTTTTTTATAATTTAGTCAAAGCATTAACACAATATGAGTATATAGGGGGAGGACAAATTTTTGCAAGAAGTTTTTTTTAAAACTTATATAGGAGATGTTGCTAAGTCCTGTGTACTGTTTACTGCAGCATTTCTCAGATATATTAGATGTAAACTGAATTTTCAGTTTTGTATAAAGTTTAGAGCATTTTCTTCCTCACAGAAAAGAATTATATACCCAGGTGCTAAGAAATATCGAGAACAGTAACAACTAACATTTTCTTCACTTGGAGTACACGCACCCACACTGTCTCACTGTGGCAGCAGCCTTATCAATGCCTGTTATGTGTGCCAAAGTTAAAGACATCAGAACTAATAACATTTAACCTCCACCTGGTCTCTTACACGTATTCTTTTGAATAGCATTTTATTTTTACACATACATAACTGTACTTGTGATCCTAGTTTTCCACTGGACCATACCTCAATCAGTACTTATCTTGAGTGTGTTCATTTACTGAGCACCTGTCACATTTGGGGTTTTTGTTTGCTTGTTTGTATTTTTCCCCCCTAATTGTCTGATGTCATGTCCCAGTGCTTCATTTTCAAAATCTTGCTCTAACATATCTGGAACTTCCTCGTGGTTTTTCTATGGTATTCACCATATTTTCCTTTTGTTTTTCTAGCCATAAACCCCTGCCTTGTTTGATTTCATACTGTATTTGTCTTAAAGCAAAGGTTTTGTTTGTTTGTTTTTTTGTTTTTGTTGTTGTTTGTTTGTTTTAAATCCAGACAACCTTGCTTTTAACAGAGCAAAATAATCAGCAAGAAAAATTACAGTTTGAAGGTCAGCTTTTTCAAATTTATTCAAGTTTCCCCTCTGGCTTCCCTGGCACGTTGTACCCGCTGCTGCCTCTGCACAGCCCTGTCCTGGCTGCCGGCAGCCAACCTGCAAGCATCATCGCCGGGCCACGAGGAGCGTGCTCGCTATTTGACCAAAATCAGAATAAATTGCACCAGCGCCTGCGGATTCTTCCTCTGCCCCCAGTGCGGGCTGGCACAAAGACAGGCCTGTTGTTAGCTCAGCTGCGTGTGAACAGTTAAACCCTCAGGGTAAAGAAAGCCAAAGTTTACTCATTATATCCATGAAGAAACACCGGGGAAGTACAATAAACTAATCCTGAAGGTATGCAGTTCATGAAAGATACAGTCAATTAAACTAAGCACTATTTACACGTTTTTAACCTATAAATAAAATTAAGCACAATTTATGTATTTTTCAGATAAATAAAAATTCTAGTTACAGCAAATTGGGCCATACACACCAGATGTGCCAATACCATGATGAATTGGAATTTGGGATTTGGCAAGTTCTCAATAGAAGTAGAGGCCACATAGCAGACAGGATATTAGAAATGGGGAAAACATTAAAAAGGCTGGGATTCTCCTCAGAAAAAGTATTTGGAGTAATGGTATTTCAGCGCAGCCGAGAGGATGTCAGAGTAGCTCTCTGACTCATCCAGTTAACAGCAGCGCGTTCTGCGGCCAGTTCTGACATACTGGCCAGTAACGTCGCTCTTAGCGCTGGCAACAGACTCCTTAATCACCTTCTTAACATTTGCACTGGATGAAGGACCCGAGCTTTTGCTACCTGACAGAAGAGCAAACAAAGCCCGGCCAGCCCTCCCGGCCTCCCTCCACCTGTACCAGGCGTGGGAGCCCAGGGGTGCCCGCGGCCCGGCCCCTGCCGCAGATCCCAGGTGGCCGCGCTCAGAGCACGTTCGCCATCGCTCCGCAGGTCAGACGGGTGCTTGGCTTGAGCATCACCAGCGTTTGCTCCAAAGCTCTGCAGGGACCCAGACACGGTGCGAGCGCGGCAGCCCTGCTCCCCACGGCGCCAGCGGGTACGAGACGCGGCGCGCCGGGGGACGCCCACGTACCGGAGCCGGAGCCAGACGTCGTCATGTCGTAAATGAGGTCCTTGAGCGTCTTGCCCGAGCTGACCAGGTTGCACTCGGAGAGCGGCTCCTCCACGCTGGGCTGCTTCTTCCTGCCGTAGGCGCAGCGCCGGCCCTGGCAGGCACAGGCGGCCAGCACTGCCGCGAGGGACAGGACGCAGACGGGCACGGCCACCGTCACTGCCAGCACCACGGGCCCCGCGCCAGCATGGCCGGGGGACTCGGAGGCTTTCAGGAGAGATGAGGGAAGGGGTGGGGAAAAAGAGATGGTAAGTGAGGGACTGCTGAGCAGATGAGACATTGAGGTTTAACTATTTCCCTGAGTCCTGCTGGCAGCGGGACAGACCAAGGTTCTGCACACTACTGAGGCTTTCCCCCCTCCCGTTTTTGCAAGTACCTCAGGCTCAGGTCAACACCGCGATTATCACTGACCAACGCCATCGCAGACAGGTCGCAGCAACCAGCAGTCCCCGAAGGAAGCAACAGTGAGGACATTTGGCTAAGGGCAGCGGGCTGGAGGCACAGCCGGAGCGCGGCGCCCACACCTACGGACAGCGCCAGGAGAGCTCCAGGCATGCGCTTCCCCGCGAGGCACAGCCTGGCTGGACTCGTGCTCCCGTCAGGAACCCGCGCAGACCCCCCACGGCACGGCAAGCCCTCCCCACCGGCCTCTCCAGCTGATCCCACCCACCTCTCGCAGCACCAGCAAAGACAGCAGGCAGCTGAAGAACACTGCCTTGGGACCACGGTTCCAAAAGCGCAGAAGGGACCCAGAGAAGGCACTTTCAGTCTGTTCACGTCAGCAGAGCACCCTGTGTCTGCAGCTGGCCGACCCCTGCCACAGCGGGTGAGGAGACAGGACCAGACCAGCAAGCCGGCGGCGGGGTGGACCAAATCGCAGCCCGGTGCCAGGGCTGCACCGGCACAGGCGGCAGCACGCGAGGTGACCGTGGCACGGCTGAATCACGGCTGCACGCCCAGCGCGGCTGAACAGGTGCGGCACACCTGGTCGGCTCCACCATCGGCGCACAGTGCCCTTCCCACTCCTAAGGGCTTGTGTATCAATTTCTCAGCACACCATCCCAGCCAGAAATAAATCCTTGGAAAAGCCGTTTCCCTAACACTTAATGCATATGGCAATACAAAGATCTAGTAAATGAGGCAATTAAAGGATTTCTAAGACAGAACACTTTGGAAACTTGTGTTCACAAAGCTATATTTTACAAGTGTCAAGAAACAGGACTGTTCTACATCGCTTTCCATTTTAAAACTACAGGGGTAAAAAACATATCAAGAGGCTGCAGGAATACATTGTTAAGGTATTTACTTACACATTCACACACATGCAGTCTCCTTAATGCCCCCAAAATTGTGAATAAGCTAAAAAAAAAAAAAAAAAAAAACACTCAGAATCAAAACACACTGAATCACAAGTACCAAACTGTGGGCCTAAAGGCTATAGAAGATTCAAGAATCATCAACTTCACACCATACAAAGTCACCCCTGCAGTAGTTCCAGAAAACAAAAAGGCCCTCTCTCCCTTTCAGAAAATACTAGGCAACGCGTACATTGCAATTTTGGGAGTAGCCGAGACACTGCTCAGAAGTACTCTGGAGCTCAGGCACTACTCTGGAGTCTCAGAAGCCCGGTGAGTTCCCTGGCTCTCAGTACCGACAGTTACTTTCCTCCAGTTAATATCACAACTGAAGCAGCTTTTCTTCAAAGGACGGTGTCAAGACAGGCACTCCACGATTCAGAAGTGCCAGGAGCAGCAGTTAGCTGTGCAAAGTTAATTTGTTCCTTTTTCTTCTCTCCCTTACTTTTTTAACGCTATGCACTTTGGATAAGTGAGAAAAGAAAATAAACAAAATGTTAACAAGAGACGGTCCCATGTCTATTCACAGTGTACAGTTCGGTACAATTCAAGCTATTCTGAAAACAAAGTCACTACATCTCGCACACGGGCTTTCCCTTTAATAGTATTCAACAGGATGTTTCATGGGGTTAGCTGACAGATTCGTAAGAGGATTTGCAAGCAGGACGCTTCCTTGTGGCTGCTGCTTGTTAACCGATGCACTGTGATTTCCTAAGCTGTTTTGGATTGTTTCCACACAGCAGAGATTTCCTCCGAAGGACTGACGGAGCGCAGAGAGCAGGTATCCTACCACAGGAACGTGGGTGCTGCGCGCCGTAGAGCCGCTCCCGCTGCGCAGGACGGCGGGGCTGCACGGCCGTGCTTGCCGCTCCAAAGCGCCAGCTCCGCACGCGCGGGGCCCGGAGAGGGCAGCCGAGCCGCACGGAGGGAACGCGCCGGGTGACACCAGCCAGGGCATGGAGTCGCTTGGGTGTTCGGCACGCAAAAAGGATAGCCAGTGCATTGCCCAAATCTATGCCCACGCGCACAGATCTAGGCAGATTCATTATCTGTCAGCAGCGGCTGGTAACGACAAACAAGCGCAAGACACTTACTTTAAGATATCCATTCCTTCCACCAACTGCTGAAAAACAAAATAAAATGAGAAAATGTAAACTTTGTCGTCCTCAGGCCAGTGCAAACAGCATCAAAAGGAAAATGCTCATGAAGCTTTGAACAGCACAGCCGAGCAGTGGGAAGAGACATTCAGAAGGGCAGTATTTCCATTTGCGGTCTTTGGAGACTAGCATATGAACTCAGTGCCCATGAACTGAAGCAGCAATCTTCCCTGCCTGCAAGAAGCAGTGAGAGGTAGTCCTATGGGAAATATTTGCTCCAGCTGCAAGCGATCTTAAGCACTTGCCACGCTTGTGGGTGCTGCACACGTGGAACAGCTACAGGAGGGCAGAGCAAGCAGTAGTCCTGACGGGATGTTCTTCACTTGCACCTCCTGCCCGTCTCTGTGAGCCTCCACCGTACGCACACGCCTGCTTCTGCTGCACAGGCGTTTTACTTCATCTTCATGTGGTCTGCTGCCAGCTCACTTCCGTCCCTTCCCATCATGTACGTTCACAGCTGTCATGTATCTCCCTCCTGGGTCCTTCTCTTTCATCCGTTTTCACAGCATCCTCCATTCTAGAGCCATTCATCATTCTTTTCATCCATTCATCATTTTCTCTATTCATTATTCTTTTCAGAAGCAAACTTCTTTTAAAACCTTTGTTTTGTTCCTTTTTAATTGTTTTTCTCTCAAGCCTTGTGAGTTCCCTTGGAAGCTTGGATGTCACAGATGGCAAACCTGTACAGGCAAAAGGGAGTAACAGTTACTGCTGGCTTTCTTTTTATCTTAAAATTACGTACTTATCTATGTATATATATAAAACTTTCCAGGGTCTCCTGAAACTGGGTTATGACAACAAGCACAAAGTACTGAGGCCTGAGCAAGGCGAGTGGTGGAATGTGCATGCCCACAAGCATTCCCTTCATTGCAGGACATGCTCCTGATTCACATAATGAACCTAAAAGTACCCATTTTTGATGGGTTTTTAATATTAAAGCCATACTACTGTAGTGTCTATGTCTACAATTCCATGTCATATATTCTGTGAATCTAGGTTTGGCTCATGGATTTGCAAACAGAGTTAAATGGGACAGCAATCTGTTTTAGGCTTCTGGAGTAGGGGCATGAACATTTGTGAACTTGCAGTGCACCATTTGTACATTGTACGAATGTTCGTACTGCTGAAAGAGGTTTTACGGCAGAATTTTGAGGCACTAAAAGAAACCACTCAGTATATCTTTAAGAAAAAACACAAAAACATTCTTTTCAGGAAAAAAATATCTCAAATTGCAGCAGCAGAATGATTTGATACATTTTTACCAAATATATATATATAAGCATAATTTGTATTGTTAAAAAACAACAGCAGTGCAGGCTTTGTGAGAGGACTTTACAGAACTTAATTTTTAGAGATATTTTCCTCTCCGTATGGTGCTTCGGGAGCCAGGCAAGCAGAGGGGCAAGCTGGAGAAGCTGGCAGGCCCAGCAGGGACACAGCAAGTGCAGCAGGCCAACAAGTGCATTTTGACCTTCTTGGGCATGGAGCAGAAGAACTCACCTTGTGCAGGAGGATGGACAAGGGGACACAGAGACAAAGACACAGCCATTTCGGGGACTCACAGTGCCAGGAGGCAGAAGCAAAACTCAAACATGCGCCCACATCCACTCAGGAAGGTGACATCCAGCATCAGGAATACAAACAGATGCCAACTTTATGACTTAAGCAGTAACAGTTGTTCAGAATAAAATCAAGTTCAGTGATGCTTACAGGTCTCCTCTGAGATGCTGCTGTAAGTTGAGAGAGCTCAAGTGCAGAAGGCGAGGTAGCAGCAAGACTGGAAGCTGAGGCATCTGGGACAGTTTGCACAGGGTCTCCACCAAGTTCCTGGGAAATGAAGAGATCCTGACTGTCTAGAGAAGTTTCTTGGAAGGAGTCAGCTGGAGACCACACGTGTTATCCCTTAGTCTACTGGCTGTACCAAAGGCAAAGTGTAGATCAAGGCTGGTGGCAACTACTCAAACCCTTTCCAGTTCTTCACAGAGCATACATGGGAAACTTGAGAGTTACCAGCGCTGCAATTTCTGCTTTACAGTCAGCTGTAGGCCATCTTCAAATGCTGACCCCTTGAGGCATAGCGTCCTGCAGCCGGCACCGCGACCAGGCCCTTCGATGTCCCACCAGTTCTGGGCTGGGACACCACGATCCCCTGGGGCTTCCCACAGCAAAACCACATGCCGAAGGAGCGAGGAACAGCACAAGTGCAAAATACACAACACACAAGGTACAAACAGTAATTTAAGACGAAATCACCAAATAACTGTGGTAATGCTTACAGCTATTGTGCAATGTTAAACTCTTTGGGAAATAAGAAAATCTCTCATGACTACCTAAAACTATTAAATCAACACCATTAATCAAAACGTTTTGCAATCTTATTTCTAATGTATTATTCAATGACTTACTGATCAAGAATAGACACTGAAGACATGTTGCCATGTATGAAACAAAAATAGCACATCTGGCAATGTTTAGCAATTTCACAATATGGTACAGTTATATTCCAAGTTGTGTAAACAAAAGAGTGCTTTTAGGCAGGAAAAAATGAAAAAAGGATGGTTATTTTCCCTCCAACAGAAAAGACATTCTCACACATAACATTTGCCTGGCTTTTGACATATAATGGCCACCCTAAGACTTCGAAAAACCCTAAACTATTCATATTTAAGTTCCTAAACTACTGGGGGGGGGATTGTATTCTTTCCAATGCTGTAAGAAAATACATTGTATGTAACACAGTTCTAGTCAGATGTACAGAAAATTTTTAAGCAATTTCAAAAATACATAATTCGGACTAGAGACTGAAATCAAGTTTCTCCAGCCTCCACCGCCATGACTACAGACCCCATCAGCCCTTTCAGGACGTTCAGAAATCAGCTGGGAAAGGTCTGCTGAAGGATCCGGAGGTTCAAGCAAAGCCATTAGGGATACAGCTACAAGATAAACAGATGCATCATCTAAATTGCTATTTCCCCTATTCCCTGCCCCCTCCCCGCCTTCTCTTCAAATGGCTGTATTCTTACAAATTCCTCCAGAGAACATGAACCTGAGGCAGCCAAGATGTCCAACAGTATGTGAAATATTTGCCGATCGACACATTCACAGAGCAGCTGTGACAAGCCACAGCTCTGCCTACAGGAACTTTTTCAAGGAGAACTTCAGATCAGCCCAACTGGGAGATTATCCTAAGAATTGCATCAATGGTACAGCACTGAACTGTATGACCATGAAGAGGAAACAGGTTTAGTACTTCTCATTCAGCTATTTTAACCTCTGAACAGCTCTGCACCACCACAATCCATGCTGACAACCCGTGCTTTGAGTCACAAAAGCAGATAACTTCCTAATGGCCAGACAGAGAACGTTTGTATTTTAGAGGCTGATGTCTTCAGGACAGCTGCTACTGGATTCACGCACTCCTGACAGTGGCCTAAACAGGTCCCAGTGATCACATCTGCTCCAGAGCTTCCTGACCAGCTTAGCCAGCCCCTAGCAGGCTGGAGGACACCAGGTCCAGGTGAAAGATGTTCACCAGAAGCTCTTCCTCCCCCCTCTTTTTCCAGGCCTGACCTCCATCCTGATGTCCATGCCACAGAAGACATCATCTTTTTCATTAAAAACACAAAACAGAAAACAATTAGCTAAATGAAGTTTCTGGTACTGAGTTGCGGCAGAGTAGTAGCACAAGCTGTTAGTGTTGGCATTGGACTCTAGCATTGGCTTCCAAACCCATCAGTTCAGAGGAAACAAAATGGCTACATGAGCAAAAAAATATACCAAAATATTTCCCTCTCTCCTTTTCTACATTCCCCATCCTCCCTATTTTTATCTATCACTAACATTTTAGAAAAGTTAGTGAAATTAATTGTCTGTTGTCTCTTTACTCACTGTCTGCACCTTCCTTCCAACTCTATTCTTGACTGGGTTAGTGCTGGGAAAACAAAGAGAAATCTTCAGTAACAGACAATGAATGCCAAGAATAAAGGAAAGGGAAAGCCAGAGCCTTGCCCCGAACCCCACCCTGCAGGACAGCCTGCTCGCCCATCTGCCCTTCAGGACCTGGAGAAGCTCTCAAGGGCCGTGATCCTTAACATGGCTCTTCTTCTTTTCCACTCTAAATTAGGGAAAACAATTACTGCTTTTTCTTAAAACGTTTAAACAATTGAAGATATTTCCCTTACAATTTATTTTCAAACACTTGATTTAATTCAGAAAATTACTGCTTGAAGGCTGATTTTTCTAATTTTCTGGATTACTACGTACCTTATAAAACTTCTAGTACAGCAGTATCTGACTTCTTGAATACTAATATATCTGTGCATTCCATTCACCTAAGAAGGCTTTAATGTCTTTAGGCATCTTCAAACAGGTAAATATAGTGAAAAGTAATTATTTGTTCATAAAAAAACTGCAGATGATATTAAAGAGAAAGAGAGAGACAGAGAATATTGCCTGGCAATTAGTCTACCTAGAACAAATCATCTTTCTTATTAATATGAACATACCCAAGAGATTTTTGATTTTAGGATTTCTTCTATATTCCACTTTCTTTCATCCTGTTGTGTGCCACTGTAGGTGATATGATAGGGCAATGGCAGTGAAGAGGAGAGCTGGCATTACTTATAATACAGTTAATCCCACTGTTACTTTAATCTTGTTCCATAAAGCCTCCTCACTCCTCTGACTCATTTTCCATCATACAAATACAGAACAATACATTTTTCATCTCAAGTTCTAGAGATGCTGTCCTGCCAGGTCCCCCAAAGAGAGCACAGAGGAGACCATTCTTGCAGTGTGGTGCCTTTTGCTGGAACCAGAGGGGTAAATTTGAAGGGAAAATAAATAAATAAAAATTTGAGAATTAAAGCTTTAACAGAGATTTTTTTGTTGTGCTGGATTTTCCCACCAACTCACAGTGTGTAGTTGTACAGACTGAACACATCACCAAGTTTCTTCTCATAGAGGTCGAGATTTTCTTTAGCCAGTCACTGAAAGCAGGCTGGTCAGAAAGCCCAAGCCATGACAAATTTACAAACCTACCAGCATCCATCCAGCCTCAATTCTCAGTATCTCTAAAGATAGAGACTTAATATTCAGCATCACGAGGTGTTTTGAGATCAAGGGTTTAGAATGAGAGTAGCATGAATTTTTCCCACACATCTATAGACAGACGACAGACAACATCAGAGTTCGAGAAAGCCCTGTTCACTGTATCTGGTAACAAATCTGAGAAGTCTGAACCTTCAGGCTCAGGTTCAACAGTTGGTGAGTCACTGCATCCACCTAAGGAGGTGACTGAAGCCAACACCAATGTTGCTGTTTTAGAGAAGAGATGGGAACCAAGTCCCCCAGCCTGTATTTACACTTACTGAGCTCAAACACCACCCTCCACCATAACCAAATGCAAGCATTGAGTTATGAGAACCTCCAGCCGCCTACTCCAGGGCTGCAGCTAAAGGTCTGTCACCTATAAACAGGCTTGTGAGGGGAAAATCCCTCTGACAAGTGGGGCGGGGACAGATCGCAAGGACCGTCTGCCTAATCTGAAATACGGTCTGATAACCCTGTAAGACACAAGTCTACAACTTGAAGAAGTCTTCAAGATCTTATTAGCAAGTCCTGAAAACAGTCTGCAACATGCTGAGTTGAACACAGGCAATTTCTCACAGAGAGAGACATTCATCGAAAGAAACAACAAGGAAGCAGCATGCAGGTCGTTCTGTAGACCTGTTATGACGCCCCACTGATACAGAAAGGTCATCTCAAGTCACCAGCTTGGGCAGAAAGTATTGTAGAAACCTGGAAATAAATTCAGGGTAACATAGAAAAACCTTAATGACTGAAAACCAGTCCTGCACTTTGAAACATATGACCTGTTATCGCAAAAATATTGTAATGAAATCCATGACAAGTATATAAAAAGCAGATATGAAGGTTGCATCTGCCCTTAAAAATGTTTATTTTCACACACTGTAAAAAACCCAACTCAGAACAAGAGCAACCTCCTCTCATGCAAGACACAGCGAGGAGCTCTGCTGCTGAATGAGGCTCGCAATGCCGCCTACAGCCTTACCATGGAAATTCACGCACGGGCAATCAAAAAAATGAATTGCTTTCTGCCTCAGAGATCATCACGGTGCAAGTCATTTTATTGTTTTCCAGTGACTCTTGACATTTCACACCATAAGCCCTTGGCAATTAACACACAGCCAAGCCAAAGCAGGTAGGCATGAAGCAGAGCTGTTGGAGAGGCTTGGGCACCCAGGCTGGTTGGGCTGCAGGAACGGGATGGGCAGGGCCTGCAGAAGCTCCTGCCTTGTCTGGCAGGGAAGTGCCCTGCCCTGGACCTTCCCAACACTCCTCCTCCTCAGTGAAACTCACTCCTGCCTAATGGCAAATTTTTCATATCCACATGCTCTACTTTTAAACTAGGATCTGCATAGTGAAAATATATGTTGATATACATTTAACTCCCATACCAAGATGTCTGTAGCAGGTACCAAACTGCATGTACTATTATTCTTTTAAAAGAGAGGGTGGTAGGAGGTGGGCTGGCTTAAATAAGCATCTTGACAAAGCAGATATACGTTAAAGACCAGAGAGCCTGCATGGCTAAGTGAGGCACCAATGCACAGACCCAGTGGCCCAGTTACCTACCACCGCCAGCAAGGGACGACCAACACAAGGACAGCCATACAGGAGGCACGTGGTGACATGCCAGAGGACGAGGTGACACCACACATGGGCTGATGGGCCAAACAATTCTCTCTGGGGCCTTATATGAACACGCTCTGAGCACAGTCCTTTCACAAGTCCCAGCTGCGTGAATCCTGGCCTGATCCTTGCACAGCGGTGGAAAGGAAGATCCTGGACTGATTACTAAACTCAGAGCTGCCTCCATTTTATTTTTTTATTTTTTTTAATCAGAGCAGTTGACAGCTGCAGTGCCTACTGGTTACTTGCTACGGTATCTCCATTTTAAATTTCTTTCCCTCAATGATGAATCCAAGACCTCAGTTTGGATGTCTGAGTGTCATGAAAGACTGGAAGTGAAAGAATTAAAAACGCAAGCTGAGCAAGGAGCTGCCTAAAGGTTGCTTTGGAAACAGAAGCTCCCTCGGCGAAGGAAAACCCCACCAAGGCTGCAGAGGTAATGGCGTTCAAAGCGTTTTCCCACGGCCCGCAGACCTCCAGCCGAAGGCCTCCTGCAGCACAGTGAGCCCGGCACAACCCCAGTCTCCTGCATCCCAGCTCTTTCGCCTACATAATCAGCAATGCCCCTAAGAAAGTTTATTCTTACTGGAGCCTAAATATAAAGCTTTCGGATGATATGAATTATTTGAAAAAGGGATGTCATAAAAGACCAGCAAACAAATAACATTGGCACTGTAAATTTTTGACTAACGTGAATTCTCCCAAATGTTTAGAGCAAAGGGCTCAGGCTAAAAATTAAGTAAATTTCTCTGGTACTGAAATATGAAACCAGAGGTTTTGCAATTACCATTTCAAGTGTTAGGAAGACAGACATGCCTCCACCGCTCATCTATAAATAGCAGTTTTCTCCCAAGGTTCCAGCATCCCAACCTGAAAAAGTGTGGCTTTTGTTTCCACATTTCTAGAGCGTAATTATTAGTAGTATCTCCCTTCTGTTGTCAACTGAAAGACACACACCTAAATAACCCTTGCTCCTTAGGTAAGGTTAGATACAGGGGAGCAGCCCCCTGCCATCAGGCCCGGGGCCTCAGGGGATGCTCGTGGGGGCGAACCTCGCTCCAGCAGTGTCCAGCCCACCTCGGTCAGCGTCAGAGCCCAGAGCCCCCGGGGCAGCCGGCCACGTGCCCCCGTGGCACTCCCACCCACGCGCCCTGCAGGACCCCCGACACCGCTCCCCTCAGACGCGGGCACCGGGTCGTGCACCCAGCACCTGCGGGCACTGTCCTGCGGGGTCTGCAGGCCCCGGGGCAAAAATATTCCTGAAAACATCTTCAGCGTGCAGATGGCAGCAAGGCACCAATGAACCAAAGAAGAAAAATAACACAGCATGCGAATGGGCTTGAAAAGGCTGGATTGCCTCCCCATGGATAAGAGATTCAAAATACTCATCCATCCATCCACACACCGCTCAGTCGACTCGTACTACCACTACTCACATAGTAGCAAGTGTCTCTGCCGGCACGGCGCTAAGTGCCCCCTGAACGGGTCTCCTCGCGTGCCACCACTTCCCCTCCCCCCCCCTCCCCTCTCCTCCGCTGAAGCCTCCCGGCCCTCCCTCCCCAGGAGTGCAGTTCCTCCTCTAGAAACCCAGCTTCTCAGGAGCCCTTCCCCTCGCTAACAGCTCCCCACTGTCTGCCCTCCTACCTCTTAAGTACCAAATGCTCCCAGTAACAGATTGTTTTAATTCTGTTAGGTACTGTACAATAGCAGCTGAAGTGCAAGTTTCAACTGTAAATTACGTATTAATTTACATGTTTCTTACCTGTAACATCTCTCACTACTGTAAGTATATAAAAAGGTATCATTTGATAAAGTAGTATATTTGACAGCTTATTCAAAAAAGCTTGCATTAAACACAAGTCCTCCTGGAGAGAAGAATGAAGTATTTTTATCGATAATTAAATCTAAAAATAGTGTAAATATATGTTTTTGAAATGGATCAAATCAACTTCATTACACAGTTCTGAGTCTGCCAGACTTGAGTATTGCAGCAGCTATGTAATATGCAGTGCTCCTGGAAGCATAAGTCTTTTTCCTCTCTCATTGGAGCCAGGAATCTCACACCTTCCTGTATCTGCAGGGCAAGAATCAATGATACCGATTTAACACTGAAGGGAAGCTGCCCTACAACCTGCTGAAATGAATTGCAGAAGCCAAAAGCTGAAGACAGACCTACAAGATTGCTGAAACGTAAGGATTTCCCCCAGCAATGACTTTGTACCCTTGGCCCCTTCTTGCCCCCCACCAAGCAAGCCCTGCGTACCGCACGAGCCCATCATAACACAACTGCAGACGCTGCTTCTAACGCAGCGATGCGCCCACACGAACCCAGAGATTTCCCAGCGACACAGACCAGGAAGGCAGCAACACAGGCTGTGCGAGGGGAATGAGGAGAGCAGCTCCTCGCGCGCTGGGGGCTGCCCCGTCCTGGTGCAGGCTCACCGGGCATCCAGACCCTCGCCTGGCCAAAAGCACAGGGTGGATTTCCCATGTACAACTGACAGTGAGAGTCTACAACTGCCCTCTTTCCACACCTCTCATCTGAATTCTTACTGGATCCATCTACTGCAGGTCTTTACATCGGCTGCAGAGACACAGCAGCAGCAACCCATGGTGCTCAGCTCCCCACAACCACCAATTCACAGCTGCTGTGCATTGCTGATCCTTGCCACATGGTAAGCCCATGTATGCCAGCCAAAACCTTCCCAAGACCTAGACTAACGCCAATTCAAAATACAAAATCACTCAAGATGCCCCAGCCTATAAGAACCTGTCAGGTGACAAGGCTGTTTCCTTCAGACACCTTTTGTCTTCATGGTTAACGCCTCATGGGATACCAAAGACAGTATCTGGAACATCTTCAGGAGATGCAAGAAGTTCACTTTTCCCCAAACATAGCCACAATTTAGTTTTTCTTGTCTAAGTTGGGAAAAGAAAACAGCTTTTGCTTTTACAACTAGCCTTTAAAATCCCAATTAGCTGTTCTCGGCTCAGTTTTTCTGCAACTCCCACGCCACCACGCCAGCGCTTGAGCACCGCTTTGCACTCAGGCAGTACATACCTATGGGCAGGCGGAGGGTGATGTTGTTGCAGAAGTCGGTGTAGCAGCACTCGGTTTTTGTGATGTTTTTGGAACTGTGGCAGAAGACCTGAGCATTCAGCTCTGGGAGGGAGACGCAGGACTTGATCACTTCTTCCTTCCCGTTGGTCAGCATGACTGAAGCCCAGCACGCTCCCTCCGTCTGGCAGGTGAAGTTTGTGTGCTCGCACAGCTGGCACACGCACTTGAGACCTGAAAAACACGTTTCCATTTTCCGTGAGAAGACCAGGGGAAGGCAGACCCTTCGGTCAGCAGCACCCGCAGCAGAAGTCTCCAGCACCCACGGCTGAGCAATGTTTGCATAGGTGCCCTCAGTCACAGGAGAGCTTACAGTATCTCTCCCGCATGGTGGAGAAGACTGACCACCCCAGAACAAATTTCTGGAGAAGCTGCCTTTTGCTTAGATGGGGAGACAGAGATGCAAGTCTTCAGCTCTCGGGGCCTCCGTGCAACACCTCCGGTAAGTCTCATGACAAGCACACGCGCACATTGCTCAGTTTCAAAATGTATATTTAGACACAGCGCGTTCATTAGGTACTGAATTTTAAATAATATCAACAGCCGCTGTTTACGTATCTGCAGACTTCCCAAAAGCCATCCATCCCTCAGCCGAGCCAGCCCGGCGCCTGCGGGCTACCAACACGCACGCCTTGCTGGAGAACTGGCTGGCTGAGAGCGGTGGGCTTGAGGAAGCACCAAGGCGCGACGGGAAGCTCTGCACACAACGCCCTACAGGCAGACACGGGCACCGACTACAGACTTTTCCACGTCTTCTGAAACAATGCACGTCTTTCATACGCACAAACAGTCGCCCAATTCCTGTTGGTGCAAAAGTCAGGTGACTGCTGAGTATTACATGCTTTTAACCATACCTTCATGTGTTTCTATCTGATTTTGTAAAACATTTAATCAATAACTGCTACATTTTCAGCCTTTATTGGCTCTTTCTTGGAAGAAGGGGACGGAACCAAAGCCGCATCATCTCAGTGAAACACAAGATGATGACAATTTTTTTGCCTTCCTTGTTTTCTTCACCTACTTAATAAGAAACAATTTTTGCTTGCTTCATGCCAAGTTCAGGAGCCCATATTAGCAGTGATATGTTAACCAACACATCTTAACCTTGGGTTGAATGCAATTTCTACAGGAAACCCTTCCTTAACTGAACTTTATATGATTATTTTGTTTCTGGTAAAGGAAAAAAAAAAAAAAAACTCATTTTAGAGTACAGAGACTTGACCTCTTCATCTTTTGACTTAATTCCTAACCCACCACAGGGTCCCCAACATGCATTCTGTACACCTTCACCAGGTCAGCTGTAACTTTGCAAGATCAAAACACTGCTCTACTGACAGGAGCTATAGTCTACAAAAAAAAAAAAAAAATTTCCATGCATCCATTCTCTTTCTTTGGGAACTAGGTGGGGGTGTGGAATGCTGTGTCTTCTACTTAAAGATAACACATCTAAAAAGTAAAATCATGAGACAACTAGAATCTAGAGTGGCCAGGAACAAAAGAGCTTTCTTCTGATTGCTAACTAGCGCTCAACAAGCCGTCGTAGCCTAACAGATGATGCATTTCTCTTTATGATGCATTTCCCTGGCCAAAGTGGGAGCTAAATCAGATTCGGACATTACCCCAAGCTGGCAGCTGACAAAAGATTAATTTCCATGAGAGTGCCCCAGCCCTCTGTGCAATTTATCGTGTCCCACATCCACGTCTGAGGAAGAGCGTGAGGTGACCTGCAGCTGTGGCAGGAGTAACAGGGACTCCCAGCTCTAGCAGACTCTTCGGATGAGCCAAGAAGCCCTGACAGATGTCAGCATGAATCTGATTTTTGTTTCTGTAACACTATTTGTTTTCTTTACAACAATCTTCATCCTATGCTACCCTTCTGAAATAACAGCTTGTAGTGTTTATCTTCAGCTCGGGCCCGCAACAAACTTCCTTGGCACCATATGTTCATGTTTATCCTGGCTTCAGGGTATGCCAGGAACTGTATCACTGCGTGTCTGATGCAGCTCCCTGTACAGGGGAGTGAGCACAATCACCCAGCAACAGGAACAGGTGAATCTTCCGTAAAGACCTTATCATAGTCCTGGAAGAGATGCCAGGAGCAAGACTCATCAGATCCAAAGATATAAGAGACCTGGCAGAAGAAAAATAGACATCGTCATCAGTGCTGCAAAATAAAAGGATTACTTGAGGAAATGAAAATAAACGACAGTTGCAAGTGTCTTCAGTGATTCAGATATGCCATTATGCTGTTTTCCCCCACTTTCTCATGGGCTAAAAATAAAATAGGAAATGGTCTTTCCAATGTCATCCACAGTAGATAACTGTTTTATCTATATCCTGACATTTAGTGGATTGCTTGAAAGGAGAGCTAATCAAAACTGTCACTGCAGTTCCTGAACAGCTCTGAGGGCATTCCTCTGAGCACCACGAACACAGGATGAGAAAAGGGTGTCTAAGAGGCTCCGCAACCCCACTTTGACCAAGATAAGATTGTCACTTATCTCCCAAATAAAGGGGCTTTATTTCTTCCACCTCAAGCTTGTTTGTAACCAGGGGTGGCTGGAAGTCACACGTGCAGACAAGTCTGACAGTCAGCTCACTTGCAGGGAAAGCAAGGAGTGCCACCACAAGAAGATCAGTATTTCCTAGCGTCATATTCAGAGACTGACTGAAAGAAAGAGTCTAAGCCCATTTTTCCCATTTGTTCTGAATATTTTGCTTGAAACTGACTTGTCCAATTTACTGCCCACAACTGAAAGTTCATATATCTATGGAAATCAGGGCTATTCCCCACAGAGTTGTTTCTGCAAGAAGCCATTACGCCAAGTACAACAGAAAGAAAAGTTTTTTTGGTAAAAACTGTCAGCACAACCCAACCACAGTATCATTGCTTCTGAAAGGGAAGGCAGATGACAAGCTGGGAGGAGCAGGGAAAGGAGCACACGGAATTCAATACTTCCAGAGAACGTTCTTGCTCTCTGGAGACGACGAAGTCCTGGAGACCAAGGCGGCTCTGTAAGCATTCCCTCTTCTCCTTCAGAAATACCAAGCACATAGAGGTCACACGAGATACACACAAGGTTTTGATGGGAACACTAAGTTCAGTTTGGAAGAGGTGGAAGAGCACACAGAGCAAAACTTGTCCACACCCAAAACACTACATTCTAAAAAACCTTTCAACGTATGCATGTCCTGCCACACCTGAACTGCTGCCTTTTTCAGCATTCCTTTGAAAAAAGCTGAGAACCACTGCCCTAGCAGGAACAAAGTCTCCAGCCTGTGCTTCTCAGCCCACTTCCTTCTAGCCCTCTGTTCTGGTCCTGAACCTCACCCTGTCCCCTTCTCCCTGTCCCATTTCCCCACCTTCAGGCAGCTGCAGCCCCCCACTGCCATCTGGTCACAGGACCTTGTGCCAGGAGCACCTGCAGCTCCCCTTCATGGCACCCTCTGATCACCTCTGTTCCTCCCAAAAGGACTCACGCTCATGGTTTACACCCTGCCAGTCCCCAAAGACTCATGAAAGCATCCTTCAAACACACGTCTCTTCCTTCATGGAAGAGGTTTATCTCACAGGGGCAAATGGGTTCTGGGACAGGAATTAGCAGGGCTCATTTGGAGAGCTTTAAACTAGATTTGAAGGTGGACGGGGTTGTAGCTGGGCTTGCATCAGTGGGGCAGCGCTCTGGTATTGATGAAGACCGGGAGGCCTCCCACCCCCCTAGGGTGAAATCGGCGTGCTCAGCTCGGTCCCTGAAATGCCTGTACACCAATGCACGCAGCATGGGGAATAAGCAGGAGGAGTTAAAATCCGTGTTTGGTCAGGTGATTATGATCTGGTGGCAATTACAGAGACATGGTGGGACAGCTCACATGACTGGAATGCGGCCATGGATGGTTATGTCCTTCTCAGGAAAGACAGGCCAGCAAGGCGAGGTGGTGGAGTTGCTCTTTATGGGAGAGAACAACTACAGTGTGTTGACTACTGTCCAGGGGGGGATGAGGA
>VXAA01004632.1:521455-538200 GCA_013399115.1 Anseranas semipalmata | reverse complement strand
GCTGGAGCTGTTCAGGGTTCTTAACTTGTGTTTCCTCCTGGCATCACCTCGTTAATCCTCCAGCAAGTTCTCACAGAAAACCAGAGGAATTGCACCTTTTTTATTTTTCATGAGAAAAACAGAGAAGGGAAATAACTCATACAGCCACATTTGTAGGAGTTATACATAAAGCATAAAGAAGTTGAGAAAATACTTTTTGCCTTTTTTTTTTTTTTTTTCCCCTTGGCAAACAAAAGGAAAGGGTGCTCCCTGGCCTCCCTCTGCTTTAGAAAGTCTCTACCGTGTTCCAGTCTGGGGCTGCTCAATTAGCGAGCTTTTGAGTTCTCTGTCAGAATTGGAAAGCTGTAAATAAATGAAAGTCTTTAATAACAGTATTTCACATCTAAAATGAGCATTTCCTGAGTTACTCTGTGGGGAAAAATAAAGTGTTAATAAAACCTCATTTAGAGAAAAAGACATTACTCTTGAGCTTTTTTTTTGAATTCTTTTAAAAGAGTATGATTATGCTTAAGCAAATTTCAAAATGAAATTGCAATGAGATGCAATTGAAACATCTAGCTGGTAAACTGGGAAAATGATTGGATTTTTCTGCTTATTATTATTTTTAATTATTTTGCAGATTCTTTTTTAGTGTGTTATTTTTGAAGTAGCTATTTGCCCAGAAAGAAAAAAAAAAGTCACTGGAACATATGTGAGTTTTTGTGTTATTTTAACAAATGAAAAAAATATTTTCCTTGGAAAACTCCTGCCCTCCCCTCAGGACTGAGGTAGTCTGATGGTGCAGGACCAAAGGAGGTGACCCGAGCCCCACCAGCTCACCCATTAACGAAGGGATGGGTTCAGCTCAGTGTCCCACCACACACACCAGTGCTGGGAACAGGGACGTGAGGACTTGCTCTGCCTGGCGCTGCGTCTTGTCCCCTTGTTGTGCCCAAGCTGCAAGCAAGCCTTCCTTCTGGTCAAATCAGGGAGGCAGCATCAGCCTTCTCCATCTGCACAGCTGGAGATGGAGGAGGAGATGTGAAGGTGTCCTTGCTGCACCCTCTCAGGCCAAGGACAGACTGCAGCCTCTCCCGTCTAGACAAGGGGGAAGCTGCCAAGGAATCAGTGCTAAGAAAGCAGCATTTCTTCCTAAATTTCTTCCTAAAAAAATAGCACCAGGTTTTGGAAAGGGGGGGAAGTCCAGGCATGGACAACCCCCACCGTTTGTCCCGACACAGAGGCATTTGCTGCCTTTGCTGTGATGACACACATCGGAGGGACCCACGCACTGGGAAAAGCCACCCAGAAGAGGCATGCTGCAAATACTGTGGGGAGAGAGGGATCGTTGTTCCTACTGCCTTATTTATCAGATCAGGGCTTCCTCCTAATCACTGGGTGGATGCTAAGATGAACAGAGTTAATTAAAAACTCTCCTTCCATGCTCACAGACGCACCCCTCCTAAAATTACCTGTTACCTTTCCTTACAAAGGAATCAAGGTATGGATCGGTCAGATCTAAAAAATGCCGTTGTTGCTCATGTTAGACCTATCCCAAAGAGTCACTCCCCAGAGCTCCAGACAACAGATTTAGCAATGCCAATGAAAGGAGGAATTGTTTGGGTAGGTCTGTGGAGAATTGCTGCGCAGAGAAGGCACATAAAACATGCTGATTAAAAGAAATGCACTTATAAAAGTGAAACTGGTTACACTGGAAACTGGAACACAACTTTTTGTCTTTCTTCCTTGAGTAAGATCACTGTGGGTGCCCCTTCCATGCCCTGCACACCCTCATGTTAACAGATGATCCAAAAAGTCGCTACAAAAAAAATAATAACAATTAAAAAAAAAGGCAAAAGTACTGTAGTTGTCTCTTTTTTATGAATGGAGAAGTGATGACGGAGATATTAAGTGATTCATGCAATTCAAGAATGTCGGAAAACAGCCAGGACCATCCCAGGACATCCATCCATCCATCCATCCATCCATCCATCCATCCATCCATCCATCCATCCCAGGACAGCACCCATGCACAGGTGTCTCTTGCTTCAAAATGCCACTTACAGAAATGGTGGCAGCCCTTAGCCTGTGACACAGAGGGGACAACACAAGGTGAGTCAGGGGTGGGAGGGCTTTGTTGCATGTGTTAGAGCTCAGGGACTGAGAAGGGAAAACTCAGAAACCTGGGGATGGCTGGCACCTTGTCTGCAGGCACCGGAGGATGTTTCTGAGTCAGCCAGCACGGGATGCTCTGCGGTGGGATGGCTACTGAGCAGGCTCTCAGCTGACACCTCTCCCTACATGTACACATCTGTAGGACCCTTATTTGACTGCCGTTCATAAGGCCAACAAAAGAAACCAGTCATTGCCATGGAGCAGAAGTACCAGTTTTCAAAGAAATTGGTAGCCCACTTGCCAGTAGGATTTTGAAGCTGCTGCATTTCCTGAATAGCATCCTTCAAAAACCATTTCTACCTGCAGAGTTAGGTCTAAGGTTGTTCTCACTCACTTCATCTATACCATATGATCCAAGGTGTGGATAAGCTTCTGTGGATGGAACGACCTCAGCCTGGCCATCGTCAGGAATAGATTAACCTTTTTCTGATCTGGCAAAGCTGCTCTGATGTTTGTCCTTGTCTGCTGTGCTAGGGCACCAGCTTGCATCATCTGTGTTACCTCTTTAATCAGGTGTTGTCTCTGCTGGTTTTAAGAAGAAGAGGGCAGGAAAAGGGTCTTGGTTTTGTCTTTTCAGCTGTTTATGACAGTGTAAGAGCCATGAATTTGAAATTTGGGTTTTGTCAATTTTGGAAGTGTTCCTCCATCTCCTTTCTATTCCTTGCACACGAGTTGATTTGGGACTCTCTGATTGCTGACCCTCTGGCAGACCATCACACAAACCCACTAAACTGGGCTGACAGGATAGCGGGAAAGTTATTTGCTACCATTTAGGAGCAAATAATAATAACAACAACAACAATAAAAATAACAAAACATTTCTAGGAAGAACACTCTAGGAGTGTTTTTCCAAAGACTCCAGAGTGTCTCAGCACCTGTAGGGCATTTAAACTCATTGCCAAGCAGGTGTTACTTTACAGGAAACTGCAAGGACCTTGGGAATCCTTGTGCATTTTGCAAAGTCTGCTAAGGATCTGGAGCTGAGCTCCTCTATTGAGATCCTGGGAAGCCTGAGCTCCCAGATGAGTCAACAGGGGGACCACACTGTCTTGCAGAGTTACGCCAGCAATAAACACAGCAAATCACTCTCCTCTCCCATGACCGCTCAAATGCAGCCACCCCTTAGGTGAGATAGAGCAGGATTTATCTGTCACATTTTGCAATTAGTTTGAGGTGAGCCAAAGGAATAGGGAATCTGAGTGATATACTGAGTGATAATAACCCCAATCCCCCTGTATTCTTCATATATCCAATTATGGGATATATCGTATATTGAAAGGAAAACCCAGAAGAAGCCATGCAGACATTATACAGTGAAATGAGGGGTGAGATTATGGCTGATCTCCAGATATGCGCTTTGTTGTCATGTAGATATGATATTTTGGAAAAAAAAAATCACCTTTGCTTTCCATTAAGATGAACCATTGAATAGGGTGGCAAAAGCAAAGTGGGTCATGGAAATGTACGAAAATTCAGAAATGAGAACTAGAGGGAAGCTCTATTCCAAAAAGCACTCAGATCAGAACAACTAGATGGAGATACTCTCCATCACCTGTCTACAAGGACCAGCATGCACAACTTCAGATCTGGAGACAAGGACTCAAAAGAAAACTATGGAGTCAAGATGCAGCTTCTGGGCTGGGGAGCAGCAAAAACAGGGCTTATATCTGAAAGAGAGAGGTAACCCAAAAGATGTCAGAGCTCCTTGTCTGTGCTCAAAACTTCAATGGACTTTATTACAACATGGAGGGAAGGGGGCACTAAAGACACAGGGAACAGCTGAGAGATCATAGAACACGAACCTGATATTTTCTTGAATAAAATGTATTTTAGTAGGAAAAATAGGCATGTGAAAAATCTTTTTTTTTTCTTTTTTTGGATTTCAAACGAGGAATTGATGGGGTGCCACAGGGTAACCTTGTTAGTCCAGTAGGAGAAGAGAGAGTTTGATGAGGGAACCGTGAGGCAAGTAAGAAAGTGGCTAACGGGAAATGATATTGAACAGTGCTGGAAGGGGGAGCCTGTCTATTAGTGGAGTTTCTCCTGGGTCTGTCTTGCGATTGATTTGCTTAAGGTTTGCAGTAATGATTTTGGCCCCCAAGGTAGAAATGAAGTGCTAGGAAAGGCTGTTGGTGGAACAAATATGGGAAACATCTGTGAAATGTAGGGAGGAGTTGAATAACATAGAGAAGACCTCAAGGATGAGCAGAAACAGGATGAAAGCACAAAATGTGAAGTCATGAACCTGAAAGCAAGGGTTTCCATAAATAGGGCACTTGTCCAGCTATTTCTCTGTTGGAAATCATTCCCAGCTTGAGCCATGGCAGTTAAAAACAGTAATGGACATACGCACATAGACTGAAGGGCTACATTTCTGGGTGACGGACTAAAACCAACCATTCAGCCCAGGTGAAAATGCCGGAGGCACTGCGCCAAGATGCAGAAGCTGACTTTAACTAACATATGAGAAATTATCTCAAAAAGCCAACATCCTGCTGCTGGGGTTTCTTATTCACCAAACCATCACCTGCCTTGCAAAGTGTGGGGGAGGAGCGGCTGTATTTGGGAAAAATCCCTGGATTAGGCAGACCCAACCAAGTGCTGTCCCTGCCAGGATGTGACACGGTGCCTGGTCCAGCTTCCGACTCCTGAGATGGAACCACTTCTCCTAAATCCACTTAAGACGTGCAAACAGCCCTGTCAATAATAGCAGCTCGCGGAGCTGCGTGCTGAACTGTGGCTTTCTCTGGGCTGCAGTAGCCTTGGTAACTCTCAGGGAAAAAAATAACCTAATTTTCTCTTTCATCCATAAGCTGAACCCTTTAATTTGCTTTCAAGTGAATTAAACATAAGCCTCAATTTTTCTAATTCCTTTGTCCTAATTTAAAAGTACTGACATTTATCAAAGGAATTTTCTAGATTTCCAGTTTTCAGCTCATTGTTTTAGTATTTTTTAAATAAACCAGATTGACATTTTTATTGCTGAAATGCTTCCCTTCCCTCCTCCTTTTCTTAATAACATGGTGATATTGTGTTCATTTCTAAAATTTTCTAATAACAAGGAGAGCAGCTTGTGTCCTGCTGCATAATCAAGGTGACCAGGTTTCATAACTGAGTTACGCTCATTGACTTGTGTAACGCAAGAGGATGTTTGAAGGCAAACAACCAAATTCAGATGTCCTGAATGCCATCTTCGTCCCTTTAATATTCTACCTGCTGAATGACCCTTTAGCTGGTTCATCCCATGAAGGTATTAGAGGTACCAGAAACTAGGGAACAACCACAGTTCTGTGAAAACTGCTAGTACCAGCACCCATTTGCTTGCATTTCCAGAAGTAATGACGGCCTGAATAACTTTTAGCCTACAAAGTGGGTTTGGTGCACTTGATTCTGCTGCCTGGCTTTTCCAAGAAAGGAGTTTCTCTCATTCAGTGTTTGCACAATATTGTGTCTGTTGAGGTCCTCCTCTCACATTTGGCATGAGCATAAACGCAACATAAAACGTATCCTGGGGCAAAGAATCTTATTCCTTGTGGCTGGAGTCCTTCTTGGAAAGCTTGTTCATTTATTTTCCACATTTGTTTTTCTTTCAGTAAATCATAGGGTTAGTGAAATGGCTTCAAAGCTAGTGGACAACCCTTGGGAACCAAAGCTATCTGCTTATCCACTGGCATAGAAGGAAGATATTGGAACTATTTCCCACACAGCTTTGCTAGCGTGTCTCAAAGCTTGCTCACAAATACAAGAAGATGAAGTTCACCCACCTCTAGAAGACAGCTCTTCTCCAGACAGTGTTATTCTTCATTTCAGCACCAGACTGTTTTTCAGTGGTTCATGACAAATCTCCATTTTCCCTCAGAATTTTGGGTTGTATGTTCTTTCACTTTCGGCCACTGATAGCCATTCCACCACACATAAAGTTATCTAAGATCATCTGATCTTCCATCAGTGCCAATGAGTGTCCTCTTGGGTCATGGCATTTGGGGGAAAGTGATGGGAAGATCTTAGTGCCAGACTTAACTCAATGATTTGGTCCAGTCAAGGTCAAATCCTGAAGCTCACACTCAAATGGCATTCCCAACTGTTTAGAGAGTTCCCTGTCTGCGCTGAAGACTAGAGAAATCACCATTATAACAAGGGCTCCTTTAATGGATTTGTACTTTCAACACATGGGACAGGTAGGGGTATACTAAGCTCACAAAGAGGACCAGATGCTAGTACAAGACGGGTTGCGTGAGGGGAAGAGAGAAATCAAAAGGAAGTTTAAGCTGAAGTATTGTCATCCTTTTTGCTGAGATTTGGGAGCCTCTGCCATGAATGCTTCTCCTTGGGGTACACTGTTCTGGCAGGCCCAGCACTGGGCATAACCTTATCTCCTCATTCCTAATTTCCTAATTTCCACTGGCTGTAGCTCAGGTTCAGCCCTTCAGTGCAGGGGAATGGAAGAACAGCTGAGCATAGGACCTGTGATGGCTATGGCTCCATTGCTACTGAATCCATCCACGAGTCATGAACTGGAGTGGAGACCAGGGTGTGTATGGGCTCCTCTCTCCATGAGGTGTCCAATATTTTGGTCTCTGGTGGGCAAGTCTTGCGCTGAGAGGGAAGACCTGTACTTCCCATTGTGTGGATGTACCCTAAAGCACCCAGAGAAAAGGGCCATGCTGTAGCCGGCAAATACATATCCTCCACATTTTGCCAAACAGGCTTTTTTTTAGTTGTTTGATGCCAGGAGTTGAACTCCAAAAGCAAACAGTGTGTGTGTTGTGTTTCAGTGGATTTCTGCCCCTCATTCCCTGATGGACAGTTTTCTTTTTGGAGCTGGAAAATACCTTTTAAAAAGTAAAGCAAGATTCCAGGCTCTTCTCGTGGCAATTAGAAATGCAGGGTATGGGTACCTTTGAAAATTGAGCCTCTTATTTAACTGTCTAAATACAGATTTAATTTCCCTGCTTTTGGCACCTAAGCTTGAAAATTTTCTTCTTACAGATGAAAACAGAACATTACCGAAATTGAGTCTGTGCCATTTTTTTCCTACCTTGTGAGAGAAAAAAAAATGAGGAGGATCATTTGTCTGTATTTGCACCTCTTCTATTCTAGCCACTTTGAACCAAAATCCCTCACGGATATCAACTCTGCACCATTCTGGATATACCAAACAGACTTTTCTTTTCCTCAGAACCAGACTCAGCCAACCCATGGCAAGTGGGCAAGTGTTAGCTGAGCTGTTTCGCGCTGGTCTCAGCTGGGTTGTGCTGAGGAGGTAGCTTGCAGGTGGGAGAGAGAAGAGCAGAGAAGGGACTCTGTAAATTTGTGTGGAAGGGATAAAATCTTAGCAGGATCCTGTTACAACACAACCCACCACAGATGAAATAGTCTGTGGGAGGTCTGCACTTCCCAACACCACACCTCCCAGCCCGCTTCGGGACTGGGGATGTCACTTATTCAGCACAGCTCCGTCACCCTTCGTGTTAGCAGCTGATGTGCTCTTTATAGCACAGTCTGACACATCAGCTCCCACAGCTCCAGCTGCAGCGGTCCATGCATTACAACACAGGAGCTAATTCAAGCCTGAGTCCTGCAAGCCATCCAACATCTCACGGGAGGT
Organism: Anseranas semipalmata; assembly: GCA_013399115.1. Lineage (NCBI taxonomy): Eukaryota > Metazoa > Chordata > Aves > Anseriformes > Anseranatidae > Anseranas > Anseranas semipalmata. The sequence goes on along the minus strand of VXAA01004632.1, from coordinate 530,438 downwards.
GTGCAAGGGATATGGTGCACTAGATATGGTTTCTCCGTAGCACACCTTGTAAAACTCTTTCTGACATCTCCTATGTTTGCCATTAAAATTCACTTATGCCTCGGGAGAAATCATGGGATAAGGGAGATGATTCAGAAGAAGAGATGGGAGATGTACTCCTGGCTGTAACCCAGACATTGGATTCAGGGCAAGACAATTGGTCTCTGCAGCCCCCCTTCCCCTATCCCCTTCCCTGCTCAAATCAGTAGTTCTTTGGAGGAGGGTCTACCTATGTTTTCAAAAAAAAAATTTTTTACACATCTAAAAAGGCTTTGATCTCAGTGGTGGTCTCTAGAAACGCCTGGAATAGGATGAAGTAAGCAAGCGCAAAGTAGAAGCGTGGAGTGATTCACATCCATATCTCCTCAGCCTCTTGCCTTTCCTCCACCCCATGTGCCAGCCGCCTTCCCCAGGGCGCTGCGCGGAGCAGGGGGGCCAGCTCGGAGGAGCGGAGGAGCAGTCCCCTGGGGGTATCGCTATGACCGCGGCTCCGGGCTCTCCACATGGCGGGTCGTCCTCCCTGTGAAGCTGTTTGCTTAAGGGGTGAATGAGGTGGAGGGGATGGTGGGGGTCGGCAGTCTGTGTAACAGAAACCAGAGGAGAACGTCTTCGTCAGCTTTGATGATAATGGGGAAAACAGAGCGGCTGGGGCTGCCTCTGGTAAATGCATTCCTGAGGAGTGATGGGCTGCCGTGTCAGTGTGTTGTATTTGTTTCTGCTCCCAAAGGCTGATTTAATGAAGAAAAATTCGGCAAGGAGAAGGGAAATGCACACGCAGAGGGAAATGCCTCTCCTGCTCTGAGGGGCTGTGAGGGAGGTGGAATGGGGTTGTCCTCAGAAGTGTTTCCACATTTCTGGTTAATTGGACAAGTCCAGGCAGGTGGACCTGTCAAAATCATTGTGGGGAGACCTCTGGGGTTCCTCCCACACCACTGTTCCTCCAGCCAGATGGTCCTTGGGCCTCAGGCCCCTTTTCTCCACCTTTTACTAGAAGATTCAGCCTCAGGTTGGCCCTTCACACCACGCTGCAAAAAGCACTGACCATGCTCTCCACGACCACCCCGGGGAGCAAGAGAAAACAGCTCACATATATCAGACACAGCTCGGGCAGAAACAAGGAGAGGCAATAACATGTTGGTGTTTGGTCTAATTTTCTCATCTTTCTGTTTCCCACCGTTTATTCCTGGAGGAGGTGGATAACAAGAGGAGCAAAGGTAGAGCGAAAGGCAGAGCAAGACTGTGAAAGAAAAAGATAGGAAAGAAAGGAAAGCAAGAAAAAAGAGAAGAAAGAGAAGAAAGAGAGGACGAGAATGAAAAAGAGCAAAAGGTAGAAAGGGAGAAGACAGAGAAAGAAAGAAGAAGAAGGAAAGAAAGAAGAAAGAAGGAGAGAGAAAGAAGAAGGAAAGAAGAAGGAAAGAAGGAAAGGAGGAGGAGAGGGCAATGGGAGGGCAGGAAGGAATGAGAGCACAAAGAAAGGAAGAAAGGGAGGAAGGAAGAAAAGCAGAAGCCTGAAAGAATCCAGATTTTTTATTTCTCTTTGTTTTCACTTTGCCAAACCTGCACTTTCTGATTTGCCCAGTTTCCCATACATTTATGCCATCTGCCCTCCCTTGCCCCCCGAGTCCCGCTGGCTGTTGGCACTTCCTGGCCATGATCTCATGGCCACAGGGGAGCCCTCCATGCAGCAGCTCTGCCCTGCATGTCCTGCCTGAGAAAATCTGCCCCTTTGTCCCCAGAGCCGAGCCTCCAGCTTCCCATACCCGCTGAGTTCACCATAATTGCCATAATCTGCTACCTATTAAATCTGATAGCTCTGTTATCACTGTTAATAACGACTAATTAGAGAGGCTGTCACAGGGAGTGGTTGGTAAGGCAAAGTATTTGTCCTTAACTTCACATAAATGCTTTATATTAAATCAGAGGGAAGCACGCATCTTCAAGGGCATCTGTGCTCTGTAACTTTTAGTCCCTAGCAGTGAAATGGAAATGCTCTGCTGACTTCTCCCTGAGGAACCAGCTTTGCACGTTTGCCAAAATGAAAAATTTTCTGGAAAATAGCTACCAAAACTCCCTCATAACAGGAAAAAAAAGGCAACTGCAAAAATACCAGCAGGCCAGGAAAATGGGGACTGGGATGGAGAAGGTGGCTGGGTGAGGGTGGCACCAGGGGAGGATGCCAGGAAGGTGTTTGCAATTAGGGGGTGGAATAATAGGGACATCACTGAAAGCACCAAGCCCCCTCCACACCTCAAAAGATTTATAGAAAGCCAGCAGAGGTTGCCACTGAGGAGTGAAGGATGCTTTCACTTTTGATGATGAAACATGAACGCTTTCCCCACAGTCATTTTTTCCTGGTGAAAACCTGCTCAATAAAAAGGAAAAAATAACACACATTTCTCAATCCTAATTCTATGACTTCCTCTGTGACCCAGAACCTCCAGAAACCAGAACCTAAGTAGCTGATTTGTCAGGAGAGGGGAGGTACTGGAAGGAGACCATTGCTCACCCCAAACCCTGGTGCGTGTGAATTTGCATTGGGATTGCCTGAGACCTCATTCAGGTTTCTGGTTTTGAGACACACGCTGCCAAAGCTGCTGCAGCAGTAGCAGAGATTGAGGAGATGGAGATGTTAACAGGAAAAGACAGTGAATAAAGACAACCCTGAATCCCTTTTTTCACATGAAAGGACATACTCAGGGTCTGTTTCACATCACAGGTAGGTGGGAAGTGGGCACCCCTTCCCACAAGCTGTTGGCTCTATAGATGAACTACCAAAGTAAAGGGCTACCAAAGTAAAACCCCTTACATGCTCCAGTCCATCCAGGATGGGCCCCTTTGCTCCTGAGGAGAAACAACCCTCCATCATCCATCACAGATGCTTATTGAGTGAAACTCCTGCTTATGAATAGCAACGAAGCCTTTAATCACTTTGGCAGTAAGTGAGTGCATTTGCTTTCCAATATTCGATAAATAAATCCAAATCATTATGGTCTCGCTTTAATTAGAGCAGCAGCAATTTTGTCAGATGATGGATGGTCCCATGATGACTTTGTTAAGGTGGCCTCATGCTGCTGCCAGGTTCAGGGGGTGAATCTGCCGGCTGAGTTTGTTTTACTGCTGCTACCGCTTCTGGAGTTCTGGCATCTGGTTTTACTTGTCAGACAAAAAAGGGACTGGTCCTAAAAGCTTCCTTAATGGATGGCTGGGACCTTGCAATGGGAAATGGCTGTGTAAAAGTTACCACAAGGGATGAGCCTTTGGTTCTGTCCTTTGATATTCTTCCTTTTGCCTTTTCCCACAAGGTGCCTTGCCAGCAAGCCACCTCCAGCCACTATTCTCCCTCCCAAGATGGAGGGGGAGCAGTATCACATCAAGGAGGGTAGATTTTCTAATGCTCAGAACATTGGACTAAGCATTCAGACATAGATGTTCATCCCAAGCATCGCCACCCAGCATTTAATATCCTTGGAACCATCACTTCTGCTACCACAACCTGCCTCATTTTCCCCAGTACAAAAAATCAGTAATGTCTGGGAGAGGTGCCTGGGACTTAAGAATTATCTGAAGGTAGGAAGCCACTACATGAAACATTCTCTTGCAGGAAGACAAACACATGCCCTGTACAACTGTCCTACTGTTTTTGAACCCATGTTTTTCCCAGGGTTCGTTGGAGATCTTCCATTCACATTTCCTTGCTGTCAGCACGTGCAGATGTTTGCAAAAGAGGCAGACATTGGCAGTCTCTGCAGACAGCGAGCCAGCTGGCAGTCAGGCCCCTCTTTGCCAGGACTCTTCCTTGCTGACATTCCTCAGTCTTGTCCCAACATCTCAGGGGCATGCTTGGCAGTGTGTCTGCCCTGGTAAACAAGGAAGACAACGCTGGAACTCAGAATATGTGGAATGCTGATAACTGGAGACATCAGGGAGGAAAAACAGGAGCTTTTAGAGTGCAACTCTTCTTGTACCAAGATTCACATCTACATCTGCTCACAGGAGCGGTGTCTTCTTAGCTCCACGGCCTCTGAAGAGAGGCTGGGGTGAATAGGTACCTGCACTGCAGACATCTGAAGGTTGATGAGATGAATCTCATCCCCCGGGTCTGCAATGACAGCTGTTCTCTAGAATAAATGAAACGCGATTCTAAAGGACCGTGAGCCCATATAACAAGACAGCAGCAGTATGTATATTTGATGCTCAGGGCTGTTTGTCCCTGTCCTGCCAGACAAGTCCCACCGCAAAAGCTCCCTTCCAGTGTGACACTTCAGGAATATGCAAAGCCAGGGCTCCACCGGCCCTGATTTGCAGCACGCATATACATATATACAGACACCCCCCTCCCAAAAAACAGCAGACCAGATTGCTCTCTCAGTGCCACAGTGTAAATGGAGATCCCCTTTGACTGAGAGGAAGTTTGCTGCCCTGAGCACTGCAGATGTTCTGCCTGCAGAGTTCACAGCCGCAGGCAGCAAGCTGTGCCCCACGCAGCAGTGGGGATGGAGAGATTTCCCTGGGAAAAGAAACTTCTCCGTCCTAATAATGGCAGATATATGCTTTCAGTTGCAGACTACAAAGCGAGTGATTTTAGGTGTTGGGTTTTGATATCATAATGTGCCCTATTTTCCATCTTTCAGGCATGAATAATGGAGTGTTGTGTCTGCGAATGCATCAGTCTTTCAGGATGCTGGCGAAGGAGGTGCAAATCTCCAGGGCTCTCCTGCGACCACTCTTCTTTCATCTCATCCTGGGGCCAGGCAATTGCTAGAAATGCACTCAGTGGCCAGCAAAGAGCTGGCCCTATTGCAGATGGAGGAGCAATTGGGCACGGGGTGGTGTGCAAGCGTGGGGAAGGATCTGACCAGCTTCTCCCTGCAGACAGCAGCCCACCTGTGGGACTGTAGCTGTGTTCACATCCTGCAGAAATGCTGGATATAAATCTGTTTGTGAAAAGGCTTTCTGATGGTGCATGCGGCTACAGGAGGCGAGTGTTTGCTCCCGGGAAAGCATCAGGTGGGTCATGCAGGGATGAGGCCACAGTGTTGCATTTGCCTGTGTCCAGCGCTGCTGGAGACATCTATAAGGTTGACCCAGTTGCAATCCCAGACCTCCCTGTGTTCAGGAGCACCCTTACTGGGCAAGGAAGTCTCCAGGCAAGTGGTGCTTTCAAAGGGTCTTAGGTGTGCAAAGGGACAGTCCACTGGACTCATCAGCTCTAGGGACAAAGGCACTGGCCATTATTTGGTGACACTCTTCCTTTCTTGGCCCTCACCATGGACAAACATGCTGTGGGATCCAAGCTGACTGTTTTCCTTGGGTTAGAAAAGGGCTAGGAGAAATGAGCTGAAATGACCCCATCCTTGGACATTCATATTCAAGGTCGAGAAGGTGGGGCTATATGCTAAGTTGGGGTGAGGGAAAAGATGTGGGAGGGTCACCAGTCTGTCTAACCTCTTACGTGTATTGTGCAAGAACAAACTCACCCTTCTATCTCTTCTCCTTGAGTATCTGCATAAGCAGTTTCCAAGCTGGAGCCCAAGATCCCTAAAACCCTGAGGGACATCAACCCCAAATGAATGCCTTACGGGTCCTCATGAGCCCAACCCACCACTGAGGCTTGAAGCATGCTATGCTGAGATATGAATGTATCTCAGGGAGCTCCATGCAACACAGGCTTGAAGCTTGGTTGTCCTGTTTGCACCTTTGCCTATGGCCATGTTTCTCCAGCATCAGGGTGAGGAGCATTGTGACCACATCTCAGTTCTGTGCTCAGGAGAGGTTCATCAGTAGATGAAACAGTCTTGGGACGGTACAAAGCAGCAGGAAGCAAACCTCCATTCTCACTGGGGTTTGGGAGGGATCAGCTTCTGCAGCTGAGGGCTTGCTAGGGTCAGGTCCCTGCCTTGCCTCAGTCCGGACTCCACTCACTGCAGAGTCTGACTGTCCTGGTGGCTGTGACAGGGAGCTGCTAAGGCAAGCCAGCAAGACTGCCACAGAGCCAACAACCTGCTTGTGTATGCTGCTCATCATCCATCTTGTCCTCCCTTCTGCTAAGCAGCAATGAAAAGTATAAACTCCTACTCTGCTGCACAAGCTGGATTTGTTCTGATTGAATGTTCTGGTGCTTCTGATGCTTTTTGAAGGCATTGCTGGGTAGGAGGGAGGTGTTTCCAGTGGAATTCAGATCCAGGCTTCAAATCAAGTTACATTTCAAAGCACTCAGATCTTGTCTTGGATTAGGGGGAATTTGGATCTGCCCTTGGCAGCTGTCTCCACAATTTGGAGAATTCAGAGCCAGAAACTGGCAATGATTTCAAAGCTTTTTTTCACGAGTCTTTTGGGCCTTGATGTTAGCATCATCCATTGATTCATTATGTCACATGATGTAAGTACAGCCCAGAGGCAAGTCTGAAATGAAACTTTTGAGACCCCTTTCAAGCCTTCTGAGATATTCCAGGCCTTTGACCTTACCAACCTTTAAGGTGAATTTGGCTGGCAAATGTTTTGTTCTTTCCTGAAAGCAAAGACAAAACCAAAGCAGAAAAGCTTCTGTTCTTCAAGGATAAAAAAATCAACCTTTCTTTGAACTCAGTGTTTTCTGAGGTTTTGGCAAAAAGCTTCCCTGAGTTCAGTCTTCGACAAGAAACGTATTTTCAAAGGAAGCAGACACTTCCCACAAAAAAAAATAAAATAAAATAAAATAAAATTGTTTCATTCCCTTCAAATTATTCTTAAAAATGGTGTAATTGAAATCATTTTGGCAGCTAACCCCTGGATAAAAGGCTACATTTTAACGTATTGAATCACTTTCTAGGAGAAATCCTGCCAAACCCTGCTCTTCTTAAATCCTTACTGTCTGGACTTCTTCATCCTGCATCAAGTGATTGATGGATGTCATATCTACTTCTATTCACACTTAGGTAGCTCACAGCATCACACACCATGATCGCTCCCTTTGGCACTTTGTACTTTCTGCAGAGCCAGTGCCCAAATAATTGCTCCTTTGCTGGCTTCCCATTTGACTGCTGGGCCCTACCCTTCTGCTGTGTAACACCTCCTGGAGGATGACTCATTGTACTACTACTTTGGAGAGTGCTTTCCAGTTTATTAGATGGGAATCTTCCATTTCATTAACCAGGAAGTTGTTCTGTGTGTGTGTGTGTTTTTTTCTTTTCTTTTTCTAGCGTAATGGCATCCTAGATCTTACCCTGTGCTCTCCCATTAGTGTTTCCAATAACCACTCCAATAGAGAGGGAAAACATTATTTTAAAGGCCTGCATTCTCCCACTTCTTCTCTCACAGCTTTTAAAATTAGGTGCTATTATGACTTTCCTCCAGGGAAGCATTTGAGGATATTCTTTGCTTCCAATCACAATTATAATGTATCCCCTTGTAGTTCATCTCCCCCCTGGGCTGGAGGATAGGAGCACAGAAGAGCAGCTTCCTGCCCCAGAGTTTCATCAGCTATGATAATTTTCTACCTACTCCAGGAAGCTGAACAGAAGCAGAGAAGGATGTCAGCAGGAGCTCTGCAAGAGTTGTTTTTCCTCCCTTGCACTCCTAAAGATCCTTTTGCAGTTCGAAGGGGAAGGCACTGTTCTCCCCGACCCTCACGTGGCACCCCTTTTCAGAGTGCCTGATTCCCCAGCACTGTTCTCTGGAGTAATTGTGGCTTTCTTCAATATCTCTGGTTCCCACAACAGGCGTCTTCCTTCTGCTACATTTTGACATCAGTTTTCCAACCTTGTCAAGATGAAAAAGCCGGGAGACCCCTCTGTGCTCACTTACCCCAGCCCCACTTCAGCATTTCCCAGACACAACCTATAAAGCCTGGCCAGATGAAGCCGTGTGGTCTACACACCTTGGGTGTCCTTCTGATGTGCATAATCCCTGGGTCAATATGAGACCAGCTCCCTTCTGCGAGATGACTTATGATTCCCATATGTTCATGGGCAGCATTTCCTAAGGGTCCAGCCTGGAGCTGTGTATCAATGTGCAGTTTCCAAGCTTTGCTCCATGAAGTATCTGGTTTCCCATGGGGTCATATCTCATGGTCAACTGATACTGCTGTCTAAGAAGACAGTTGCCCTAAAATTTCTGTTTTATTGTCACTTTTTCTTTTTCTTTTTCTTTTTCTTTTTCTTTTTCTTTTTCTTTTTCTTTTTCTTTTTCTTTTTCTTTTTCTTTTTCTTTTTCTTTTTCTTTTTCCTTTTCTTTTTCTTTTTCTTTTCTTTTTCTTTTTTAACTATGCTGGAGAATGCAGGAAGATGTCTTTGTCTGTACTCTCTTTTATCTAGAAAATAATAAACCTATCTAAATTTTCCTAAGAATCCAGAGCTTGCAACTTTGAGAGCAGTATCGGCCCAAAAAGTTTTGCCAGTTCTTTTCCACCCCAGAGGCCAGCATTGAGCTGAGGGCTATAGTATTTGCGGGGTCAGCCCACAGCTATGGCAAGGGTCACCTATGCCATGTTCGAGAGTTCCTACAATGGAACAAGAGGACAGTCCAGAGAAGCTCTGGGTGCATCTCACCTCTGCAAAACTGGCCTTACCCCCACCACAGGCTCCAGCATCCCATTACATGATCCTGAAAAGACAGCACTCCCTTACTCCATCATGCTGTGGCAGAAGGAGGATGTGCTGCTGCAAACATGTTCCTTGTCCTGAAACTGACAACACCACTTGACCCCAGATGACTCTCTTTTCCTATTTATCTGAATTTTATCCTGTCTGCCCTCCATCTCCCTTCATTCATTCCTGGGGGATGGTAAATCAGGATTCAGTGCTCTCTGTATAATGAGAACCCCAGGACTCATTTCTCAGCTGGCATAAATGAATGTATATCCACCAGCTCCACTGGAGTCGATATACACTTGTGGTGAGCAATGACACTCTTCCTCCCCAGTCCATTTTGGTCCTCTCTGTAATGTTTTAAAATAAAATGCACCTGT
>VXAA01004632.1:502510-521329 GCA_013399115.1 Anseranas semipalmata | reverse complement strand
TTTCTTTCTTTCTTTCTTTCTTTCTTTCTTTCTTTCTTTCTTTCTTTCTTTCTTTCTTTCTTTCTTTCTTTCTTTCTTTCTCTCCTTTTTTTTTTTTCCAGTAGACATTACAGAAGAGCAATTTCCCCCAAAGTGTTCTCTAGAAGCAGCAAAAAGTATGGCTTGATTAGTTTGCAAGCTTTATTTGTGGTGCAGCTGCCCAGAAATCAGGCTGAGAGCAAGGGTGGGAAACTTTGCAACTCACAGCCTTAGTGCAAAGAAATTCGGGCTGCTTAGCTGTTTTTCTGCCTCTGAAACTCACTGTTTTGTTGTGCAGCCCCTCTGGGGCTGCAAAAACAACACTGTTTTGTTGTCTTGCTTTTTATTTCTTTGTCTTCTGTCTTTCATTTTATATACATAAAAATGGTGTGTGCAGAAAGGGAGAAGTGTTGAGCATAGATTCTTTGCTGAATTGACAGGACACAGAACAGAGACCTCTCTCAGGAGACTACAAATGTGTCAGGAAAGGAAATCCCAGACTGTCTGAATTTCAGTGCTAATGGCCCCAACATGTGCCTGAGTCTTCAAGGGAGATTTACAGAGGAGATTTGGGCTGGGGGGACTGGAAATCTTCTCTTTCCACTTTCCCACCACCACTGCCGAGAGCCACCAGCTCCCTATTTGTGCGATGGGAGAAGCATTTACACCATTGTCCCTTGATGGCAGCATGTCAGATCCTGCTCTGGACCTGCCCAGAGGTCACAGCCAGTGTCAGAAGGACATCACAGACATCCTCAGGCTCCTTGGGTCCTGACAAGGCTAAGTGTGGTGCTGTGGAGCTCAGCACTGAAATCTGACCTGTGCTGGCATATACAGGGCAAGGACGAGGCATAGTCCAGGGCCAAAAAAAGGCCCAAAATACAGCGTTGGTTTCTGGGGAGGTGACTGAAAACTAGGCTGGGCACTGTTCAACTGTACAAGCAGGAAAGTACAGAGGCTCCAGGTCAAGAGGTGTGAACACCTTTCTCCAGCCGACCACAGCCCTCTGCAACCAAATCCCCATGTCTGAGAGCAAAACCCACTGTCCCTCTTTGTTTACAACTATGGAAACCAGGATCTTTGTCCATGGGCATTGCCCAGTCTCTTTCCTATGGCCGACTGAATTTTTTCTACCTTTGGAATATATTTAAAGGCTCTTGCCTGCTGTGGATTCTCTGCTGTTTAATATAGCAGTCTGTGTTTCACCCGTCCCTTCTGAGGTTATGGGTCTCCATCCCCCACATTACTGCTTCTTTTCCCAAACTTCATTAGCTCTGAGACCTCTCCCTCTGCTTTGAAATTGTTTGAAACTAATCAATGGATTCAGAAGTTGCTGGGAGGAAGATAGGGAGGAGGAGAGAAGGAAAGACCTAGAAACAGACAAAAATAATCCCAGTTCTTTAAGAAAACAAAATGTCTATGGATATATCTGGCTGCTACACTCTGGGGTGAACAACTTGGAATCGCTGAAAATCTCAAAAATCTGTAAGGAAGATGAGCCATATTTGCAGTTGACATGGGACCAGAATTCAGACATTTGTGCTGCTTTTCTGTAGCAATTTTTGGATGTTGTCTGCCCACCACATTCTGGGCCAGACACTGCAGGTCATCTTGCAGGCCTCAGTAGGAAACACAGATAAATCAATATGCTCTTGCAAGCATATTTAAACAGAGACTGCAGTCCTGGGAGGGATTGGGTACTGTTAGCAGAAGGCACCCTGAAAGAGCAAATTCTGTTCCTTTTCTGTGCTCACTGCCCCATCCCCAGGAGAGAAATACAGGAGAATGGGGTTGGATGAGGTGTCCTCCGCAGGGAGCTAATGTAGCTGAGCTCTTTTGTTCCCTGATGCTCCTTCTGCAAGAGAGCAAGCTGGCAGTGTCAAGCTGCCACACTCATTAAAGTGACCTCGAGGCCCCCTGCTCATTGCCTTACCTTTTCCATGTCAAGCACCTTGCCCCTGTGCTGCCTGCAGCCTTGCCCAGCCTCTAAGGACTCATGGGCTCTTCCAGCAGAGATAAGGACTGCCAACAATCAGGAAGTTGGTGAGAAGTTAAGAACACTTTTTATTTTTCTCTGTTTTTTTTTCTTTTCTTTTTTTCCTGAAATCTTTGTATTTTCAATTACTGCCTATAAGAGCAGACTATTTATAAGCAGGAGAAGGTACTCCACCCACACTACCAAGAGATGCAACACAGTTCAGAGCAAGGTTCAGAGCTCAGGAATCTTCTTTTTGACACCCCTGAATTTAATGGGAAGTCAATAAAAAACAATTGGTGTCAGTCAAACCTAAGTATTTCCTCCTCATTGTTTTCAGAGGAAAAAAAAAAGCAAAAAAACCAAAACATAGTTTAGGATCAACCCCCCAAATTTCCCTTGACAACCTAATTTTTTTTTCTTCATTTCTAAGCTATTAAAAAAAAATAGTTTAATTCTGAGAGAAATTTCACTCAGAAATGAATAATAGAAGTTGAAAAGTTTTGCTTTGAAATCACCCTGGTGTTTCTGATGTGAAATATAAGACAGGTTGAAATGAAACATTTTGACATCTCCCTTCCATCATCCCCATACTTTTATTTTCAGTGGAAGCTATCAACTACACTCAACTCATATCCACAAATAATCCAGTGCCCCCAACCCTCCATTTTTCATTGAATTATTTGTGAAAAATGACTCACTGAACTCTACTCAACATTTGGTCCAAGCCAGTCAATGGCTTTTAATTGCCACTCTCTTCCTTTGGAGTTTGCTAATCATCCAGTAACAGAGAGGAGAGTGGTGTTTTGGTGACCACAGCCCAACCTAAGGGGGAGAAGAGAAGAGCTCACTCTCCTTCCCTGTGGGGAACAGTGGGAAAAGAAGGGAGAATTGACATGAAAATCTTTCCTGAGCAAAAGCCTGAGGCAGTGGCCCCAGGAGGACTTCTTTGCTCACCCTGTACAAGGCAGTGTTTGCATATGAGATCAGACCAGCAGCAAATGCAAGTGGAGAACCATCACTGGTCACCTTGGCTCTTTGCCTGCAAAGAAGGGGACAGTGAATTCCCCCAGGTGCTGTCTCAGGGTAGGCTGTAAAGGAGGACCTCTTTGTTTCCTTGTGAAATTCCTCTTCTTAACATCCCTCTTCAGCCAGCACTTTCACAGGCTGCAGTTAAAATTGGATAATCGTCTGGGTTGAAGTAAATCTTCCTCTCGTTGCAAATGGGCCATTATTCTACTGGCTTTCTTGCTCCTTACACATGTCTTGCTATAACTGCATCAAGGAGAGAGAGGGCAATGCATTCATTAGGTACAGCCACCAAGAGAAAAAGAAGACATTGCTCTGTGATACATGGCATCTACCGCACGAGCTTGCACATGCTATGCCCCAGCTCAGTTCTCTCTAAGGGACTCAGTTATATTGCTAAGAGGAACAATTTTCCAGGACAGGACCTTGGCCATGACGCTGGGATTTCCAAGGGCACATGGAAGTGTATCTTTGGTAGCTCTGACCCTGTAACAGCCCCAGTTTTGCTCAACTCTCATGTAAAATATGAACTGTGATCAATTAAAAGCTCTGTTCAGTGCTTATTCAAAGAGCACATAAATCTTTAAAGCCCGATTTTGCCTTTCAGACTGCCTTTGGAAGACTGAAAACAAAGCCAGAGCCAATTCTAAATATTTCATGGTCCCATGGTCCCAAGCTCAAATGAGACAGCTCTGGTAAGCTGTAAGGAAACAACCAGAAAAGACCTAGAATCTCAGAAAAAAAAATCCACCTCCTATCACCTCTGAAGGGAAAATATTCCTTTTGTTTTTATTCCTCTTTTAGATGAATGTGGACTTGCAGTGGGACAAACTGGAGGGCTCCAGTGATGTTCTTAGGTTGCTGTTGAAATCCAGCTGTTAAAGACCCACAGGAGTTTCTAGCTCATCTGAAATGATCTGTCTGAAGAAGAGATGTGCCAGCAAGCTGCTATGAATCAGCTGCAAATTGGCTTTAAGAAGTGGGGGACATTATTATTCTACCTGAAGGTGCGTCTTCCTAACTGGTCACTCCTCATTAAAATGGTGAGCCTGCACGGCTCTTTTTTCTCCTGTCCCCTTTCTGAGGGTAAATGCAGGACCACACTTTCCCAGGCTGTCAATGTGGCACTTTGAACGTGTCCCACATTCACTTAAAATAAATAAATCTGTATCAGAACAACCTTCTCATGCTAATCAAGTTACTGGAGACAGTGAAGACAAATGCTGTGGGACGTAGCCTGTGAACTCATGCTTACCAGGGAGGGAGTGACACTTCTATGCCTCTGTGGCCAGATTCAAACCACAGTGCCTGCACCCTTTCCTGAATCAGCACTGTTGGGTGCTTCAGAACCATGTTAGCACAGCTGGAGGTCACTGCCCAGGCAATCCCATCCTCAAACAAGACCCAGCACTAGCTAGGGACCCAGACTTGGTGTCACCATTGGGTGGTGGAAGTGCAACCATGAATTTCTTGTCCTGTGGCCCATGGTTTCAGAAACAGTGAAGATGAGGGATACCACATTCAGAGATACCACATGGGCTATTAGATCATGCAGAAGGTGACTCTTTCTCTTCGTAAATATGGTCTATGTCCAATAGCTGAGAACAAATGGCTGCTTCTCTTCCTAGAGTTGCCTTGTTGGCACTCCTAGCTTCAAGAGCTGCTTGACTCAGGCTGCAATACGAACAGCCCAGCAGCTGTAGTGTCCTGTCTTCAGGGACACTCTGCTGTTTAGGATCCTGCCTGATAGCCCAGCTAAGTCAGTCAAGGAAAGGGGCTTGATTTACACCAGGTGTTAATCTAGTCTGGTGTCTAATAGCAAAGCGAAGAGGCAAAGTTCCATAAAACCAGAGGTGGATGCTTGGAAAACTCATTAAAAACCCTCAAAATACAACGGATAATGAATTCTCAGTGGGCCACAATGTCTGTGTAACCCAGTGGACAGTTGATACCACATTTATCTTCCAAATGTTACCTCTGGTCCCTTAAAACACATTATCAGAGCAGATCTGTGTTGCTGGAGGACTGGAAACATAAACACTCCAATTAAAATCTTTATCAGTCAGGCAATGCCTGAGAATTGAAGTCCTGTGCTGAGCCTGTCTTTCTCCCACTGATGCCCCCTAAGATACATTGCTGAAAAACCTTTGCAAAGCAGACTGGGGAAAACACCATTCTTTTGCTGCTTGTCAGCTAATTGTGGGTTGCTGCAGCTTTTTTTGCTGCTGTTGTGGCAGTGTTTTGTTTTTTCTCTATCCCCCAGCATTGAAAATTCATTAGTCACAGGGGCGTGAGGTTAAACGGCACTGCGTGCAAATCACATTTTATTTTAGGTTGCATAAGCTTCACAGAATTTCTGCCTAATGCTTTTGCATTCTCTCGTGCCCTCTCCTCCTTCTTTCCATTACTCTTGTCATTCTAACAACTAACAAGACTGATCTTACTCACTGCTTTCTGATCCCTGCTCCCCCTCCCAGCTCTCAGTTTACAGTAGTTTTTATTGTAATACAGATGAATAGGAAAGATTCAAAGACACAAAGAACCACGAGGGATTTGCTTCCTGTCAGTCTCCGTGGAAGCACAGGTGTCTTTGTGCCCTTGAAATCTCACCAACACTGAGAAACCGTGGGATCTTAGGCTGATCATCAGGCTAATCCTCACATTGCTCTCGTTCTGCCTCCTCCCAGCTTCTTTTTGGTACTCAGGCTCATCAGTCAAGGACTACAGAAGTTAACAGAGGTAGTGGGCTTCCACCAGCTGGGAAGCTAACCTATGAAGGCTGTTTAATAGCAGTACATGTAGTCTTGGCTCTGTATTTTTATTCTTGCTCCTTATTTCACAAGCATCATAATGATGCTGGAGTGTCTTTCCTTCCTATTTGTGCTGTAATTATGGTCATTTGGATTCACATCATTTGAAGTCTTTAGACTTTAAATCTCTAAGACTTTAAATCAGTGTACACATCTCCATCCGAATTAGCTGCCCACCCTCCATTACTAATCAAGGGAGCAAAATGGGTACTTCTAGGAATGACTCATCGCCTCCTAAGTAAATTTCTAAAATAGACCAGATGGCTTGTATCCTGTTTTGTCCCATTGGCTACAAAGGGAGCCCAGGGGACGGGCTCCAGCACAGACATCTGTATTTCAGACCTTTCTACTTGGCCGCAGGAATCTCACTGTAGATGACTGGCTCAAGAGCAGATGTGTACACTGAGGTTGTCTAACCCTAAGGGAGATTCAAGCAGAACAAGTGTTTCAGGATGGACACTGAGACAGATGAGACTTGGTAGTCTAAATTATGTGAGCATCAAGAGCAAACAGTGATAATGGTGTTTTCTGGATATAAGACCTTTTCAGCTATACCGTTACTTAATGTCGTTGAAAAATTTACTGGATATGTACCACTCTAAAGAGAAAAGCATGGTGATGGTTCTGAGCAGGAAACCGTAAAGTGTTTAATGTGGACATAGGGAGGTCTGGACATGGAAGGAAATGTCAGGGCAGTAAGACTTTCTATGGTGTATCTACCGATGGTTTGCTAGTTTTGGCTGCTCACCTGCTGTTGCTGAAGGATCTCGGGAAGATATTGAGGGGACTCATATTTTGGTGTATTCTTGAACCTTGAGCCATATTTACTGCTTGTGCCAGGCTCAGGAGGTGGTGACATTTAACACTTGCTGAAAAAGTTAAGGAAGGGTGTTCTTGTTCATCCCAACAGTGATTCAGTTCCAAGGAAGTTTATCCTTTGGGCCAAAGTGTCAGGCCCTCTCAAGGAACACATCCACCAGGCTGCCATTTTGTTAACCCATACTTTGGCCTTACACAAACAAGAACAACAGTGTTCCCATGTTCTGCTACTGTCCAACCAGCTCGGTAAAAGATTGCTTAACGAAGAATCCAGAAAAATATTGTTTCCTCTCTATGGTGATGCACACCAACCAAACATCCCCAACTCAGGACATCAAAAGGACTCAGAGAGCCTTGAGCTTTTGTTTTTCAGCAGGAATAACTATTCAGCATAAGTAGACCTGGGTTTCTATAGCCATGGAAATTCCCCCTTTGGAAAATGTTCCTGGGGAAGCAAATTGGGGTGGAGGGAGAGATGGATTGGAGACCAGTTAGAGGCCAGCCACACACTCTATCAACTTTAAATGAACAAGCTGTCACATGGATATATAGGGAGAGGGACACAGGTTAGTAAATTAAAGCCCTGACAGTTCTTGACTTCGATCCAATGTGCTAATTGGAAAGACTTCAACTGTTGCCATCCCCAGAGACCTATATCTCAATCACAGGCCCGCCCTTCCCAGGTCAGCCCAAAGAGCTGTTATCATCTACTGCCTGATCTTTTCCTGGAAGAGGCTCAGGAGAACGAGAACAGGAGAAAAGATGTTTTCTTTGCTCCTACATGACTTTTCTGAGCTCTGCTGTGCCCGAGTAGGAGCACACATAAGAAGGCCAGATCCTCAGCTGGTGGCAAGTCAGGCTCTCACCACTGCACAGATGTTGTCACTATCCAAGAAGATAGTTTGTGC
Source organism: Anseranas semipalmata (assembly GCA_013399115.1). Classification (NCBI taxonomy): domain Eukaryota; kingdom Metazoa; phylum Chordata; class Aves; order Anseriformes; family Anseranatidae; genus Anseranas; species Anseranas semipalmata. The sequence goes on along the minus strand of VXAA01004632.1, from coordinate 513,770 downwards.
AAATTGGAGACCCTCTGGTGGTAGCTGATGGCAGAGTTACTCCACTTTAAAGAGTGGAGTAGAGGATCAGTCCTCATTACACTGATTTAATAAACAGTGAAATTTCACACTCTTAATTACGGCTGTAACTGATTCCACTATTATTGGTTAAGTACCAATTATGCAGATTTACAATAGCCTGTGGCATTGTCTACTTCCAGCATTTGATGTCCCAAAACGACTTGGATAACATTGTATTAACCATGAAGATGTGGTATCCGAGATGCTGCTCTTTCTTGCTCAACTGGCAGGAAATAACTTGGTTACCTGGGTGGTACACGCAGCGAAACCCCGACTTTCTAGTGGTAGCTACTCTGACATAGCTGGTTGGATCCATCTCATCTTGGTTCACAAAATCATGTTGTTTCCCTTAAAGGATGCTGAAATTGTTGACACCTATTGGCTGCATTTCTGGGCAGGCACTTTTCCATCTGGTTTGTGTGTAGCTCAGCTAGAGCTGGACCCAGAGACTTTATTACAAAGCCACATACTCTTTCACTGTCTTTAATAGAGAGCAACTATATCTTGCTCTCTTCTGTGGAAGTTATATGAAAACCTGGCAATGTGCATTTTTTTATATTGTTTCATAACATAAATGCACAGATGTTGACGTGGGGACAGGTGCTCTTGAATTTATTGGAAAATTTGTCCTTCCCAGGAGTAAAATGTGATCGCCTTATTCAAAACTGGCCAAGAAATACAGACACATCCTCTACCTCTTCCAAGAGAGCACCAGGAGCTACAATTACCTCAAGAAATTAGGACCACAACTCTTTGCCATGGCCCAGTAGTACCAACTGAAGAAAATATTCCTCTGGATGTTTGCTTCACTTGAGACTGATCTCATTGGTAGCCCCAAGCAATATAAAGTTTTCTTAGCAAGTTATTGTAATTCCACTTTGTTGAAACACTTTTCTATGGCCTCTCAGAAAATGAACATTTTTGGTAAATCCTTGTTTGTCCAAACAAGAGAAAGAAGAGCCATTTTTTTGCCATACAATGGACTACAGAGGTACATTGACAATGCCACCACAGTGGGATGGAGGAGAGGAAGGTTTCCTGCAGGAGTATTTTTCAAACTATCCATTCAAATGCATTGTGGCAAAATAGGCAAGCTACTCAGAAGGGCATTTCATTAACTGGTGACCAGACAACTTGGTTCTTCTATTTAGGGAGAGTGGAGCAAACACTGCTTCAGAGGAAGTCAGCAGGAGAGGATAACAATCAGCATCTCTGGGAGGGTTCAAAAACAAGATTTCTCTGTTGTATATCAGGATGGAAGATAAATAGCTAAAAAGGCAGTTAAATGCCTTCTGATCTCATACCAGTTTCACACAGATGCATTCAGACATTTTGAAAAGGTCTGGTCATAAAGTAAGGGGGTGGTGAAAGAAAGAAACAGGAGCCAAGTCCAGTACTTAGCGTGTCTCAAGCACCAAACTCCAGAATAGCTGTGACCCTGGAAATGATCTCAAAGTGATGAGCCTGATAAAATATATACTAATCAGACTAATAAACTAGAAATAATAAAAAAAATTCTAACCCCTTGGGTGCTTCCAAAAAAGCCTATGTGATACTTCCATGATATCTGTGAAGCTTGTCCTGGCTTGTACCCTGAAGTAGAAAGATCAGACCCAGACTCTACAAAGCTGTACTGTGTTTTTGAGTCCAGCACACATGTCCAGGAAGAGGAAAGATGCATCTTCTGCAGACTGACCCTGTCCTGGGTCACCCACCCATCTTGCCACAGTTCCCAACACAGGTCCCTGAGGACAGGAACATCTCAGAAGGGAGGCCTTTGGCTGTCCTTTGGTCCCTGCCATGGTGCCATGCAGCCTCTGTGTTCAAGATGAGGATAAGCTGCTGCTACCACATGGCTCCAGGTGAAGAGCTTGGCTCAGGTCTTGAAAGCCGGGCAGCCCTCCCAGCTCAGCACTGCTCCAGAGGCAATTAGCTCTGCAGTGCTGAGAGCTGAGGCACAAGGCATGTTCCCACTCGCAAAACAGCCACTGTGCTACTGGGCCTGGGACTTCACCCAGGCTGATCCTTCATTGAGTATGCACACTTGGCTTTTAATTACTGTTACGATTAGCATTGGTTTCTTGGCTTCCTTTCATGCAGCTTTGCAGGGAACAGAAGCAACTGAAGCCACTGCTGTAAACTCACTGTGGAGGAAGGGATGTGCCCTTAAAGCCCAAGCTGGGAAGATAAGGGGAAGCAATGAACTGAGCTGAGAACCAACCAAGGTGATCCTGTGTTAGAAATGCCCAGGATCCTGTTCAGCACCCAGAGAGCAGGGACCAAAAGTGATTTGAAAGCATTTTAGTCTTTTGAATGTAGCTGCTCACGCTACATCTGGACACAGGGACCTGAGTAAAATGCTTTGGACTCACACTGCAAAGCACTGTCTGTTGCTCTTCCACCATGACCATGTCTAGTCAGTTCTGTGATGATACACTCAGGATTTATTTCTTCCTACGGAAAGGGCAGCTCACACCTCTTTACTTGTAAAGATCCAATGTCCATGAAGGACTCAGGTCTCGGATGAATAATGCTGCTGCTTCCACCACAGTCTATGAACACAAGCAAGACACATAAGGGGAGCTAACAAACATATCAACTCTCACCTTGCTAACATCTCTGCTCCACTGCTACCAGCTCCAGTTGTTTCACTGATCAGCAAGTAAAACATGGAATAATCATCTCCTCATCTTGAGTTGAGATTTACTGCTTTTTCCAGACTTGCAAAAGGCCTTAGGAACACAAATGCTCCTCTTTTCCCCACACACATTTATATCTCATGCATGAGTAAAGGATGCTGCCTTTTTCATACCAACCCACTTCATGACTCAGCTTTGGAAAGTCAGCTTGACTTTGCATTGGGCATGCTAGCAGTGATAATGCACTTGTGTGCTCTACTCAAGGCCTCCTAGGGGGCATGGACACCGCAGCATGACCCCAAATTCCAGCAGACTGCAAAGGAGGATGGTCCTCGGCCATTTTTCCTTGTTTCCATGTTGAATGCCTTCCCAGGTTTTTGGGTCTCTGTCTATCATGTCCTAATCTTCTGTGTCATTGACTTGGGCTGCTCCTAGGTTGCCCTTGTCCAGACACAATCCTACAACTGGGACAACAGGGGTTCCTGCAGGAAAACGTCCTTCTGCAAAGCCTGTCTACCAAACACAGCCCCGCAGAAGCTGTGTCCACAGCCCCAAGAAGGTCCAAATTGCTGGTATGCATCACTGTTGCCAGCTCATCCATTTCAAAAAGGTGATTTACACCACAGCCCTCATGCAAAGAACCTCAAAGTGTGCTGTAGGTGCAGCATCTTTGCACTACCAGAGTGATTTTATCAGACCCCGCAAGCACCTGGTTTGATAGGTTTTAAGGACTGTAGAGCCCAAACGCTGGGTCATGGGAGCCCAGACTGTCCCCGTCTCTTCACCATGGTGGATCTAGCTCTGAGAACTTATAGCCAATTGCTGGATGCGTCCTGCAGCACACAAAGGGTTAGTGTGCAACCAAGGAGTTTGTGGTGTGGCAAGGACATACAAGGAAAGCATTAATCATGAGGAAAAATGTGAGGAATGTCATCCTCTGTAAAATCAAGCCCTTGTTATCAGTTTGAATGACTACCATTCTGGAGCAGGCTGGGGTTTGTTTCCCTCTCGGACCTCTGTCAAGCCAACACCATTGACATGAGACATGATTTACCTTCACTCTGGAGGCTTGGGACTGACACAATCACTACTCATCCTCTGACTACAGTGACAGAGCCCTCACTGCCTTGTCAGGACCCATGAGACCTGCAGGACCCCTCCAGGACCTTGCAAAACTGCAGGAATTTGGACCTCCAAAAGCCAGGGTCAGGGCAGATGAGGGAAAGCAAGCACCACCATGCTTGGGAATAATGCCTTTTGCAGGGATTGGAGAGGCTGGGTGCAAGCAGGGGGTCTGAATGACAGAGGAAAGGCCAGTACTTACACGGCTAGGACAGGCGGAAGAGCAGAGGTGGCACAGTGATGATGATGAGGTTTGTGAGGGTGTGGGGAAGTTGCTGAGGGAAGGAACACAGTCCCCAAGGGTCAGAAAGAAGGTTGCACCAGTAATGCTGTTGCTGAGTCCATCCCAAAGCCTTTCTTTATCTGAAATGCTCTCTGTTTCCCCTTACTACAAGTCACCTTGGTTTCTGGGCTGGTTAGATGCAAATATCCCTACGATCCACACAGCTCCTCATAGTTCTCTCAGTGAAAGAAGAATATCCCTGAGAAACTTCCAGGCATGTAGAGGACCTCCAAGGAATTTGTTCCACATTTCCTTCCCATATTTCCAAACACAGCCCCAGATTGTCTCCTCCTGACTGTTTAATCTTGCACCCCGTGAAGTACTGGCTTCTGTTCTGTTGATTATTGCAAGTGTCACTGGAGGAGGTTCAGGATGGACATTTGAACCTGAAGCTTGCCTTGTGGCCATTCTCAGTCCTTGCCAGTAGCTGAAGGTCAAAAAAACAATCACCTGTCTGGAAGGTCCAGTCCTTGGCAATTGCTGCAAAGGACTGAGCAGATGTAGTGCTGTGACTCCTTTCCTCCATCCGCCATCAGGTGGCAGAAGGAGCTTCTTACTCTCTGAGCTCTAAACCACAACACTGATGTCCCTTTACACCTAGAGAGGACTTGGAGAAGTGTTTCATTAGCTAGCAGAAATGTTTAGTCTTGGAGGTGAGTTTCACCTTATTACATAATTTCTATAAAATATGGGTTGTACACCCAAGGACAAAGGTGATATAGAAGCCAAATTGTGTCCTCTGGCTTCTTTGAAGCAAGGGTAGTCCCAGCTCATAAATGAAGAAGCTGAGACACAGATGTGTAAATGACTTTTGTGCAACCAGTTCAAGCCTTCACTCTCAGCCCTGGCGTAGCACAGAAAGCAGATGATAAGAACAGCAGCCTAGGAGGACTCACTAGCACCCACATATACTTTGCGCTGGCTCTGGAGTGCAAGAAGAGTTGGCAGCAGCATCTCTCTGCCTCCAGGCAGGGTTCACAGCACGAGTCAGGATCCAGCCCTGGTATCCAGCTGGCACAGCACTGTTGTCACTGCTCAGGGGTTCTGGGGCAGCGAAGGAAAGCAGCGGGACACAGGATCAAAAGGAAGAAAAGGAGGTGCTTCTTTACACGCTTCATTAACAGTGGCAGTCCTCGCTACAGTATGTGGTGAGCACTGAAAATTTACAGCTGTTGGAAAGGCAGTTTGATGAACTCATGGTGGGAAACCAGTGAGGTCCACTGATTACACAGAGCCATGAATTACCGCTGGCTGGGGGAGTATTGTGTGGTAGTGTCATGTATGTGGTCCTCTTCTTACTCTTCTCATGACTTCTGCTCTGGCTGCTGTTAGAGGCAGGATAATGGACTGTTCTTCAGTTGTAGGACAGTTCTTCAATGACTGTGATCCAAGATTTGTGTGTGTGTGTGTTTTCTTTTTTCATTGTGGACTTTTTTGACACAATGGATATTTTTTATAGCAGCAGGGACTTCTACAGCCAGATACATGATGGCAGAAATGTAGCATCATGTTCTTTACAGACCTGTAATAATAGCCACAGGCTGACCATTTGAGGACCTCTGTCATTATTCATAAGTGGCAGATAGCCAGATAGCCACCTATCCCTAGGGGAGGTTCTTTGAAATAATGCCTTCACACCAAAGATGCATGTGAAGCTAACACCAAGGAAATCATCTTCCAGGACTGGGAAGGGCTGAGACACCAACACAGCCCCCGTCCTTGGAGGTTTTCAAGATCAAACTAGATAAAACCCTGAGTAACCTGGTCTGATCTTGTAGCTGACCCTGCTTAGAGTAGGAGGTTGGACTGGAAAACTCCTGAGGTCCCGTCTGATCCAAATGAGCCTGTGATCCTATGGTCTATAAATACAAAATGTGGAGTGGGTAAAAACCTCTCCACTGCATCTTGCAGCCTCATGGGCATGGCTGATCCAACAGTCCAACCTCTCAGTGGTGTGGATCTCTGAAATGATCTCTGTCTGCAGCAGTTTTATCAGGGCCAAGGGGAAGTCAAACCAGTCTACAGGGGCTTAATGCTTTCCCATGTGGCTCCTTTCGTTACTCTGATCCAAGCCACAACTATAACTAGAAGCTGGAGGAACCTTTCCCTGCTTTACTTGCTCTCTTGGAGATATGTTAAGCTCTGCAGTCTTTGCAGGTCCACTGAATTCTAGGTTGAGAAAAATGAAGATCCATTTTGCAGAATAGGGGTTTGGTGGGAGAAGATGAATGGGTCTGTTTTCCTCTTTCATTCCCATAAAATCACAGGATCATAGAATGGCTTGAATTGGAAGGGACCTTAAAGCCCATCCAGTCCCACCCCATGATATGGGCAGGGACCCCTCCAACCAGCCCACGTTGCTCAAAGTCCCATCCAACTTGCCCTTGAGCACTTCCAGACAGGGGACGCACACAACTTCTCTGAGCAACCTGCATGCAAAGAGGTTGGAGTAAGGACCTCAAAACTAGGTTTACTTTGTGGGTGGATATCTTGGCAGATTTGGGGGCAAGAATTTTGTAGCTTTGTTCACTTGTGAGGGAGGAATTTCCAAAAAAACAAACGAGTACAGAGCCAAAGGAGAAAAGTCTTCTCTGATTTACCCAAGTGGAAATGAATCTGGAGCATTGCAAACCTTTTGCATATTCCTTGAGTGGTATTGCAAAGATTTTGACATTTATTCAGTGTTGGTTGTTCATGATATTGGGTCACAGTAGTGAAATTGCAATGTGGGGGAAAAAAAAAAAAAAAAGGAAAGAAAGAAAAAGGACCATGTGCATTTTCAAATTGTAATGCTTTAAAACTGCACAGATCTTATAAGTTCAGTGACCCCAAATGGCCAAAAGCAGTTTTTACATCTCATTGGGAATCACAATGATTCAGAACTAAGAGAAATTGATGAGAAAATTGATTTTAAAAGAATTTCAATTGAGAATAATCCAAACAAGACTTCTTATTTTGCACTGGCTCTCATTTCTGGGTCTGTCCGTTCTCCCTGGAAGTAGTTCTCTGTGCTGTTAGCCCCAGGTTTGCTGTATATGCTCCTCTTTTTGCCCAGACAATGGCTCACGGGGTATCTGGCATTTCCTTCCATCGCCTGGACTAAATTTTATCACTCCAGAGACATTTTTTTTTCCCTTTTCTGTCCAAATATTTTTCAGCGTATTGCCTTTCTTGCCTTTATTTTTGGTTCAGTTCAAGAGAAGAACAAATATCAAAACCAGGGAAATTTTTTAGAAGGTGAAACTTCCCATTTCTAAGTCCTCGTTAATTAACTTTCCCTTCTGGCTTCCTCCCCAAGTCACCCCCTTGCTTTGCTGGGAAGAGCTGATGAGCTCACAGCCCAATGTGAATGTAAATCACTCTCTTACACCTCTTGTATATGAAGGAAATTACATATCTGAAATCCACTGTGGTACTTTAATCCCAGGGTAGCACAAATCCAAGAGCAGGGCACAGTTTGATTCTTGAAACTAGACTAAAACAATTACTAATGACATGGTTCAGGAATGATTCTTGTTGCTAAGCTCCAGAACCATGCTAATTTGTTTGCTTAAGTTTGCAAGATCGCTGTATTTTTTAATTTTTTTTAACCTAAGCCGACATTCTTTCCAGTCTCACGAGAAATTTCTGTATCACAGTTAGAGCAGCAGCTGCAAGCTGAAAGCTACACACACATAGGGACACTCCAGCAAATCAATCCTGTTTGCTTTTTAAAACAGGGAAATCACTTAACAAGGAAGACAGCAGGATGCACATTGAATGCCAGCCTGTTTTGGAAGGCAGCAGGGTTCAGGGCTGCTCTCTGCCACTCAGCCTCTGTATGACCATGTGCATGTCACTTTGGGCCACGTCCCCAGCTCTTTGTTCACCGTTGGAGAGGTCTCAGTCCAGCCACTCCTTGTCACTGGGGTCACGTCATGCTCTTGAGGAGCCCTGCCTGAGCCACAGCAGCTCACGCCCTGCCCTCAGCTCCATGCCAGGAGCTCCCAGGGTTACATCCCCATCCCAGGATAGTGAATCTAATGGCTGCTGACTTTGGCCATACCTCAAGCAAATCAAACCCAATCTGCTAGCAGCTGCTGTCTTTGCTTCCAACTAGAGGCATCCTGAAGCACAGCAATCCGAGCCAAGTGAGCAACAGCTTCATACTCCCCATCTGAACAGGGGAGAGGGACCAGCTCAGAGACGTAGGTCATCTTGGCCTGGCAATCCTCAGGTCTCCCCCAGGCCATGTCTCCCTAAATCCAGCTTCCATCCTTATGACTAAAATAAACTCCTCGCCTCAAACCATACCAGTGTTCTCTTCACTGCCTGGTGGAAACCATCCCTGGTCTGCACTAGACCCTGAACCACAGCTGAGCAGGAGGCTGACATACGTAGCAATGAGAATCCTTGGGTAAGCTCTGTGGGCAAACTGGGATGCACCGTGCAATAAGCCTGTTGGCCCCCATCTTCAGAAATGCCTTCCTTTAAACATGTGGGTGTCTCCATCCATTTGAAGAGACCTTACCAGATGTCCTGGGTCCAATGGGGCTTAAAGATGGCTATACCACTGGCTTGATATGAATGGTTTAACTGGGAGAGATGTTGACCTAACAATAAAGATGACATTTCACTGTCTATTCTAGGGCATGGATGTACCTATCAGAACTGCACAAAGTGCCTTACTCACAAAAACTAAAAACACCTTCCTAGCTGGAATGGGAATCCCCTGGGCCTCCCTCTTCTACCTGTAACTATGCTTGTCAAGTAGGCTGATGCTAGACACTCTTGCTCCAAAGTTTTGGAGACCTCTAGATGTCCAATGTAGGCTCATGGATTTGTAAGCCAGAAGAGATCATTCATGGATGGCCAGCCTATTCTCCTAGACAGCCCAAGCCAGAAAAGCATCAGTGACTCCCACAGGGATGATCTGTTTGAGACATGGCCCTCTCTGTTCATCTTTAAGTGCCCCTTGGGCAACCTGGCCTGGGGCTGGTTTACTCTGTCATTTGTGTTGGAGGAGAAGGCTAGGACAACTCTACACCAAGGCAAGAACAAAACCTCTGCACAGGCCATGAGGGGTCTCGTGAAGCCCCCATCCTAATGATGAGTCCCACCAGACTTGGTTGAGGATAGGGCATTTCTAAGCCTTAAAAGAGGTCCTGTCAATCTCCTTGGGCTCAGCCACCACCTCGGTAAGGAGCGTGGTGCAGAAGGCACAGATCAAAGAGCCTTGTTTGTTTGTGTGTTATGGTGCTGATCACATCACCAGCCCAAAGGCCAGGATTGTTCCAAGAGCGCTGTGGGAATTAGGTACCCTGGAGAAATTCATGTAAGCCTGGCTGCATTTCAATAAGATCTGGGCTCCTACGTTCCTTTGGCTCCCTTTGAAGATCTCATCCTTTAACAAATTAATAACAACAGGGAAACAAACATGGCATTTTAAAGCACACTATGTCCAATCTTTAGCAGAGGTCACAGGAGGTCTGTCATTGCAGCAGCTGAGGATCTGACCTAGAGACAATTTGCTTTGTTTGGGGAAAAAAAAGTCCTTTCTGAACATCTCAAATAGGCGAGCACTGGACTTTAAATCCATCCAATTACCTTCAACATGAATGTCCTTCAGCCACGTGGGAACATTAGAAAAAAAATGCAGGAAAAGTTCCCTGAGTCCAAAATGAATTTAAATAAGCCAAGAGCCGAGCAGCAGACTCATTAGTCTCACTACTGTGTGTTGCCTCTTATTCCTGTGGTGGCATTGCACTTTCCAACAGCTGCTTCTGTCAGGGGAGATGCCTCTCTTCCCGGCTGGGCAGGAGGATGGAAACTTGGACATCCAACCCTGCCTGTTCCGACCAGCATGCTGTGCTGTAATTGCAAGCTGCCATCTCAGGGAAACAGACAGATTTGTTTAAATAAAGACAGCCCCGAAAGCACCTGTCCCCAGATGAAAATGATTCTGCCTCCAAAGCCAGTGTGAAAGGTGCAATTTGTGCCTCTGACTGAGTTTTATTAAAAGCTCCCCCAGACTCCCTCATATCATTATCAGAGTAGGCACCATCACACTTTTCCTCCAGACACATCGGTATTGCTTCAGGGCTGGAAAAAGAAGCAGTTTTAGGGTATGCAGACCAGTATTTGGGTAAGTTACGTGTACTAAGATTTAAAAACGTGCTCATGGGCTGTTATCATAGAATTGCTCTTACTCAGATTAGTCACTCCACAGCTTGCCTTGCTGACTAGATTTTATTCCAGATTCAGAGATTAAATCGTCCCCAACCATCCCTCTGCTGATTGATCCCCTGAGGACTTGTCCCTACATCGTTGCTGTGCACCTACACCGGAGATGCCACTGAGTGGTACCCACTGCTTCTGGTACTGACTGACTGGGCAAGTGCAGAAGCTGCTTGCAAAGCCCAGAAGTGTGTTCTCCCATGTGATAGCTCCTCAAAAGATGCAGAGAAAGCCCTCCTCCAGCTCACAGTCTCTCCATCACATTGCATGCTGTGATATGGACACCTCAACAGAGCAATCATCTTCTACACGACTGTTCATTGGCCTTTTGTCAACCTTTGCTGTGCCCATCTGTAACAACTTAGCTCTGAACAAAATTGGTTCCTGGCAGGGATGATGCAGCTGAAGCACACCTGAAGCATGAAGCACCCAAAGCGATGCAGGTGTTGGTGCACAGTAGTATGACACAGTGCCTCACAGCCCTCTTGACATGACATGCAGCCTGGGCTGCATCCAGGCTGCTGCCTGGGAGCACAGTACAGAGCCAGAAAGCCAAGAAAAATCCCCAAATTCCCACTATTCCCCTTAAGGGACCACTCACTGCATCTTACCTGCTCACCTCACCCTTCCAGGATGGTCCTTGTAGTCTGCAACTGTCGTGTGATCCTGTATTTGATCTTCATGCCATTTTTGTCGTCCTCTCCCTCTACTGCTGTCTTCCTTCTTTTCCTTCCTCACCCTGGTGGTGTTTTCTCTCATCTCCCATTTGATTTGCCCCTCATTTTCCCATTTCACATCTCATTTCACCTCATAAAGCTTTTGTCAAAAAACAGTGGCTGCTGAGATAGCTACAAAATAAAGCTCTTGAAAAACACCCAAACTCTGTGTTAGGGGAAGCAAAGTAACTTCTAAGTATTCTATCCCTGAGAAAAAAAAAAAA
>VXAA01004632.1:330098-502257 GCA_013399115.1 Anseranas semipalmata | reverse complement strand
CCCCCAGCTCTCAGCCGGGCTCCACAGCAGAGCTGCTCCAGCCTCTGAGCACCCTCGCGGCCTCCTCTGGGCCCGCTCCAGCAGCTCCACGTCCTCGTGCTGGGCCCAGAGCTGCAGGGGGGCCTCAGAGAGCGGGGCAGAGGGGGACAATCCCCTCCCTCACCCTGCTGCCACGCTGCTGCTCGTACAGCCCAGGGTACGGGTGGCTTTCTGGGCTGCAAGCACACATTGCTGGCTAACGTTAAGTTTTTCATCCACCAGTACCCCCAAAACTTTCTCCACAGGGCTGCTCTCAATCCACTCACCTCCCAGCCTATATGTTTGGGAATGCTCTGACCCAGGGGTTAGGACCCTGCACTTGGCCTTGCTGAACTCTATGAGGTTTGCACAGGCTCACCTCTCAAGCCTGTCCAGGTCCATCTGGATGGCATCCCTTCCCTCCAGCATGTCAAATGTGCCACTCAGCCTGGTGTCATCCACATGTCACACATCAGCCCAGACGGAGAGTTTTCCCCAGGAGGATCCATACTGGGACCCGTGGGCAGCGAGGATTTGATGCCGGACACAAAACTGCTGGGGATGTAACACCTTTGGTTTCTGACATTTGGTATGTGGTAGACTTTAATAATGCCATTGCCCTCCTCCAGCAAATGAGTCCTGGAAGAACTGCAATTCTGATTGTCAGAGAGGGACAGAAAAGGTAATTAAAAGGCGCGGTGACAGGTAATAAGAGGGATGGATCCACATCTCTGCTGAAAGACCTGGTGCTCTCCCGGTCCATCCCTCCGGCACTTTCCCCTGTGCCCGTGCAAGCGCATCCCTTCTCACTGCCCAGAACCAGGACTGACCTTCTCTAGAAACACAAAGGGAATTGGACATCCTCAGCTCCCACTGCTGAAAGCATCAATTAGCGCTAATTGGACAGTCCTAGGGTTAGTGTCTATAGTGGGGGAGGAAGGACAGAGACAATAAGGCTTAGTAGGTTTCTTTCTTCTTTTGCTTGAAAATACAGAAAGCTATGTGATGAAAATATTTCCACAGAAGTTTCAGCAGGAAGCTTTCTCAGGATGGAGCTTTTATTCAAACACTAAATTCCAAATTCTCCCAGTGCGACACTGAGCAAAGTACCCAGGGTCAGAGGGGACACGGGTCTGGATTGGTGCCTTGCACTTGCATTTCCCATGGAGCAAAAAGGAAACCTTTGGAGTGTCAAAAATATATGAGACTCTTTCAGATTAGATAACACATGCTTTTATTATGCTTAGTCCCACTGATCCTGAGCTCTCATATGGCTCGATTTCTCCCCTCCAACATTTATGAAAGCCCTGGTCTGTCTTCTCCTGCTGTCTTATATGTGAGTGTCATTTCACTTCTAATGGTGAAGGATATTAGAAATTTGAGTGAAAAGGACTTGCTTTGTGCATTGTTGTTATTTTTATTGCCATCAGACAAGCATTCTGACCTCTAGTGCTTCTACATTTTTATGATCACCCGTATTGAAATCTCCCCAGATTTATGTACTGTAAATGGTAAGTGCTTTGTTCTTTAGATCATGTGCCCAGGATCCAGATGGCCACGTTGTGATGGTCTGTAAAGTTTAAGGGCATTTGGGGAGCTAATAAGAACTTTCGTGCCATTGCATTCAAGACTCTCCCAGTAGGTAACCTTCATGCACCCCTGATTGCCAGGTTTCACACAGGTGATGCCTTCATCCCTTTGATTTTGAAATTTCTATTCACAGAATGGTGATATATTTTAAGAAATAAGAGTAGGGTTCTCTGTGAATATCTGCATGAACTGGAAAGGCAGCTCCTGAGCAAGGTTGTTCATCCTTTATGTGGGATAAACCAGACGTTTCCAAAATGCATTTCATTCTCTCGTGGCTGAATCTCAGTAGGAGGGGAAAAGATGGCAGTGGTGATAGGGAGACTGAGCCAGAAATAGCTGAGAGATAAAACTCCTTGTTTTAAATCCATCTGTAACAGCAAAGACAAATCGTGAGGCTGTCTGGAAAAGCAGGATGGCTATTGATAAAGAGGCAATAAACAGATTCTCAGAAACAGACACAGCATAAATCAACCACCCAATTTTGTATTACAGAGGATGCTAAGAAAATTTACTAACAATTTTTTTTTTAATTGGGAATTGCAGAATTTATGAATTAAGGGGGACTAAGCAATGTATCCCTTTCTAAAGAGAAAGGGACAGTGCTAGGAAGGGTCTAACAATGAGGAAGAGATTCACTTCCCATTGTTTTTCCTTTGGTCACCTCAGGCTATTTGGAAAGATGCTTGGTGCTTCTTCAACAGATGTTGGAAGAGACACGGTATTGTGGATCCAGGTGTACAGGAACAGCCTGGCTGAGCTCAGGAATTCAATATGATCGCATGAGTGGCATCTCCTTGCAGGCTGATGAAAATAAAGGGAGGAAAAGAAATTCTAACGCAAGAATAAAAGTGCAAAAGCAAATAAAAAAATAAAGTCAGTGAAAAAGAAGAGTGATTTGGGCAATTCTAACTGTAACTAATAGAATATATATTGAGAGAAATCAGTACTTACACAGTGGATACAGAAAGGGAAAATAGCTCAAACCCACAAGCATATGCCTGAGTTTATAAAGAGTAAGTCTTAGCAGAGAAATTTGTTGCCTATTTTTAGCTGAAACTATTAGTGGATAAAGAGTTTCTGTTTGGATTTTATTAAAACCCTTGAAACCCTGTTCTCTAAATGAAGTTAAATAAGCATTGCTTAGCCAGGATGCAATGAAGGGGAACCTGGGATGTGAAAAGTGTTAAGTATCTATGGAAAGCTGCAGAGGCAGAATAATGCTCTGGGACACGGAAGAAGGTGTAAATAGGAGAGCATGGATGGAAATATGACAAAGATAACTCAGCTGGATTTCAGAGAAAGAGTAGGTTCTCACATGAAGANAAAAAAAAAAAGGAGAGAAAAGAGAATCAAGTTCTTTTGCATTACTCTTGCTAGAATACCTGCAACTGTTTCTTCTCCAGCCTTCAGGCCAGGCCTCATTGTCCTTCAAAACAGCTCTCAGTTCCTAATCACATTTTTAGCTTTTCATTTTTCAGTGTGGAGTCACATTTTCCTGATTTAACTCAAGCAAATCCCATGAGCTATGCTCTGCATTGCTGTGCATTACTTTGGAGAAGGAGCTCTGCTCTTCGCACTACTTCCCAGTCAGACCACAAGGCTATAGAATGGGATGTTATGAACTTTTAGGTGTCTCCTCCAAAATGTGTACAGGTTCCTTTGTCTACTTATACCTGGCTGTCTGCAGGGAAGACATCTCCATCTGAGCACATCAGCCTAAGGAGAGCATGCTGGCGTAGCTGGTGGAGTCTAGGACGTAACTCATCCCATGCTAAAGAAGATGCCTTCATTCAGCCACCTGGATCACACCACCATCTCCACTGACTTCACCAATTAAATTTCCATGGAGGGTTTGCACACCTAGAGCATATGGTTATGCCTATAGCTTTTGCTGCTTTATTTTGTGATGTCTTACCCTGGGTGCTGGATTGTATCGTCCAGGTAGCTAGGGTATGCCACCTGGCCATCAAAAGGGCCTGGGTGTTGTATGAGACCTATGTCCAGTCTGACAGACCTGCATAGGTGTCTCAGATACCCCAGAGCATCTCAAATGGCACCAGACACTTTTGCATGGGTAACTGAGCCCAAAGTCTTCTAATTTCTCTCTAGATGTCTAGATGTCCACCAGCTTATAATAGGAACCCTTGCTCCTCATATGTAGGCATATGAACTTTGGTGTCACCACGTGCAAACTGAATTCTGCAGCTAATACTGGGGAAGATGGATCCTCCCCAAAAACAGGATTTTTGATCTGGAGGTACAAAATTACACTCAGGTCCCATGACTCTCTGGACATAAACATCTTCTCTGGGTGGTCATCTCCAAATCCAGGTTCTTTCCAAGGCCCTGGAAAAACTACCAAGTCTTCTATCACCTTGGTCCACGGCTCTGGTCTTCACCTCAAGCAAGAGTTGCATTTCTTTAGGTGCCTTTTCATGCCCCAGAGCACTGAAGAAATGCTGCACTTCCCAGCAGCTCTCCCTGTCACATCGGCAAGAGGCCGTGATGGAATGCTATGGGGAACATGGAGAGATTAAAAGCAGAAGCTCCAAGTCAGGGACGTTTTAAAAATGTGTGTGTTCAAGTAAAGGGCTTTTTAATGTTTTAATAACAAATATTACAAGATATTTTTCTACATGCCCAGTGCCTGCTGAGCCATCATGCTGAGCCTATATTTATGGCACTGTAAAACACAATGAAGGCAACAGCGCTAGGAATACTAATAGCCTCAAGTTTATTACACTAAGGCTGAGTGCTTCATTTTAATTGCATGGAAACATTTAATTTGTTAGATGAGGTGTCATGTAGTTTTCCTCAGGCACCAGTAACTCATATCCACACTGGGACAATCTAACTATCTAGGGGAGGCTTTAAAGTTAAATGGAGTTTACTATGTCTTACCTCTTTGTTGTGTGTGGGTGACCAGATCCCTGGATCTTCTAGAGTTAAAGTATTTCTGCCTCCTTGTTGTGAGACTTGACTGGGGAAAGCCATGTCTTCACAGCTGTCCAGAGCTAAAAGGAGTCTGCAAGACATCACCGTAGGTTGTAAGCAGTCAGGTGGAAGGGCCACGTGTTCTAACCTCTCTCCCCATCTTGCTAGATGGACCAAGGATGCTAGCTGCCTGTCCTTGGTGGCTGAACCTGCTAATGGTGCCAGCCAATGACCCTTTGCCTTAGCAATGGGAGCACAACATTTTTTTTGGAAGGAAGGGTGGGAATTCAGAGAACACTTGACTGATGGATCAAAGACACTGTCATGCTTCTTCTCTTCATCTCTTCTTCATGCTCTTCATCTTCATCATGACCACTTGTATCAATAATATTTAAAGAGTAAAGGGGAGAGGAATGAAAACTGAACAATAATGGGTTTATGCTCTGAAATGATGTCAAACCAGGACATTTCAGGAAAAAAAAAAAAAAAGTCCTTTTTAAGAAAACAAACAAACAAAAAAGATATTTAAGAACAAAAAGGAAGCTTGCCTTTATGTCCCACATAGCAAAAGGTATGGGGCAATAGGAGACAAGCTGTCTGTCAAAATAATGATAACAGATCCAGTTTCCTACATAGTTCTGATGTGCTCAGACAGCGATGATGAACATGGAATAAAATCCTGAGTTGGCAAGATTTCATTTACCTCTGGTGTTAGGGGACCTGCAGCTTGCATTAGATTTTTTTCCCTACATGCTGATCCAACATGCTTGGATATTGAAGTTAGAAAACTTCTTATAGGAAATGAAAGGTAATTTTTTTTTTTTTTTTTTACTGAACAGATAAGTAATGACTGCAACAGTTTTGCAAAACCAGTGGTAAATACCTTATCACTCCAGGTTTTAAAGTGAGATAGGACGTCTCTCTAAAAGATACGCTATGGTTCTGCTCTGACTTCATGGGCTCAATGCCGTCATGTCTGTACTATAGGAGAATAATTGTCCCTGCAGGACTTACCAGAAAGAGGAATATTCTGCAGAAGATGAGACGCTCTGATGTCTTTAAAATCCACATGATCCCTTTTGAGGCAACAAAGCAGATACCATGGCAGTAAGCAAACATGGTAATAATGCATGCATGGTGTGAAGCCATATGTTCATGATGAAAGTCCTGGCCAAGGCCCACATCATTCAGTTACCTTAAGCCTCGAGGAAGCTGGGACTGGCACGTCAAAATGGGCACAGTCCCAGAGCACAACTGGCTACATCACAACTGGCTGTGGCCAGCAACGCGAGCAAGCACACATGTCGGTGTTCAAATCTACCACGGGCTTTTACCTCCCTGAAGTGTCAGCACTGAAGTTGTCACACTTTCTGAGCTCTCCCCTCTATCAAGCAGCAGTGAAGGCTTTTTGTAGAAAGTTTGTAGGAGGCATCCACTGGAAAACACAGTGCAGGAGGCCAGAGATGTAAAATCAGAGGGCTGCAAGAAAGATTTTCTTCCCTTTGTCACATTACCACAAAAGAAGAAAGTCATAGGGGAGGGATAATCTTCTGAGCATGGATTTTTGCTTCTAATGAATGCTTCAGCAAGAACTGAGAAGAGCTTTTCCATCAACATTTGCTGGAAATTTTAAACAAACATCTTCAGATGTGTCAGTGACTCTTTTTTGAGCGTGCATTTTCAGAAAATAGTCCTGGCAATGGGATTGTCGAGGCAACAGCTACAGAAATTGGCTGACCCCAACCAGTATCCAAGAACGGTCACGAGGATGGAGTTTTGAATTGATTTATGAGGTTAAGAGAGGCCCTGTATGTAAATGGCTATTGGATTTCAGTCACTCGCTCCCACACTGAGAGCTGTAGCTCATGTTTAGTTAACGCACCATTTCTAGGAACTTGCATTCAAATTTTGAACTCACCCCAGAAACCTGGTTTTAAGTTTCTTATCCAACGAGAAGCAGAACGTTTATTATGTCACCTCTCTGAATTAATGGTTCAGTATATTTCTACCTTGGCCCTTCACTGACATTAGAACAGAAGCAGCTTACAGACATGAATAATTTCATCATTATCATCAAAGCAGTCCTTGCTATGGAAGGAAAGGTTCAGCTCAGATGCAGAGCCAGTAGCCCAGAGGTATTAAGTGATGTGACTAGGGTCAGCTAGAGACGTGCTGTCCCACGTAGCTCTTGTGGAGGCCAGAGCAATTCTTGGACCTCAGAGCTGTCCCAGCTTTCAGACATTATCCTCCTCCCATACTCCTTACAAATAGCAGAAAGACCAAGAATATTCACAAGGTCATCAGTGAATAATTTTGAATAATCGGCAACCTTGGGAAAATCACAGGTTGCTTGCAGAGAATTCATGAGCAGGAAGAGGCAAAAAATAATGCCAGAATTAATTCTTTCCTGGGCATCTATCACAACTTTAGTTTTGTTTAAAATGAACACAAGGAAATTATGTTTGTGGACAATGAATTAATGTGCATTGACAGCAGAGAAAAATCTCAATAGCTAACAATTTTGAATATCAGACACCTGTAGAAAGCTGTGACTCCATGAGTGAACTAAATAGTTCACAGCTGCCAGAAAAGGTTTGTCTTGTTTCTCATCCCCACACTGGAGCATGTCCGTGTGGTCCTTCTGCTCTGGCTGTGGTGCTCAGGGACTCTTCCGTGATCTGATTTGGCTCCTCAACATAGCAGGAAACTTGCCCTTTTTTCATCTCAGTTAGTCAGGAGTAGTGAACTTAATTGCCTTTCAGATCTTACGTTTAAGTTGCTAAATAAAAAGATGTTAAGGAGCAAACACTGTGTCCCATCACTGTTGCTGTCCCTGGTTTAGTTTTGGCTAGCTCAGGATATCAGCCAGCGGGACAGTGCCTGGGTAGAGCTCAGTTCAGGGTTCACTCCAACAAGCATCTTGGGTGGAATGGCTCCCTCTAACCGACACAGTCCTCAACACCATCGCAGAAGTCTTTGCACCCCCAAGTCACCCCCCAGATACTATCAGGGCATGCAATGGTTGGCTTCAGCTTCAGTTTCCAAAATCCTTCACTGGTGGGTGGCAGCATGGTCCTTGTGCTATTCCAGGCACATGGAGCTGGAGGAGACACATAAAGAGAAATGACATCGCTGGGACAGGGGGTCCAAGCAGAACCAATGACCATGGGCACAGTCAGTCTGCTTAGGCGACGTCTTGGCAGATTCCAAGAAGCACAGGAATTTGGGTGGGCTCAGAATCAGGCCCCTTTGGACCCAATTCGCAATGTGAGCCGTGGTGAGGCACCACCTCTGAATGAAAGCGGGGATGGGGCACGTACCATGGAGTAGGACACAAATTGCACCATACACCTAAGTGCTTTTTCCTTAACTACCCACCTGACTGCATATTTAAGAATCTAACTATGGGCATCTGATTTTGTAACTCATGACCAATGGGCCTAACTAATTTGTAGTTGTCCTCTCATCTATTAATGACTTTGTACTAGGAGAATAATTTGTCTCTCTATGCCAAAATAAGTACACTCAGATGTGTGTAGGGGGATTCACTATCTTTTTCCTTTTTAAGGAAAAGACAAAGCTACTTTGTGCCTGATTTGAATTTCAGACAAACATTTAACAGATCACTTTGCCTTCCCAAACGTACAGTGCAGCCTCTAAGAGCAAGCTAAATTGCTATAAATTAAAGTTAAATGTCAAAAAGGCAAAGATGTGCAGGAATGCAGGAGGCAATCTCTGTGCAATTGGGGTTGTTACTGAGCTGCTTTTATCCACTTTGCTTGCATATTGTTAAGTGCTCTTCCTGGAAAGGGGAACTTTTTTTTTCCATTTTTAAATAAGTTCCAACCCCCCTCTTGCACTGAAATGGGATGTTATAATCTCTCATTTCCAAATATCATCAGAGAAAGAACCATGATTGTCCACTCATTGTTCTTATCATTTCATTTGAGTTTTGCAGCCTGCTCTGAGAGAAATGCCATCTTTTTGATATAACAGGTATCAACCTGCTCAGTAAAAGATAAATTAAGATGCCATTTCCACCTATGCTGAGTAGTTGGCCTCTGTGGGAGGGAAGTGAAGAGATCCCTGCTTCTTCTGTCACTTTAAAATAGCAAATAGAATCGAATGCACTGTGAGCTATGTGTGACAGATGAGAAAACAACCACCAGTGTCGCAGTAACTGCATCTCACCTATAAAGAATCACTTCTGTTCAATGCTTTAGTGGTGCCAGCCTGCTCGTGCTCTCCTCCTTGTAGCAGCCGTCCGTCCCCAACCCCACGTTGTCCCTGTGCTGCATTGGCTGCTTGAGCTGGAGGAAGGGAGATGCCTGAGGTGGCTCTGCAAAGAGCAAGTGGTCTGAGGGCTGCACCGCAAGCCTTGCCTCCTGAGATTACACGATCTGAATATTTCCCCTTGTTCTGCAGACCTCCTTCCTGATCTATAAAACCACCAGTACCTATGCCTCCAAGAGATGCTTTCAAGTCAGTTATGTTCTTAATGACTCTGAGACCCTCCCAGGGAAGTTACTTGCTGTATAATGCTGAATAGTAGCACAGAAGACTCCATAACATGCTAAGTAAGCAAAATCTGCCCTGTTTTCTTTGGGAGCCCTGCTTACTGTCGTAACCTTGGGTACGGTTTTGTCAGCAGTGGGGCATCATCAGCCCACAGCAAGGAGGAACATCTCCACCAAGCAGTGCTACCTGGACAAGACAGGCACTGCTTTCTTGGAACTCCTGTTCAACCAGCCCTACACCATTGCATCCCAGGTTTTTAGGGAATACAGTTTTGATGCTTTTTGATGCCTGTGCAACTCTTTCATGTGATGGAACCTGGCACAGCCTCCACTGCTACTCAATACATGGCTGCAGCAACCTTCTGACATGAATCCTTTCATGCTGTGTCAAGCACCCTCTGAAGAAGAGTTTAGGAGAGTCATACACAAGTTGTGAATGCAGCTACCTTAGGCCTTTGCTTAGCAATGCAAAGAGTTTCCATGAAACCTCAATGTCCATTGCCAATTGAGATTATGCATTCAGAAAGGCTCTGTGAAGGTAAGGTGGGCAGCCTACACGCACAAAAGCTCTCCAGAGCCCAGTTCAGCTCTAAGCTGGAGGGTGCTATCCCTGAGACCAAGGGACATCACTGGCTCACACACGGTCTGAGACATCAGATTCCAAAGTTCATTTCACTGAGAGGATTTCAAGAATTAGAGGTCTTGTACCTGTAAAGACCTAGGGTGCCTGGGAAAATATTTAGGGCTGAAGGCAACTGCACTATAAATAGTGGCAAGCTATTTCCACATTGCATGGCAAGAAGTGATATGGCTGATTGGAGATAGCCTTGCTTCAAGTAGGAGGTTGAACTTCAGATATCCCCCTCAACAAACACTTCTGTAATTCCGTGAATGCATGGGGCTATCACTCTCATAGTCTCAATAATTCACTCTTTTAGCACAGCATAACTGTGTTGCCAGTCAGAGACACTGTCTTTCCTTACTACATGTGCCTTCACAGAATTACAGAATCACAGAATCATTTAGGTTGGAAAAGACCTCCAAGATCATCCAGTCCAATCTATAACCTAACACTGCCAAGTCCAGCATTAAACCATATCATTAAGTTCTACACCTACATGGTTTTTGGAGACCTCCAGGAATGGTGACTCAACCACTTCTCTGGGCAGCCTGTTCCAATGCTTCACAACCCTTTCAGTGAAGAAATTTTCCCTAATATCTAACATAACCCACCCCCCCCACCCACCCCCGGCGCAACTTAAACCCATTTCCTCTCGTCCTAGAGAGATGGCTTTGCTGCCTGACCAGGAGAAACCTAGCTCCTTGCTGGTATGTGAGCGGAGAGGAATGCACAGTACTGCAGCCTTTGGTTTCTCCATTACATTGCAAATGAATACAGACAAGATGTTAGCTAAAAAATGGGCTCATAAGTGCAGCTTTGTATATTTTGAGGTCAGAGGTACCATGTCCTGTGAGCTTTCTCTGTCCTACCGCTTTCCACCCAGACAGCAACCAGGAAGAATAGTCTGTAACTTTTCTGGGGGGAGTCAGGATCTTGCGTGGGTGCACGAGTCCTTATTGCCCAGAGAACATTCACCAGCTGTGTTTAAGGTCTTCTGCAAATCCAGTCAAAGACAAACAAAGTGGGAGTCCAGTGGGTAAGACACGTGCCACTGCTCTTGAGTCTGGGGAGAGTCCTGGGCCTTGTGCTACCAGATTTACGGCTATAACCTAGAAAGTCACTGACAGGACTTGTTATTTTTGGCAGGTATGTTTGAAACCCTGACGAACAAGAGCTGTGGACTGAAACCCTGTGAGGTGTGAGGTCTCTTCTTGGCTCTGACACAACACACATCTTGGATGGGATAAAAGCTTCCTGCCAGGATCTCTGGGTGAGACAATACGGGTGGAAGGATTCCTCTCCAGTAAGAATCCTGAATGTGTGCATAGTTCAGGCTCTTATCTGATGGATCTGTCTACATAAATTTCCTGTGAAGGGTGCGATTATTTTTTTAGGCTGGCTTCCTAAGGAAATGAGCCCTTTATGTAACTGAAATATCTGGCTGTCTGTCTTAGTTCTCCTTCATAACTTTTGAACGCACCAACAAATTTTAGACAATTTCTTTGGCTCAAGGACCTTAAGCTTCTACACATTTTATGAAGAAATGCATCTGGCTAAAAAACAATAGATCTGAAACGATGCACCCAGTGAGAAAAATGTCACAGAAAGAGCCCAGACACACCATGAGATTGCAGAGGCCAAGTTCAAGAAATCTGATTCCATAAAGTCCACAGCACATGGAACTATGGGTTTTCTGGTCTGGTGATATAAATAAAATTTACGTGCTAAGGAGAACAGATAACAGTGTTTGTATAAGAAACACAGGGCTTGGTATAGCAGCAGAAATGCACGTACTCTGGTTTAACAGAGTTCAAACACAAGGGCTGAGCCCTTGAATGCGGCTGTCCACCCACCACCCCAGGCATGGACCAGCTTTCCCCAAACCCTTTGATTTTCTGCAGCACGGCTGCCTCCCTGGTGG
Source organism: Anseranas semipalmata (assembly GCA_013399115.1). Lineage (NCBI taxonomy): Eukaryota > Metazoa > Chordata > Aves > Anseriformes > Anseranatidae > Anseranas > Anseranas semipalmata. The sequence goes on along the minus strand of VXAA01004632.1, from coordinate 490,655 downwards.
CTCCTTCCCTTGGGAACTAGAACCTGGGGCCCTGATTTGCGTCTTTTCCCTGCCATAAGGTGTCCTGAGCTGGCTGTCAAAAACCTCCCTGTAAACAGAATGACAGAGTGGATGGGTTTTAGTGGTATGAAGCTCAGTTCTGGGGAAAATTCTGTCCTTTGTGTGGACCCACTCTTTCCCATGCCTACAAGTCCAGTTAGGCAGTGGAGTTAGTGGCTTTTTGATTATCCCAGAGCACCTTACAGACAGGGTTAGTTGGATGCACGATCTCCCTTTGCTAGCAAATGACTGGTTCAGTGCACACTGCAAGTTAGAGTTATACCTCAAGTTCAGGAAGCAGTTTGAATTTCCCTTTCTAAATACACAGGTGTCCCATCCTGTGAGAGCACAGTTTGGTCCTGTTACGCTCTGTGACCAGCTTGGAAGTTGGAAAGCTATGACCAGTTTGCTTCCGTGGTGGGACTTCTTCCTGGTGTTTTCATCCTCCTCTCCTTAAGACTCAGTGAGCGTTTTGCTAGTGATTTCAGATAGGAACAGGGTGATACCCTAAATTCATTGCACCCAGTGCTTTAGTTTAGTTATGAGTGTTTAGTTATGAATGAACTACAGGGAGAAAGGATCCATTTGGAGAAAATCTGAGAAGATCCCAAGCTAAAACTACAATCTCCTATCCGAGTAGGGCAAGTCCTCTCTATACAGCAAGGAGAAGAAAGAAGAACACACTGATTATGTACACTCTTGACATGGTGTCACCCCCAAGCAGTCACACTGAGATGCTCTTTTCTATTTACGTCATATCCTAGAGACTGCCCAGAAGCAGCCTGTCCTTCTTCTTTCTTGAGTACTTTCCGATGGTTTGCTTCTTGCTTATCTTCATAAAGGACTTACACCACTTTCATTGCCAAGAAACTAGCCTTAGGTAACAAGTCTGTTGTATGTCTGTCTGATTGCATGCTCATAGCTGCTGCCTCAGTTTCTCCATTTAGCTATGCTCGCATATCCTTTTCCATTGATGCAATAGTTAGTTAAGCCTTTGAGTGAGCCAAGAAGCCTCCTGCCCTTCCCAAGTAGCCAACAGCAAAAACCTCTTCCCCTAGTCTCCCTGCCATCTCCAAACTGAGAATGCAGATATCTCTGCCATCTCCAAACTGAGAAGAGAATGTGTCAGGCCTCCTTGTGCAAATCCATACTGAAAGGTCCAACCCAACTCCCCAGAAGGAAGCAGATGCTCCTTCCACGCTTCCCTCAAGCTTGTTTGAAGTATTCAGGGTCCTTGTCCCCATCCAAAATGAAACCTTTACAAAACCCACCATCAAAGCAAACCATTTCCCTTGCCCTTTTCCCTATCCTTCTTCAATGCTTCAGTTCCATCCCAGCACTTTAATCACAACTCAGGATCTGCTCCAAGTCAGATACCCTGGAGATATCTTTAGTAATACTATCTCCAGGGTTCCTATTTTCCCTTCAGGGAGAGATGAAGATAGAAGAATGTTTGTTTGTTTGTTTTTGGTTTGGTTTGGTTTGGTTTGGTTTGGTTTTGGTTTCTGCTGGGGCACAGGAACTATGTACATGTATCTGCCCTGGGGTATTAGGCTTCCTACTGCAGCAACAGCCAAGGGCTCTGTATCCTCAGAGAGCTCAGACCTCCCTTTGCAGTAGCCAAACTGAAAACAATGTAGAGAAAATTTACTCCTGCACACCAGCAGCAGAAGTTTGATTTAGGGCCCATTCATCCATGACCTGAGGACTCGCAAACAAAGTTTGGGAACCACGGGCCAAGAATTTTAGAGCCACAGAAGATGGTGACTGCATCTAACTCACAAAAAAAGCTAAACAAAGATGATGACCCTGCTAACTCTCTGAGCAACTGAGCTTAGAGACAATCCTGCCAGACTTATTCATGATAGCTATTCCTTTTCGTGACCTGATAGAGTCTTGTGCTGCTTTCAGCACTTTGAGGCTTGCATGTTTTCCTTACAGTATTTTTATTTTTTGCTTTAAACTGATTCTTCTAGAAACAAAAATAAATACAGCCCCCCTGCCATATATGCATATATATAAATATATATGCATGTACACTCTCACACACACATATATAAGTTACACTTCATAAAATTCGTAGAGAAGCCACCATCAGGATTGATTGAAACAGGCAATTTCGTAGCAAGCTGCAAAGTTCTTTCCTGAATCAGTGAGTCATGGTGCCCTATAAAACACACACTAAAACGTCATAATGACCTACCACTATTATTTCTTCCTTAAATCTTGACTTGTGAGAGCAAAGGGAGTTTGCAGAGTGAGGGCAGGAGGAATTGAGATGACTGCAGCACAACCCGAGGCTCACTTCTGCTAGCACAACATGTTGACAGCACTGTGGTAAGGTGGCCAAGGAGAAGACAGGGCACTTTTCTAGGGTCGGAAATCCCCAGACCACTTGTTTGTATTCCTAGGAATAGAATAGGTTGGATGTTGGCAGCATTAGACATTCAACCCATAATTTATTGTGTGAGAGAGAAGGTACGAATGAAATAAATGTCACTTTCCACACACGCACAACTCACTGATGGGTTTTCCCACACTCATCTTCACAACTATATGTAAAGATTTTTTTTTTCTTTCTTTTCAGTTTTATAAGACCTTTATCTACTTCCCATCCCTCCATACTGTCATATCTCACAAGGGTTTTCTTTTTTTTTAATGGATAATCATGACACAAAATGGAAGAAATCATGTAAGACTGGAAAAAGGGATTTCTGGTTGGATGGTTTGTTTATTTGTTTCTGGAAAAGTAATGATGAGAAATATTTTCCCAGAAAACATGTTTTGCTTGATAAGATCTTTCCTCTTCATGAAACATTTCATCATCAGTGTTTCTGCCAGTTCTAGGGTTTTGCTGCCAAATGAATCCTGAAGCAGAAGTGAACTTTGAACAAGAAGTCAACTTTTTTATACTCAGATCTCTGTGGAAATGGGATAACCACTAAACTATCACTGATTTTCTCTGAAATTAAGAAAGCTCAACTTTCACTGATAAGCCATGACAAAGAATGACCTGGAGCCTCTGAAAGTCTGTGAACGTCTCTGAGGACCCAATCACAGCCCTAGACAATTACACCCATGGAAAGAACAGCCTGAGGAAAGATTGTGGGCAATTTCTCGTGGCAATGGTACTGAAGAGTTCATCTCAGGGAAGAGCAGAAAGCAGAGGGATGTAACCTCACTTTTGTTACCCATGTAACAAAACTAAGTTCTTTCTTCTCATATTGCTCTTGTGAAAGACAACCAACTGGCAATGAAAAGCTTTCAGCCTGTTTCGGACCACATCCTGGTCAAATAGTGGTAGGAATGCTTTTAAAATAAGCTGTCAAGTCCATGAAATAGAAAATGTGCAGAGAGATAATTGCTAGTTTAAAACCAAAAAAATTACTGATGCAAATGAATTTCCCATTGGACTGGTCCTTCATTGCCTTGTATCTTGATGCAACTGCCACGAGATGGGAAGCCAGTGCTTTGTTAGCTGGTTAGCCCCTGTGAGATGCATGGCAGCTATTAAGGGAAGACACTGACTTCTTTCCTGTGCCTGTCAGCACTGAACTCAGAGACCCTGCTCTTAGTTGAGCCTTTTGCACACTGTAGTTCAGATATTAGCAATAATGAAATGAAATGAAATGAAGTGAAATGAAATAATAAAATAAAATAAAATAAAATAAAATAAAATAAAATAGCAATATTATGGTTATGCACTTGGAAAGCAAATGTACAAGAAGACATAGCTCCCTTGCCCTATACAATCTTCCAACACTATCCCAACATTCTTTGCACCTTCACACCTGTCCTCATGCCACATTTAGGACCTTGAATTTCTAAGATTTAGTGCTATAAAGCTACTTTCCAGGGGGCTGCAGTCTGGCCTACACGTGGTCTAGGATATACTCCATGAACACAACCAATGTCTCAGTGTAACAATACCCCTGAGGAGACCCAGAGAAAGTGTTGGGTTGTGTGGGCACCACCACTACACTGGTGCTGTAGAAGTACACTCTGCTTTAGGAGCATGGTAGGGATCAGTTACTGCATCTTTCGGAATTCTGACCAAAGACAGGTCTTTTACCTTTTATATTAATTATATAGACCTGTTCCAGTAATTTCTAATGCATACATTTACCCATCCACAGGTACAGTGGATTTTCTGTCCAGGAATTAGCTGAAGGATGTTGTGCTCACTGGATCAGCATCATGTTTCAAGTCAACAGAGACTGGCATCCATTTTAGGATGCAATTAATTCCTTCCTTGCAATGCTAATCTCCTTGCACTAACTGCAGAAAGAGTTGTCACCACTCCAGACTTTCTGAGAAGTGATGTGCTATCAGATAAATGATAATGTAAGAAAAACCCTACTGGGTCAAACTGTATACCGTGTCTATAAGAGTGGGTAAAAGCAGATGCCCAGGGAAGAGTCTAAGAACAAGTACCTGCATCTTCCAGCTTTCATTCATTCAAGGCTAAAGGCCTTTCAAGGCTAGACTGAGTTTTTATGAGACTTTAGTGGGCGTCTCTTTCTTGTCAATTATCCCCTTGAGACACTGCAAATATTTATCATCAACAATGTTTTGCTGCAAGAAGTTCCATGGCTCCTCTACTCCTTGTGCAAAGAAAACACTACATTTGGCATTTGGGTTCCTTTTTTTTTTTTTTTTTCCTTTTTCCTGAACCAATCTGTCATTAGCTTCCTTCAATGGCTCCTTCTTTTCAACAGCAAGAGAATTAAACCTCTCTATAGTTTCTGCGGCATCCATGCTTTAATAGACTTCCAGCCCTTATTACACCTACCCAGTTGTCTCTTTCACAGGTTTAATCCCATCCCGAGCTTCCTATTTCACTACGGAACTACACCAGACTCATGCAGGTATCATGCAATTGACTTGCGTGGTCATCTGACCCAGCTATAACAGCTATGCAAGAACAAGGAAAAAAACACATTTCTGGATTAACTTGTGATGCTTTGCTGATGCACACATTTTTATTAACTTTTGCTGGATCATTTTTTGGTGCCTGTATAAATGTGGTTTTTTTGTTTGTTTGTTTGTTTGTTTGTTTTGAGCAGACGCTAGCAAATTTAGTTGGGATTGACAACCTAGATGTGTAGAGAGATATAGTAGCATAAATATCATTGAAATGAGACACAAGGACACCAAGGAAGATGAAAACCTTGTGATATTAAAGATGAATAGCATCCAGACAATTTTTTTTTTCAACTTCATTTCTTGTGTCCAGATTCTGATTCTGACATCTCAGTTTTCAAGAACATGAGAAATCAGATTGAAGTGCATGAAGGTATTCATGATGCTGTGAGTTAAACACATTTGTGAGTCTTTGCAGGACTGAAGACTCAGTTAGCAAAAGGAACTTAAGAATCTACACACATTTTAGCAAATCACTTTAAATTCCTTTTATATGTTTTTTTTTTTTTTTCAAATAAGGGGCTTTACTGTTTTGTTTGTCTTATTTTTGACTAAACCCTGGTTTTGTTGTCATCATCATTGCTGAACTTCCCGAATTTCCTTTGATGTGATTGAAAAGCTATTTCCAAAAGAAGGAAAGAAAGAAAAAATTAAGTGGCTTTTTCTCTGACTTTATTACATAGTAAACAAAGTGGATTTATTTTTGCGCACACCTGTATTATTTCTGAAGAGCTGTTGAGCATCTGTGAAATGAACAGATTGCCTTTTTTTTTTTTTTTTAAATAAAAAAGCCCCAAAACAAAACTTGAAGAGCTTGAGGCTCCTCTGTGTCATCATCAACATCACAGCAAAGTGAATGTTACATCTCTGCTATTCAAATCAAATAGCTCTTCAAACCTCTTCTGCAGTGGTAGAAATGGCAACAGGAAATGTGAGCCAGGGATGAGTCTGTGTCTCAGGGCTTTTAATTATGTTAATAAGTATTTCTGGGAACAGAGGAACGTATGAGGCTTGAGTAGATTCTCTGGTGTCTAATAAGTTTTTTTAGTTCATCCTAGGAGCTTCAATAATAAAAAGCCTTTCTGGTGCCCAGCTGCCTGTTTTCATGGAGTCCAAGGGAGTTTAATGTATTTGCAGCTTAATACAGTGAAGACACTTCCTGTGATTGAAGTTATCCAAGTGATTCAAAAGTCACTGCCAAAGAAAAAGAATAGATATGCAGACAGGGACACAGATAAATGAAGACTCCACAGCTGCCTAAGCTAACTTTGTTTAGGAAACCACTCCCCAAACAGACAGGTGCTGCTCCTGCAAAGGTTGTGCACCTGGACCTGAATCCCATAATCCATTCCTGACCTGCAGAACAGGGAGCATGACTTCACTGACCCACCGTCACGATGCATCAGCATCACATCCTATGATATAACCCTTACCAGCCCCTCTCGTAAGGCTCTCAGCAAATACAGGCAACGATGCACTCTTTCCTGCTGGTGATGAAGCTCACCATGCCTGGGATCTACAGCAGAGGAGCTCTTTAGGGCAATGAATTTATCCATCACTGCTTTGGGTCAAGCTAGATTTAACTACAGCACCAGCAAGAGACTCTGTACAGCATCAGCCTCCTTCTATCCCCATCAGAGCCACTGATCATGTTAAGAAAAATATTTCATGTGGACCCTTGCCAGGTCAGTCTACACAGCTTGCTGCTCTATAAAGGCAAGCTCACGGTTGCTGGAACGATGAACCAGTAATCCAGCAAAGGGTTAAAGGACATGAAAGCCCTTCCAGAAACAGTTTAGTGCACACAGGCAAAGCAATTGGGAAGTGGGCACATTACTGCCACTGAATGAGTGACCCGTAACGTCATGATGACACATGACTATTGTTCCCCTGTAGAATATTTCCTTCAGGAGCAAAATGAGTGAGAAACGAGTTCCCAAATGATTGCTATCAGGAAAAAAATAAATAAATAGGAGGAGGGGGGATAAAAGGAAGGGAAAAAAAAGAAGAAAGGCTTCATAGGCTAAGAGCAAATTACTCTGCAATTCAGAGAGTGATTTCATGGACATGCTGCAGGGATAATGTATTCTGAGTGGCTAGAATTTCATTTAATTCCACTTCATTGTTGAGCATCTTTTCCAGTAGTTTTATGACTGAACACTGTGTGCCCATTTTCCTTGTTCTTAATCTCGCTGTTTGACAGTCACTCTGGATATAGAATGTTCGTGTTTATTTGCAAGATGCCTCTTTACAGTATATGTCCTGAGACAGAAGTGGTAAGAGCAAAATGTTCACAAATGAACACTAATTTCACTACAATTGCTGTTTAAGCTACTGACTCAAGGTCTTTGTCTCTACCGTGCACCCAGGGTAACAAAGGCTGTCAGTGGCTCACTGATGAATCAATTAATCAATCAATCTATTTTTCTATTGTGCAGAAATCCCTGCAGAAATTGCCAGCAATGACTGAAGCACGATATTAAGGGCAGAAAGCTCTGTGAGCCTCTGCACAATTGCATGCACATTGGTCCAGAGGCAACTCTGGGACAGCCCTGTGTTGAAATCAGGAGTATCTCTCAGTTTTCTGTAGCTTCTTCATGAAGCAACAAGAAACTTCAAACATTTTGATTAGACTAATCATGAAATCCAAGGGTCATGTGAACCACTAAAATGAGAATTACAGTCTGGCAGCACAACCCATATACATACCCACAAGCTCTGACTATTGAGCAGCGACCAAGCTCTGTGCATGGAGAGCACCTCCACAGCAGAGCTTTCCAAAACAAACAAAGCAAATGGAAAACACAAATATCTTCTTTTTTTCCACCCACGCAAAGTTCAAAACTCCCATTTGAGTGGAAAAAGCACAAAAGAAGAAAAGAAAAAAAAAATGAGGACAGTGACTTAAACTTCCTGACCCACTAGTTCTAAATACATGTTTTTGTGAGCTCAGGAAGCTCAGCTGGGCACAGTTCAGGAAGGTTTTATCAATACGAAGCATTTTACAGGGTATTCAAGGTGCCAGAAGTCACCTCAGCTTGGACACAGACGTGTATGAAAAGCTGGTAGAGGCCCCAAAACTGGTTTGTGCACAGGCTTTCTTAAAGGCATGAAGAGAGGTTCTGAACTAACAGATATATAGCAAAACCTGTGCACATTACTATTCCAGGTATATATATTTCTCACATGATTTTGCTGCGTTTATAGTAATAAAGATGTATCTTGTCTCTTGGCTTTTCTTGGAGGCAAGATATTTGGCTAAACAGATTTTTGACCCAAGGCAGTACCCCCATTCTTCATACTTGTTATTCAAAGACCATGATGCACTTTTAACCTTAAGCTTTTAATCAGATATGCTTTTCAACATCATTTCCCAGACCAGTTCTGGACCATTTACATTGGCCTGCATGTCGCCAGCTGGAAATTTCAAATTATTCCGTTTTCATACCTTTTTATTGATTTATTTATTTTATTTTCTCTTCCCGTGGTGGCTGGATCAGCCTGGCTTTCTTGTCCATTACAACATGACAGCCAAATTGTCACAAGTCACTTTTCCCTTCTATTTGCTCTGTCTTTGGAAGGTCTTTTTATTGCAGCAGAGGACAGGGGAATCTCTTGGAACACATTACTTCCAATTCAGGCCTGAAAAACTCATCTTTCTGGATTAAAATAATGCTCTTCCTTCAAGTGTGAGCTCTTCATAAGCAAAGTGTGATGGTCAGTAGGGAAATGGTGCCTTCACAGGTATTAGAGCTTGCTGTCCCTCCATGGGATCACAAGGATATGAAGATGGTCCAATTTGGCTGGATGGGAGATTTTGCAGGTAGGTTTAATTATGAATATTTGCCTCAGTGTTTTCTTGTGCAGACCCATCTGCCTGTATCGACTGTTCTCTCTTGCTTTATAATTAGCGCTAGCTCTGTCTCAAGGACTGATTTGTCATTCAGTCTTTATACCATTTCCAGCACAATGAAGCATTGATACAAGTCACACTTCCATGTAAAACCACTATTTGCAGATCAAGAAAAAGGACAGCGTGGCCTAAAATCTCATCTTGGCCCAGTGGTGAAATGAAGGCAACAATTAGAAATAAAAAGACAATAGAGGAAAAAACTAGAAAGATGGTAATTAGCAAAAATGAGAAGCTATGAAATTCAGACAGTTCGTTAGGAAAGCTAAAGGCATTAGGGAAAGTCCCAGGCTTAAAGGACTGTAGGGAGTATTAAAAACATGAGGGTTCTCAGCAATGATATTTAGCTCACTGCTGGTTGAGAAGAGAGTGTTAACGAGTTCTCCATCTCTCAAGACATTCCCACTTTCCTCTTCCATTTTTTTAAAAGAATATAAAAGAATTATTTGTATTTCATAGGTCTGATTAATATTAATTGTCAAGGAAGATATTAAGAATCTACAAGGAGTGTATTTGTTTAAAAATTGTTACGTCCATATAATGCACCTAAGAAACCTTTAAGTGTTTGCTGAGGAGAAATCTGCACAAGCATGTAGTAAGCCCTGCACTGCTTAACATGAGCTTTTACTCAAAGTAAAAGTATTATCAGTCATAACAGGGATAAGAAGGATTTTAAACAAGCAATTGCAGAATTACCCATAGAGATTTAAGGAATGCAGGCCATGTTAGGGAGCAGGGCTAAGGGGTCTTGGAAAGCAAGCAGCTCACCAGAAACTCCCACCACAGTGCTGTAGCAAAGAGAGCAGCAGAGACCTTGGAGAAAACAAGAAGGGAGTTGTAATTAGGGAAAGAGAAATGTTTTCTGCTTCTATGTGAGACACCAATGAGACAGACATGTAGACCAGCTGGTTGTCTGCTGCAGAGATTTTAAAGAGAGGCTTGGGAGAGGTCTGAAAAGTGTCCAAAAAAAATAAAAAATAAAAATAAAAAACCATGTGCAAGAAAAATTGCTTCAAAGCTGGGGAAAGTGCCTTGCACTGAGACTTTCCACAATCCAATCTGCCTAGTTTATCAAAAAAAAAAGAAGATTGAGAGGTGACTGATTTGATTAAGGTATGTAAGTACTTTCATAGGGAGAAAATTGTGGTTAGCAAAGCGATCTTTAATCTTGTGGAGAAAGGTATATTTATGACTGGAAGTGGAATCCTGACATATTCAAATAGAAATAATTTTTAGCAGAGTGATGGACCATTTGAACAAAGTGCCATGGAAAGCATTGCATCTCTCTGCTGTTGAATGCTTTCAAATCAAGACTGATTTTTTTCGTTGAAGAAGTCACATTCACCTTAAAGCTCCAAATGTGCTGCTAACCAGCTAAATTCAGTAACAAATAAGAGGTCAAATTAAATGATCAGTGATGTCTTCTGGCCTTGAAGCTGCCACATCACCAGCACAGTGTTCCGGTGTTTTGCTGTTTCACGGATGTTTCGGGCTGTCAGGACCAGAGTAGTGGGCATCTTAACCACCATTTGTGCACTCATTGTCAGCTCAATGACCTATGGCATCTCAAATCACTCTCACCTTCTGGGCTTCCTTTCCCTACCATTCTTTTTTTCTTTCCATTTACTTGTTCAGTTGTTCAGAAAGGGACCGCTGTAAAAATAACCTCACATGGAGCATGGCAGAAGCTGGAGAAGCACCTCATCCAGTACAGCCTTCATCAATCCTACGATTTAGGGTGGAGCCTGTGTATATTTTCACTAGATTAAATGGCTTTGCTGGATGTGCACAGAGATGGCACATTTCCCAGGACATATATTCTAAATCGGTGTGAGCACAACATCTACCACAGTGTGGCTGTGCCTTCGAAGGCCTGCTCTGATGCAAACCAGAATGAATATATGAAAACCAGAATGACCATATGAAATATATGAATATATGAAAGGGGAAATGCAGAAGCAGAAAATGCTTCCTGCCCAGATGACAAAATTTTGAGGATACCTCTAAGCAAGTGGCACTTAAAAAAGAAATATGTTGTGTGTCTCTCTGCATTCCAGGGAGGAGTCTGCAGAGCATCCTGCCTTGCACGACGAGGCAGACCAGGCAAAGCTTCTCCAAACACTCTTGGCATTCCGCCTGCTAACAGGCTCCGGCAGCATCTTTGAGTGCTGCTCCTCTGTCCCTTTGGAAAATGTTAAGGAGCCCTCTGGGGAGCATCACCCCAACCGAACACTACAGAGACTTAATTGCAATACCAATGGTTAGCTGAGCCGCCAGCTGGGACTCGGTGCACGTTGCATCCACAATGCGAAAGTCGTCTCACTGAAGCAGAAAATAGGAATGTGTTGAGCCATCACATGGCCTTCTATAAAGACAGAAGTGCTACCAGGGGTTTCTAGGCTGTCTGTGTGCATCCCCTCATTTCCTAATTATTATTTTCCCCCCCCAGCCTTTTCAGCAATAAATAAATTAATAAATAAGCATTCCCATCCCTGTGATAATAGCTGGAGCATCTATTTAGCCCACAGCTCTTCAGTGGTGTTCACAAATCTCAGGCTGGCTCCGGTGACCGTGATTTGAATTAAAAGGATGTAGCAGGGAATTTAAAATCAATGGGCCAGATCATTAGCTGGTGCAAGTCAGTGTAGACCAGTTGAAGCCAACAGAACTAAAATTATTTAGATTAAGCAGGGAGATCTGGCTGTATGCATGTGAAATGCTGCCCAACCTGTCTGTACTCATACCTTCAAGTTCTCACTATTTCCTATCCTCTGCAGAAAGAGAGGTTAATTATCATCATCTGGAAGCACTAGAGTGAAATAAAGTAAAGGAGGATTTAGGAGGTATGTCAGGAAGCATTTCCTTGCTAAAGCCTTAGTAGAGCGTAAGATATTCTCACAAGGAAGGTGAGGGGTGCCTGATTGCTTGTATCACTGAAACCTGGGGTGCTCCAGGCTCTGGGAATGATGCTATAAGGAGCAGCACCCCTCTATCCTAGGAAAAAGATCTGAGATCTGAGTGCTTCTGGTTGTTTGATTTCCTGTTTCTGAGTGATCAGATTTCCCAATGAAAGTGCTAAGCAGGGCACAGGCTATCTGAATTATTATCCAAGCAAACACTCTCATTCTCAAAATCTGGGAAGTTTTCCAGCTTAATTAACATTAACATTTGTTTTCACTAAGCCGTCTGTCAATGTGCCACCAGAAGCACTAAATATGAGCTCTGAGTACACACACGGGTAGGTAGCAATTCAGGTGGAGCATGCAGTTTTATTTCCAAGCTTTGTTCCTTACAAGCTTCATTATTTCTCAGGTCTGTAAATCATCTCCTCTTCAAACTGCAGAACCCTTTCCCCTGACATGCGGTCTCATTGAAAGCTAATGACCAAACATCATGTAACATCCTCGGCTCATCTGTACCTAGACATGAACCCTGATTGCCTTTTGCTGGTACTGCTGTTGGTAGTAAGGGGAAGGCAAAAAAAAAAATGGTTTTAGAGTGGCATTGTGTCCCTGTTCCCCTCCACAGCTCTATTTAGATGCAGTTTTCTTAAATATCAGTCCAGTAAATGCACAGGGTTAAATAGCTGGTCACTAGCCCATCCCTGCAATTACCTGCCTTCCTCCTATGGATTGCTGTGTCCCACTCTTATTTATGAACCTCTCTCCTAAGGGACAAATCCTGAGGGCTGCAGAGGCTGAACTGGTGTCAGTGTGAGCCAAGTCATGGGGAAGGACCTTGGGATGTCATCTTATATGTCCTGTGCCCCAGGAAAACCATGGAGCAAGAGTAACGACTCTGAGTCATCATGTGCTTCTGCCCCAGCCTGCTCTGATCCCCCGAGGTGTGTGAAGGCGTTATTCCTCCATCTTCTGCTGCTTTCTTTCCCTTTGTTAAGCTTGTGGCTTTGATGACTACGGGTTCAGAGACTACGGTGGGAGGGCTGTCTGATCAACCGCAGGTATGCAGCCAGTGGGGAAAAAGGGATGCAGGGTGTCACGGCTTGCAGTCGTAGGGGTGGCACCTGGGGTTTCCTGCCTGTGCAGCACAGCACTGACACAAGCACACCCACCACCCAAGTGCTCCCATGGCTGACATTAGCTAAGCCCTCTGGGCAATTTTGTGCATTCCCTCTGTGAGCAGCTTTAACCTTGCGTGATTGATACATCTCAACACTGGTCTCACCAGCCTAGACAACCTTGCAAAAGCTGTGTTTCTCCCATGAATGAACAGCTCTTGGGGAAGCTGTATGAGCTAAACAGGTTCTTCCCCATCTCAGAGCTTGCTTCACCTTCTGTTTTGCTCTGCTTAGAAGGCAGATTCATTGCTTCTGTCACCAGATTCACTGCAGCAGACAGGGGCTCCCTCAGCTAGATGCACGGACCGATACCCAGGACCAGTCTCTGTTGCCACCAATCCCTTCCTCTGATTGATCCGATTTGAGCATGGCTCCTCTCAAGCTTATACGAGCCTACCACAAACATTGGCTGGTACATGATTTCCAGGGGAGAGATCTTCCAGCTCCTCAGTGCCAACTTTTCTTTTCTGCTTCTGCCCCAGCAGCTCGGTTTCATCTGTGCATGTGCTGGCAAATGCAAGAGCAAAAAGCTCATCCACAGAACCTGGGTGCATCTGACTTGGGTAACTTCATGCACGCTCACCCGGGACATGGTGCTAGGGCTCGGGTCAGAGATGCTCTACAGACTGGGAGCTCCGAACAGGTTGCATTTCTGTGCGGAGGAGATGGCTCCCCGCGAGATCTTGCATCTGGAGCTATCACTCCAGCGTCTGCTTGGCAACAGAAGGAAAGGTTGGCATGGCAACTCTCTTCCAACACGTAAAAGGATGTTGTAGAGGGGACAGAGATCAACTGTTGTCATGTCCACAGAGAGAAGGACAAGAAGGAAGGCAGCTAAATTTGGTTTAAATACATTACGGAGGGTAGGGAAAACTTTCTAAACACCCAGCAGTGAAACGTTGCACCTGCTTCTTGGAGGAGGCCACAGCTCAGCCCAAACAGCGAGGTTTGATGAATAGGTCAGATAAAGCTGTCAAGGCTAGTCTAGAAGCAGTCAACCCTCTTCAGTGAAAAGCCTTGAACGGGTTCGTTTCTTGAAGCTATTTCAGCTGCAGTCTTCAAGGACTCCTCAGATGGTTGAGCTCCTCTGGCTCTTCTCCGCTTTGCATTAACAGAGGTCAGGAGCTCTTCATCTTCCAGTTTCTCCCTGCCTCTGCCGTGCTGCCACCAGATGCCATCAGATCTCTGCATCAACACATGTTGCACGCTTCTATAATACCCTACTAGGTCCTATCACCCTGCTTCTAACCCTGTTTTGCGAATTCCCAAGAAACAGATGACTTTCCGCAATTTTCCTAGTTACCTTCACCTCATTTGCCAGCTTCCAAACTGATTCAGAACTTGTCTCTCCTGCACTCCATCTTTCCTCCTTTCTCCACATCCCCTTAAACTGGGGCTTTCCAGACAATCGGGTTAGGGTCTGTTGTAGCTGTTCTTAGCCCATTCCATATCTGTTCTCAACCCATTACTACACCTGTTCTTAGTCCATTTCAGGGCTTCCTGGATGGAGCTGGGTTCTAACAATAGAAATTCAGACTGCACCACAGCTGGACTTTGGCCTTGGTGACACTCGTGGTTATCCAGTGTAAGCTGTCTAACAGAGTGGAGAACAGCACACACTGGGGACTGAGATATTTGGAGACCATGGTGGGCAAGGAGAAATCTAAGACTAGAAATATCATTCTAATTTATTCTTTAACTTTGCCTGGTTAAAAACAAATAAAAAAATAAAACAAAACCCACAAAACCTCAAGACAGAATCTCAATCTCCTACAAAATAAATAATAAAACCAAGCAAACCCCAAGCCTCTCTGATTCCAGCAAAGAATCTCAGCCTGCTATAAACACTGTTGGATTTAAATATCAAGTATATTCAATGCATCAACAACAACAAAATATAATCCATGCTATTTCATATGACAATGCACAGAGTACAAAAATAGAAAGGCCCGCTCCATTAAGCTTGCATCTCAAACTACACTGAAATTATAATCAACAGCTTCTTCAGGGCAAAGGAAGAGAAAACAAAGGAAGGGAGATGTTGAAAAAAAAAAAGAAAGAAAAAAAGAAAGAAAGAAAACAGGAAGGCTCTTCCCACGTTACTCAGAAAAGCCTGTTCCTTTTTCTGGCTCCCTGGACTTGTGCTCCACTGTGGTCACAGGAGCCAGGCTTTGCTAAACTCTGGGGTCTGTCTTTTACAAAACCCCTCTCCCTTACTGGCACTGCACATGGAGCTGCGAGCCAGGATCCACCAGCAGGGTCCACACAACCTCTCCTGCTCCCCAGCCCTCCTTCCCATCCCCATCTCAGCTTCCCCAATGATGAGACAAGCCACAAGGAAAGCCAAGGCTGAATCCTACAAGAGTCCATCCCTGGAAGAGGAAGGCTTAGTGTAGGAGGTACCAGGGCACTTTTAGGGTGGGGGAGCCTGACCTTCGGACCAGGTCCCTGCTCTACTTACTGCCCCTTCTGCACTCCCCTCTCTTGTCCTGATGCATAGGAGGATGACATTGGTCCCTTTTAGATGTTTTTCAACAAGATTTTTCAACAAACATCTGAGTATTATGCTTATTTTTTCCAACATCAATTTACTTATTTATTTATTACTAGCCAGAACTGGTCACAAAGTCACCATTTTAGAAGTCAAAATTTTCCAATCTAACCAAGCATAAAGATAAAAATGCCAGTTTTGTTAGTTTTTCCTGGCATTACCTCACCACTGGGATGTAGAAATAGGGGCTACCTTGTCTGAGCAAGGAAAACAAGAAAAGTTTAGAAAAAACATTCTCTCTGGTGCTGCTCTCTTTGGAGCATGTTGATAATCCCCAAACTCCTTCCTCTCATTCCCCGGGTTCCCTGCAGCTACAGAATCTGAATTCTGTTATTACATTTTTTTCATCATTGATTTATGTAAATTAAATAGTGAAAAATACCAGCACTCCAGCCAAAAGGAGAAATGCTGGTTTTACAGGCTCAATATTTCACACAGATTATTCATTCTTCCTTGTGAGCAACTTCTTCTTTTCCCCTCACATTATATTTTTACTGATAGCATTAAATGCTGGATGTAGGCAATATCTTTGATATATGGACAATTTACAACACACACAGAGAACCTTGACAGGATTCTTTTTCGTTTCTTTATCATCTTGTTCATAAATTAGAACTGCTCCAAAAAGGGGACTCAGCAATGAGAAAGCATGGCCATGTTTGAGGGGTGGAAGCATGGTCTATCTGTAACAGATGACCTGGAGCGTCGAGCTGCATTTGATGCATATATCTCCTGAATACACTAAGGCAGTTTGCTTATGGCCTGAGGGTTGTATATAGCCTCGCTGGGCACTTAATTCTTTTTTGCGGTGCCCTCCTGAGTGCTTTCCTTTTTGGGACAACCTGGCAATGGACAAGACGGGGGAGTGCTGACAGGATGAACTGTACCACCATGAGGGAGGCACCAGGCTTGCTTTCCTGCATACCTGCTGTAGGAAGGAGCAGCTTCCCCCTGCCATAAGAACAGCAAGTGTCATAGGGCTCCCCTTCACCTGCATGCAAGGAGGTGCGTTTGAGTCCCTGGGTGGCTGTCGTGACCTTCATGCAAAGAAGGAAATTATACCAATTTCACCATCACTGCTGGCAATACTCACACCAGGCAGACACCATTTTGAGTCTGGCTTCTCCACTTTTTGCCCTTGAGACTTGTATTTATGGAGTCCCCTTTCCCTCTCTCCCCCAACTCCTTTCTTATTCAAGTCAGATGCCATTGACAGAGACCACAGATGGAGAGCATGACCTTCCATGCTAGGATGACAAGGGAGCATGTTCAAAGCCTTCCTGTGGAGTGGAAAGGCACCTGCAAACAATAGAGCTGGGTGAAAGCCAAGAAGGAGGGGGACAGATGAGCTATGAGTTTCCTTCATCTTCTCCCAGGTAAAAAACATTCTGTTCCCTCCTCTGGGTCATAATAGCAGCAGACTTGAATGCTTAGAGAATTGCTGGAAGGATGGGGAGTAAAATGCCAGGCACGGAGTTATAATGGTGTGAAATGAAAACACATGACATTTCTTCAGAAACTCTTTTCCCATCCTAGTAAGATGCTCTGTAAATGCAAACTTCTCACCTTGAAGTTAGTTACGTGAAGACACACTCAAAATATGTGAGGAAATGGCCTGGACTAGGTGGCTCCATACTGGGAAAGTTGTTCATCGCTGTTGCATCTCAGCAATGGCATCCAGGGCTTCCCTAGTTCTGGGTGCTCCATATACTCAGAGGATGGCACCATCCGCTCACACAGGAGCCCTGGACTAGGAAAACACAACTTCCATGACCTGCCAACCCTGAGTCACAGTTTTAGAACACAGATGGGTTTTAGAGGACCATTTCAGCAGACATTGCTATGTGTGTTAGCTATAAAATGCATAGGAGCTGTGTTAATTTTACTCTTCATGCATTGAAGACATTTTCTGCTGTTTGTAAGCAGTATTGTGCTGCATAATTATATACTACCCCCCGGCGTTTGTTACAAACAGATCTTGTGTTTAAAATAGAGTTGTTAATCCGACTCCCTTTTTGTTTTTCCAGATACAGGTCGAGGTACACCTGTTTTAAAACATCTGTATGTAAAATGACAACAGCTACCTTCATGCCACCTGAAGTCATGGTTCCTGTCTGGCTATTGGGTCCTGGATCATGACTGTGAAGCTATGATGAGTTAGGATAAAAACAATGCCAACACTGACAGCTTTGGCACAGACTTTCCTACAAAATAACTGTGTGATTGTTCTGCCTCTACACCTCCTTCCACATGGATACTTCTATGCATGGGTACTCTGCTTCCAGCTGGGCCCAGACATGTGCCTCCTTTGCACATCAAATCTTCAGGAAAACAGAGTCTGCACAGATTTGCTGGCTAATGAAGATGCATACAGCTAAAAATTATGGTACTTACACTGAATCCTAGAGCTGGAGTAGAGAAAGAAGTCTCCTCTTTCCCCTCCCATCCCTTGTTACGCCTGCAGAGTGTATGCCTGCCTCTGTATGGTGGCCAAAAGTATACTTCCAATCTGAGCCTGGAGAAGGGCCATCCATCCCCTTGGAGAAATTTGCTCTTTCCTCCAGATAGATTGTCCTAACAATATACACTATTTCTGTCTTCAGACTTTGTCTTGATAAAAAAATCAGAGTTTTCTGTGATGACCATGGCAATGTCTTTTTGTCTCTTCCTTGAGCACATTCACATTTCTTTGGATTTTTCTTTTCTAATTGTCCTTACAATGAGATATGTGGAAGCATTTTGCAGCTTGTGGAATGACTGTGCTGTTGATCCCCCTGGACTGGCCATGTATGACAGAGTTGCCCATGGTTCTGCAGGTGGACACAGCACGACATAGATGGTCCCTCCTGTGCTGTGAATCTTTATGGTACTATAATCAAGTTATTCCACAGCTCTCTTATTCCTGTAGGGAATCACAGACTGTGAGCAAATTGAGGGAGATATAGTCTGTCTATATGAACAAAAACTATGTATACGTTCTCTGCTTATGAAACTTTCACAGATTGGTCTTGCTTTCTAACAAATCACAGAATCATACAATCATTTATAATCACACAATCATCACCCACCTGGAGTACTGAGTTCAACTCTGGTGCCCCCAGCACAAGAAGCACATTGGTGTATTAGAATGAGTCCAAAGGAGGCCACGAAGATGATCAAAGGGCTGGAGCACCTCTCCTATGAAGACAGGCTGAGGCAGTTGGGGTTGTTCAGCCTGCAGAAGAGAAGGCCCCGGGGAGACCTCCCAGCGGCCTGCAGTACCTGCAGGGGCTGCAGGAAAGCTGGGCAGGGACTCTGTGTCAGGGGTGCGGTGACAGGAGCAGGGGGAACGGCTTTAAGCTGAGAGAGGGGAGGTTTGGATTGGATATTAGGAAGAAATTCTTCCCGGTGCGGGCGGTGAGGCGCTGGCCCAGGCTGCCCAGAGAAGCTGTGGGTGCCCCATCCCTGGCAGTGCCCAAGGCCGGGCTGGATGGGGCTGTGGGCAGCCTGGGCTGCTGGGAGGGGTCCCTGCCCATGGCAGGGGTGGAATTATATGGTTTTTAAGGTCCCTTCCAACCCAAAACATTCTATGATTCTATGATTCTATGATTCTATGATTTAGGCTGGAAGGGACCTCTTGAGATTATCTTATCTGGTGGGGTCACCTACAGCAGGTTTCCCAGGACCATGTCCAGTAATTTTTTGAATCTCCACAGACAGAGATTCAGTGTTGTAAAAAAAATAAAAAAAATAAAAAATAAAAAAATTGTATGTCTTGTTTTTTTTTAGTTGGTGCCCATTGTCTCCTGGCTTGTCACTGGACATCACCAAGAAGAGGCTAGCTCCATTGTCTTCATTCTCTACTGGTAAGTACTTATACATGTTCCTCCATCATTCCATTTATACTCTTTTTTGAGCATAAATGCTTCCAATATTCCCAATTCACAGTATTTGAGCAGCAGGCTCCAGAAGAGAGAGATGAAGAAAAACACTGCCCCTGACAGCAAAGAGTTGACAGCAGTTGACTGAGATTTGAAAATCTGATCTAAGGGCAGCAAACATATAAGCCCTATAAGCAATGTCAGAAGTATTTCCACCATTGTACCCATTTATTTCAGCTAGACTGCTTGGTTGAGATGGGTTTCATTTGGGCTGGATAGGTAGCTTCCAACACTGACAATGCTGATTCACAGCAGGAGACTGCCTGAAATCCAGCACCTGGACAGAAGATACCAGTGGGCTGGACAGGGTCAAGTCAAGGTAGTCACTACCTCAGTTTTACAAATCATGTTAATTCCACTATTATACTGTTGTTTCCTTCATGATCTTTCTCAGGTTTGTTTTCCCAGCTGTCTACCAAATCCATAAGTGATTCTCGTAGGTCAAGGACCCTGGGCCACAGTGAACTCCCTTCTCTAAGGTCACAGTGGGTCAAGCTGCTTCATCATCTGTCATCCAGAAGTGGGTTCCCCAGAGCTAAGGCAGTATTTGAGATGCTTAAATCTACTGTGTCAAAGTAGACAGGCTTAACATGGCCCTTGTAATTGTAACTTGTCCTTCTAGTGCTTTCTGTGACAAAGACCCATTCTAACGTTTCACTTAGAGATAACATATGCTTTAGTACAGATCTCTGTTGAGCCATAGACTACATCTGATGCTCAGTTTGTCCTAAATGAAGCTAACTCAAAAAAAAAAAAAAAGTGAGGCCTGTTATTAAGGCAAAGGTTGCCTCCAGTTTTTTTGATCCATCTCACGGCCCTATGAGCTGCTTCTGTTGCCCCTTTCTCCCACGCAGCTCATGCTTTGGCATGAACAAGAGCCATAATTCTTTCAGAAGCAAAAGACCTTAATTTCATTAGTGCTAAATCCCCGGTAGAAGCAAACCCAGTAGACAAAAAAAAGAGCTAAGTATTGAGAAGCCAGAGATCAGCCCTCATGGTGACTCACGGGACTCATGACAACACATCAGCGCACAATAAAATGTCACACCATGAAAAATCCT
Organism: Anseranas semipalmata; assembly: GCA_013399115.1. Lineage (NCBI taxonomy): Eukaryota > Metazoa > Chordata > Aves > Anseriformes > Anseranatidae > Anseranas > Anseranas semipalmata. Next base: position 470,173 of record VXAA01004632.1, on the reverse strand, counting down.
CATTGTCTGCCCATAAATCCTTCTCCCAGCTGGGCAGTCTGCCTGTCTCATGCCCTGCTAAAGGCCACAGAGCTGTTCAGACTCACTTGTAGAGGTCCCTATACAATGTGGATTTAAGGAAGGGAGCCAATATGCTCCCAGGCCAGGAGGTGGGAGGTCATCCCTTGGCTCTGACAGGATCTTGACTGACATTTCTCCAGAGCTAGGGTTGAGAAGAAGAGTATTAACCAGCTGGAGAAGCAGAACAGATGCCTGGCTACTAGATACAATGGCGAGGAGGAAAGTGCAATCCATAGTCACTGCTCCAAGTATGTTCACTCTTTCTCGTTTTCCATGACAAAGTTGAGTAGCTTCATTGACAGCAACAGTGAGCTCCCTGTGTTGGAGTATCCTGTTGTCATGTCTTCCAAGTACTCATGATAGAAAAGCAGACTCACATCACTGCAGGCAAAAGAGATAAGCATCACTCACTGACTGATCTCTTAGCATTTGGGTAGGTGCTGTAGCCTCCAAATGATTGCAGCAGGAAAGAAGAGCCCTCTCTCCTGTTCCAGCTGTGGTCTCTGCAAAACCTGTTTTGGAAGGTGGACTCCCACGTTGAAACAGGCAAAGTTCTGCCTATTTTGGGTATTCCACTGGGTCATGAATTGTGGATGGTGCTTGGGGCACAGGCCGTTCTGGACATGCCTAGGAGCAAACATACAGACAGCACGTGGTGGAAATAATGTCCCCTAAATTTGAGCCCTCTGTATAATCTGCAGAGAGAGAAGCACCTCCTGGGGCTTAGTCATCCCACTAGATCTATAGCCATCAGTCACACAGAGAATGTAGACATTGGCTTTGGAATGGACACTTAGCTTTTACCCAGTTAAAGGTAAAGGAGGTGAATCCTCCTGTGTGAAGTACTTCCAGAAAGTAAGGAGTCTGTGAGATCAGCTGTGAGTCAAGCAGACCCCTGAGTTTCTGGATCATGCATATGGCCAGTTAGAGATGAAAGTGCTGTGTCAGCATTTTTTTTATTTTAGGTCTAGCTGTATCATATGTGTCTCTTTGGGCCAGCCAGAGATGGAAATTTTCTATAAGCATGCTCCCTTCACTGGCTGGCAGCAGCAGTTGTGGCACTTGAATCTGAGATTCTTTGTGCTGACAGAGGACAGGAGAACAGATAAACCCTGTGTCCGACAGACCCTACATATGGCCTGGGATAAGCATTCCATAAGGGTCAACATATCTGTTGCCTTTGAATTCAATACAGTAAGGCACATGGCCTTTTGTAGCCCATCTTAAGTCAAAACACAAAAGACAGTTTGGGGGCTGTTTTTCCATGCCAAAAAGAGGGCATTAGTCAGCGCGGTGGTGGTAATGCAACCTCCCTCCTCTTCCAAGCAAAGAGCAATGCAAGTGGTGGAAGAGACAAAATGTCACCTGGCAAGAGCTGAAATTTAACTCCCACACAAGACCCAACCTCAGTCCTGCTCCCTGCCTGGCAGAATAATATTTTAGAGCATTCATAGGTCTCTTTAGAATAAAGTAATCAGTTCAGATGTTCTCTCCCTGAGCCTCTCCTCCAGGCACATAAAACACCTTTCTTGCCACAAACGTATGTACACTGGACAGATGTCCCCAAGCTGTGTGTTTGCACTGGACAGCTGGAAAACTACCTCCAGCCACACAGAGAAGCTGCTTTTGGTTTTGGTGGGCACTACTCCAAAGGGTGTGATCAACCACCAGCCAAGCAGTCAGCAAACCAATTCTGTTCTTTCTTCTGGACAATATCAGTGCCTTTACCATATGCAAATGAAACAATTTTTGTACAAGGTTTAACTTTGACATGGATCGCTACCACCAGGCACATGCAGTTCACATGTTTGCTTCTTCTTCTCTTGACATCATCAGGAGATTTTTTCATTGGTGTTGTAGAAACCATTATCAGGCCCCAAAGGACAAGTTTTTCCATTGTGTGATTTAAGCCTAACAAAAAGCTGGTTTGTTCCATCCCCATGGCCCAGCCTGCCCTCAGTTACACAGCTGGGGCTCTGGAGAAGACTGCACTTCCATTTTATGGAGAAGCTGTCCTAAAATAGTCCAGGGAATGACTGGAGAATGGGGAATTCCCATTTCACCCCAGATGTTTCCTATAATCAGCCCTTGCTCTGGTTGACTGGTTGCATTCAGCTGCCCAGGAGCAGTGTTTGGATGAAAATTGCATTGTCCATCTGAATGCTTGGCAGCCAAAATGTTTGGGCTTGCAGTGCTGAACAGTACGACAGCACAACCTCCCCCTGGTGCAAGCTCCTGTCCTCTCCAGTAAGGGCAACTGTGGTCTATCCAACTGTCTGAAGACAGGGCTCCTAGAAGCACCCGCAGCTAGACCCAAAGCTGGAGCTGAATAGAGCTTTTTTCTTCTTCTTCTTCTTCTTCTTTTCATTTTCTCTTTTCTTTCTTTCTTTCTTTCTTTCTTTCTTTCTTTCTTTCTTTTTTTCAAAAAACAAATAAAACTTATTTCTGCTTAATCACTGCATCCCACAGTGGTCTGTGCTGAGTGATTTATTCTTGAAACTGGCCATGGACCGTTCAGTCAAACAGGTTTCCCAGGAGGACTTCACACCATTTAGATGTGGTGGGGGAAAATTTTTCATTTATGTGACACAGGAATGAAATGCCTCATTTTGCATCTGGCCTTAATTATATTTTTGATAGGAAGTAATGACTCTGAATACGTTGTGATTTCAGAATCAAGTGACATTTTTCTCTCATGTGGACATTGCATTAGCAAAGTGGGACCTCCTGACTCCAAGCTGCATTCTGAGCTGAGTTTGCTGAAGAACTTTATCTTCCTTAATACAAAAGACATCTTTTCACTGCCTAAGCTGTGTGATGCACCGTGAGAATCAATGGCCAGGCGTGTTGTGGGAGATATAGTTCAGCCAAGGAACAAGGCCAATAGTACACGGATGGTAGCAGAAAAAAAAAAGGAAATTATAAGAAATGTGTCAAAATGAGAAAACACTGATTAACAAAACATGTGACTTCTGACAAAACACTGGTGGATGTGGTAACAAACTCAAGATAAGGTATATCGATTTGAGAATTAATTTAAAAGTTTCCTTTGGGTTAAAATTCCTGAAGCCAAACAGTCTGAAATGTCTGGATGTCTTGGAATTAATAGGCTGCAGGAAAATTGGGACTGTCAGTGGTTTTGTCCCAGCTTGCAAGAAAAACAATTTTGGGATTTTTATAGGGAGGGATATGAATTCCCCATTCTACTCTGCTCGAATCAGCCTTGTCATTTGCAAATGGGTGCAGGATTACTCAGTTAAGGGGAACTCTAACCAATGGAGGTGGAGGGCTGGAGCATCTGTTGCCAGCGGTTGCTCTTCCTCCACCCACTCCTTTTGTTATGCCTCTGCCTCAGAAAATACACCTCACACCAGCTCACAGCCAGCAGTTCCTGTTATCCTTTTGTGATAGAAGCTGAAAAGCTCTCTCATCTCAAATTACTGCTCCCAAGCAGGTACTTACAGACAATGATAAATTACCCCTTAACCTTTTCTCAGTAACACCAGGCAGCATAAGCCTCCCATCCTTAGGCGTGTGTCCTCCCCATGCTCCTGTCATCCTCATCCCCAAAACCTTCAGGTGTTCTTGTGGCTCTTCCCTGAACCATCCACAATTAATCAGCATCCTTCTGGAGCAGAGACAAGTGAACCAAGCGCAGGAGTGCGGAGGTACCCAGCCAAATGCAAAGCCACCTGTGTCCACCTGGGTGTTGCTCTGTTCCTTGTCGGCAGCAGACCTTTGCTGAGTGCTCGTGCTCATCGCAATTACAATGCAGCTCAGCATAAGGCCCTCCACAATTCCACTCTGAGTCACACTAATCTCTCTGTTCCAAAGGGGTACTCTGACACTTAAAATACCCCCTTCTCATGCTGCTTATCTCTGAGGGAAACATTAACCAGAACAACACAAGGACCCAAGGCTGTTGTAGCGCAGAGTTGGGAAAAACTTATTCTACTTCGTGGCACAACAGGTGGTCCAGAGGATCTCCATTGGTCCTAATTTCTAAGATATTACAAGATTTCAACCCTCAGACACTATAGAATTGGAAGAAAGCTCTGTAAAGACATAGAGGCCTCCCCCCGTGATTATGGAGGCTGAAGAAACCTTGGCAGGTTTCAGCTCTATGCAATATAGCACAGCATTATTTATAACATCCTGCACTGGTAGCATGTTCTCTGTCTTTAGTATAGGCAAACATAGAATTGAGCCCAGGATCCAGCCTTCTTCTGACATACTTGCTACTTGTTTATCACTACCAGGAATGGGCGAGCAACATCCACTGGTACCTCATCAATCACCTCCAAATGACACACCGCAACGTGTAGGAAGCTTAAATCAGAGGCTGCAGAGAGTGGTGTGCTGTTGGGGTAGATGAAGCTGTTTTACTTTTCTATTACATCTGACAGCTGGACCAGTGCCAGGACAGCATGGTTTCATGATGTCTCTCTAAATTACAGTTGGACTGTGACATACTCAATCAGCGTTAATTCTATCCACGAGACATTGAAGTGAGGAGAAAGGTCTCTTTCAGTCTGCGAGTGTATTGATCTGAGTGCAAGGGACCCTTGGTGGGAATGAAAAAAGCGCTGGCATTTATGAAAGGGAAAGAGGCTGTATTGTATTTGGTGGCTGGGAGAAGAAGAAAAGGCTGCTTGTCAAATTCAATGAGCGGTTTCATATGTAGGGAACTGTTTATGGCCCTCTCTAATTGCTGTAATATTCCTGCTGCAGCCACAACTCTCTTTCTAGCTGCTTCACTTGCTTTGACAAATCAGCTGCCAGGAGAAGAGAAAACAGTAAAGTAAATAATTTAAGCAATGAAAGGAAGGGTGACCAATCCTGCTGATTTCTCAATCTCTGCTCTCTGCTTGCAGAAAGGTGTCCAAATGAGATACAAGGACTAGCCATGCCTGGTCAAATATTGGCCTATTGACCTCTAGCTGTGGCCAATCTGCTACCCACACCTTGAGGCAAAGGCTGCCTCCTTTCCATACAATGCATCTCATAAATTGTGATTTATCATCCATAGGAGCTGGCAGCAAATGTCCTCTTGAGTGCAGCTTGCTATTGAAGCATGAGGGGCAGGTTGCCCTTGCTTAAACTACAAAGCAGGAAACATACTTTGGGGCACAGAGTTCAGCATCACTTTGAAAACCATGTACAACCTCAAACGTGAGGTACTGGTCCAATGCCTTTCTTTCAGAATAGGTTTCATTGGAAATCGTGTTTAATTATTGGCTAGCAAAGGACCCATGAACTCACCTGCAGTCAGACTGCGAGCTCTTCTGGGTATGCACTTTCCCTGCTGTGTTCTTGCTATGACACATAGGATGTTGTCCCAGGGGAGAAAAACTCCTCTCCATTGCCAAAATATCATTTGCGACCCATAAAAACTCACAAAATAGTTTCTGAAAAGCTATTTTCAGAACCTAAAAAAGCTATTTTCACGAACCCTAAAAAAGGGTTCATTGTACTTGCCTAGATCAAACTTTTGTTAGTTCAGAAGTCAAGATTTGACTAAGATACAATTAGTGAGCGTCATTGTATTGGATTGGTAGCGTCCAAAGCATGGATGAACATCTACAACAAATATATATGAATAGGGGTGACTCATGTGCACAAACCTTTCCTCAGGACGGTAGGCAGCTCCACCTGCACCATCTGCTGAACCAGTAGATCACTGGTGCAAGCAGTAGGGCTGCTGTCCTCCAGCATCAGTTTGGCACTGTTGTTACAAAGTCCTATTTCCACTCCCTGGTTGGATATCTGGGAATAAATAAATAAATAAAACTCTTTCCTTGGATATATTTTATTTATCCCCAACATCTGGAAATTATTGGATGCCCAAGCATGTCACCACCTTACCCTTAAGGAATAAAACTCCTCAGTACTTAAACCTTTGAAGAAAAATTGCAAGCCCATTTCTTGTTATACAAAAATGCACAAAGGGTTCGTTATATTGGTGGTTTGATGGAGAAGAGCTCTCAGGGAGCACACGTAGTGCTTTCATAATACAAAGCAGAGTGACTGGAGTACCTAGGCAGGAGTACAAATGCCTTTGAACTTGTCCAGTTGCTAATGACACGTATTTGACCTATTGTTCTTAACTAGTGTATTGTCTGAAAATTGCTTTTAGTGGTCTTTTTTCATAGACAGGAAAGATAACCTGTCTTTTCAGCAGCAAAACATAGAAGTGTTGACATGATCTGATGTCTCTATTGCATGAATCATGAGGGTTTGGCTGGAAACGTCCTTGCAGCACAGAATGGAAGAAGGAGAATTAATTTCAAATATTTAATTGAATTCTTTTGCCACAAGTAGTTCCCTTCCTCCCCTTTCTTCCCTTTTTGATGCCAGGGGGAGCAGGTGTTAAAAGTGGCTAAGCCCTTTGGGAAATCCTGACTGCAGTGCTGAGAGAGAAGATGCCTCGGCCTTAAAGGCTCTGAGGTGCTCAGCTCACTATGGGTTTTTCTGAGGATCCGAGTTTTATGTTGCATCTGCACTGCCCAGTGAGTGAATTCTCTGCTGCTTGGTCCCTTGATGGTCCACATAGTACGTACATTCTCAACTCCCTTTAGGAGTTCCAGAAAACTCTGGAATTAAACTGAGTAGTGTTCTGGGGATATTTTAGAATGTCCTACAAGCAGTATGGCTTGCTCCAGGCCCCCAGTCCTCAGCACTATCCCAACAGGATTTGGACCTTCTGAAATTCCTTCATCCCCACGCTTTCCCACCACAAGGCAAGCAACACATACCTTCAGAGTCATGCAGTGAGGCTGGCTGCAACATAGCTATTGCTCTATTTTAGGTCCTTTGATCTCAAAACACATACATAGTCAAAAATAATAATTACATGCTAGCTAGAGGGGCCTAGAGGAGAGGAACCACTCCAGGGGGTTAGCCTCAGCAGCATGCACAGGAACTGCTGTGCACCAGGTAGCTGGAAGGACAGAGAATTCTCACTGGTCAGAGGACTTAAACATTGCTCATGTATCTGTAGACTTTCCAGAGCAGCTTTCCACAGCCACTTAGGAGTCTGAAGGGAAATAACTATAACGACTCTCAAAACCAGGCACTTCTGCAAACCCCAGTAAGCATCTCTGCATCTTTAGGCACCTGAGCACCTTTAGAAATTTGTGTTTCAGCTCCATCAGCTGAAAAGAGTTCTAGCACTTCCAGACTGCACTGAGCTGTGGGGATGATACATATGAGTTGCTCATACTTATGAGTCACCCAACTGTTATGAGTTTCTTGCAACTTGTTTGGATTTGGAGACAAAAGCTGTGTCCTTACAGTAGTTCAGTTGCTTTAGTTTTTGTCTTTTCCCTTGAGATGTCTACTGCAAAGTCACCTGGGGAAACTTCTGGATGAAGTCTTCTCATCCATGCTTGAATGGAAGGAGGGACAAGAGGTGGTGACTTCCCAGTTACAAGATGCCAGCATTGATGGTCCTTTCTGTCCATTTATATGGGGATCTAACATGAGCTACAGGCCACTGGAAAGAAAACTGCTTTGGTCTGGTTTCTGGGAAAAGGCCCAAATGAAGGAGGAGAGCAGCCCTTCTCCACACTCGTCATGCAGTGGCTTGTGAAATTGATTAGCAAACACACACTGAGAAGAAAATAGGAAGATTAAGAAATGGAATCACCATTTTATAATAGAATGGTTGGCTTGATGAGGGGGAAAAGAAAAATTAAAAATGATAAGGTCCCTCAACAGCATGCTGTCTCAAGTAGTATATCAGAAGAGGGCTAAAAAATGAGGAAAAATACTGAGATTTAATATTGTTTTCTCAAATGTGCAAAAAGTCAAGGTCAAGTGTGTTGCAATTTTCTCTGTAAATCCCCATTATTAGATGAGCTCTGACAGGACAACACTGGAGAAGAGATGTCTCCATGCCCTGAAACTGGGGGATAGGTGCCTTCTTCTCCAGATCAGACAAGTTGTTATGATGAGTTCCTGCCTGTACCAGTTTCAGGTGTTTATAATATTTTCAGGGATCTGAACTCCTCTTCACTCTTGTAGGGGGTAGGGTTCATCACCTCCAACCCGAGACATGCAGTCTGCAAATTCTTCTACCTGAGTTGGTCACTTTTGGCTCACCTGGCTGTCATCAGCAAGAAATCAGCACTCCCAGGGGGTGATGCATTTCAGATGATTTTGGTGAGATGAATCATGTCATAGAAGTGCCATTGACTATAACGGGAGCTGAGGATGAATATTGCTAATGGAGATGTTGCTGTGAGTACTATGCTATGTAAGGTCAAGAGACAGGCAATCAGCATAAAGCATCTGTTTTGCAAATGCTGGCTCCTTATTTCCCCATGGATAGAAATAACTGCTGGTATCTGTAGGAAGGGATCTTACATGCTATTGCCACTTCTCTCCCTTGCACAGAGAGGCTAGGTCTAGCAGCTTTGTGGAGTAGGTGACATGAATTGCTCCTTACAGTCATGGCTGTTAGGCACAGAAGCAGCATGTGGATCTGGATTGCCCCAGAGCATCTGCTCCGTGTAAGGGCTTCCTTACAGAGTGAAGTTCCTGTGGCTGTCCTGATGCAGCAGAGTTGCAAGACTGACACAGATAAACCACTGCTGCTTGCCTGCTACTCCCACATATTTCGCTGTCCTTTCTGGGAGGTCCCCAGCACCCGAGGACCAGTGAAGGCAAACCCCAAGGTGTCTGTGGTCTCTGTGGGAGTGACAGTGGGGCAGAAAGAGAAGGCCTAAGGATTCTGTTGTCCCTTCAATACAGGTATTGGTCTGGACTTGAATCACACTCTCCCTCCCTGCAGCTATTCACATAGGGTGTGTTTCAAAAGAAGCAAACTGAGAAAAAAAAATATATAATCAGATGCAAGGAAGTTAATGCCAGCCCCCTGTCTTTCTGAAAATACCATTCTGCTGGAGAATGAAGGGAAGGATTGTTTGGGTCTTCCCAACACAAGACTCCGGGTGGAGTGTGGCATAAACAACCCTTTTACAACCAGACGTGACCTGGCCTGCTCACCCCTCGCTCCGAGTGCAGGGCTTGACATTTCAGGCCAGCCATGTGACATGCTGCATGAGATCACTCTGCATTTGACCCAAAGTGCTTGGTTAGAGAAATACTCACCCATCTATTCCCAATCACACTGCAGTGTTCAGTTTGTAAGGCATCAATTGCAGCAAATTAGCTGCCAGTCACAGAGGGAAATACTGCTGCTAGTGAAAACTTCCCATTTAGCAGTGCAAACCTCATCATTAATGTTATCATTAGCATTATTTTTTTATTATCAATTTATCCCTGAGAAGCATTGAGGTCAGGATCAGGGTTCAGTTGTTGCTTGACTTTCCAAAACACAGTGGTGAGTAATACCCCCAACTGGTAAAGCTTACAGCCTTGATCTGCTTTGCTGAAAGTTTCCAAGGAGTAGGATCAGATCAAGAAGATGAACGTTGACCTCCTTTTCCTTTCTTCCTTCCCCTTGGTGGCAATCCTGTCTTCAGCCATGTGCTCACATTCACTGTGAGAGGTGGGAGCTGTAGACCACCTAATTCTGCAATGGCCACCTCCAGCCACAAGCTGCCACGGGCAGTTGTCCAAAGTAGGAATAAAACTCCAGAGAAGTGAGTTATTTGGTTTGTTGTCTTCAGTAACTGCATCCATGGCCAACCAGGAGTATCAAGGCTGAGGCACTAAAGGGCTGCAGCAACTCCAGCAGAGTTGGGACCTCTTGTACTAACACCCAACATCTAATGCATCATTCAATCTTTGCCCACTGGCTCTCTCCCACTTTTACCCTTCCTCAGAGCTGAGCAATTCCCAGCACACATGGCTGGTCAGTGAGGATGGGAGAGTCTGTCGGATAATAACTGACTTATCCCAAGGGACTGGTACTAAAATGGTGTCTTCTACCACACATCTGTGTGTTCCCAGTTCAAGGAGAGAAAACCTTCTACTTGATTCTGGAATGAGAGAGACATTGTAATTTTAAGGAAAAAAATAAAGAACACAACAGCAAATTAAAAAAGAGAAACTCTAATTACATCTTGGGGTATCATTGGTGATCAAACACAAGTCATAATTTCAATAAACAAAGGACAGAACTACAAACACAGCAAGAACCTTTCCCAGTGAATTCAGTGTACACTGCATTAATTCTGCACATTAATGCAACATTTGCCTCCCAACACTGGGGTCTGCATTGGCTGAAGAGCATCGCTCTGATAGGAGGGGTGAAAGAGGAATGAGAGCTGGTGTCTATTGCAGTTTAGCAAAGTGTTGGCTTGGTAGAGGGAGGATGAGGAAGATGTTCTGATGACATGTTCTTCACCCTAAAGCTGACGTGGTTATTAAGGGACATATTAGAAAAACTCCCTTGCAAGTTTACCCATCCTGCAGTGGAACACCTTATAGAAGGGGATAGGCTACAATAAAGCAGTGTTTAAAAATGGGAGTTCTGTCCTGGAAGGGTCTGATGTTTCCTATTCTGAGTCTGGATGAAAACCTGAAATATTTAAAAAATTAAAAAAAAAAGGCAGTAAACAAAACTCCTAATTACTCTTTTCTTCTTCCCTTTTTTTTTTTTTTTTTGTTTAGAAATGATGGAATGTTTTATTTCAGCATCTCCAGTAAAAAGAGCTAACATGAGTCAAAGTAAGTTCTTTGTTTGTTGAAATTACCCCAAACGACAACAATTCTGTGTGTCTGTTATGGTTTCAGAACTGGGTTTCTTGTCCAGAGCTCATTTTTTAGGTCTACCTGTGGCTGAGTACATCACCTATAATGTAATCACTCAGTAGCCCAGATTTGCATGTGAATGTATGTCTACATGCATGACTGCAAGGACTTTCTTCTGATCCCAGGTGTATTCTAAGTATATGTACTTTTTGCCATATTTCCTCATTCAGGAGGTCAGATCAACTCCATGGCTTCCCCTGTTTGCACCCCAGGCAAACTCCTGTTGAAACAAAGGGGAATTTTGCAAGCTAAAATTACTTTCCAAAAATGAGTGGGTTTGACTTCATTTCCTTTCCAGCTGCCTCGTCTGGCACCAGAGTGCTGCCAGCTCTGACTGATGACACAACATCAGCCTGAAACATCTGAGACATCAAGAGTTACTAAGAATTTGTGTCATTTTGTGTCCTTTTCTAAAGGGGATGCTACTAGGGAGAAAGAAGGTAGAAGATAGGGCAACTGAAATGCCCTTTGGAGGGTAAATGAGGTTTATTGGCTTGTCCTTGTCTATGACCACTGATGATCTTTCTTCCTCTGGGGGATTTACACACTAAAATGAATTGCTGGCAGTTCTCTCATTCTCCAAACTTATTTGTTAATTGATACTGAGCTATAAATTTTTACCTCTTTTCTTATTCCATGTAAGAAACTTCCAGCTCTCTGACTGTGGATGCTGCTGTTCACTCATAACAGCCTTCATGACCAGGGTTCTCTCAGTTCACCAAGTCCAGTCTCTGGCTGTCCCAGGTGTCCCCAGAAACTGCTTAAGCCTCACTGAATTTTCCTCCTTCTCCCCATCCCAGCCACCCATGTTCTTGGCTGCATACCATATTCTTTGTCTTCCTGACACACCATCCTCCTCTGCTCTGGAGGGGAGTCACAGCCTTGCTCTCTGTTGGTCTCTGTTGCCCTGTGCAAAATATTCTATCTCCAGTCATTCACCTGCCTTCAGCTACCCCAGAAAACACTGGCACAACTGCCAGTCCATCCCTACTGCATCTGTGGAAGTCCTGCAAGTCCTTTTTAGCTTTACCAGACCTTTCTGAGATGCCCAGATTCTGATTCTAGTGAAGGAGGCAGAGGCATGAGTGTCTGTCTGAGCTGTGGTGGGTGAGACCAAGGCTGGCAGAACAATTCTCAAGGTTTTTCATTCCCAAACATGATACTCCTCATAATGGGAGGACTGTCCTGCTCAGTCTTATGGTGAAAGAAGCAACATGTTTTTTGGTAGCCATTTTGCATCCCCTTGGGATGCTGGGTGCTGCAAGGGTTCAATTCTCTGAACAAAGTGCAAAACCACAGCTTCTCCCCTTCTTTTGACTGCACACACCGGATACAGCTTGTCAGGACATCATATCGGGCTGGCCAGGCATGTCTGACATGTGAAGCTACAAAAAGTGAGCAAAGGCTGTGGCATCTCATTGCTCTTATGGGGTGCTGGCTGTTGTGGGAAATCACACTCGATGCAGAAGACCTGGGATCTGTGTCAGTGCAAGGCTGTCCTTCCAGATCTGCTTTGCTCTTCCCTGGATGTTGAACAGCCCAGGGGTGAAATGCTGTTGACAGTGAATAGTACGACTTCCCTTCCCTCCAGCAGCCAGGATTGGTGCATGATGCATAGCAGAGGAAGTGTTTGAACAGGGCTTTGTGGCTTAATCCTGCTTGAGGATTCAGTAGATGTGGGTGCAAGGGGGTTGCATTCTTAGATCCCCAGAGCAAGGGGATGTTTGCAAACCACCACAGGACAGGATGCACCAGACAACATCTCACCAGTGACAACTGACAACTTTGGAGCCTGATCCTGCAAGGACAGGAGCTCAGCTCACGTCGATGCTCAGCCCTGGCAGGATTCTTTCCTGGACTTGCCACAGCACCACCCAGATCTGAGCCAATGCATTAGGATCACTTGCTCTGGGGCTCATGGATGCATAATTTGGGGAAGGATGGAGGGCAAGCCGACAGTTGGAGGACCGCACAAGTATGCTCTGGCAAACATCTCTGCCTTAGCACGGTGGTGGCGGCTGCTGCCAGCGAGCTGGTGTGAAACAGCCTGTCTGCATGAAGGCTGGAGGAGTTCGTGCAGAGGAGAAGGGAAGAGGGTAATGAAAGCAGCGTTTGGTGAGGCAGCACATGTGCGAATTTCAAATGTCTCCTTGTGCCTGCAGGGCTGCTGTGCTGCTCGTTGAACCGGGCTGCTAATTTCCAAATTGATACTTACTCTAATCCCATCCCTGAAGGCGCCATTATGGTGCATTCAGTAATGGGCTATTATTTGGGCTTGTTGCAGGGGGGCAGGAGAACGAAAGGAGGAGGGACATTTTTGGAAAAGCACGCTGATGTTGGAACAAATCAGCATCGTGATGCTCCTTCCCCAATTTGCAAAGCGATTAGTCTGCTTTAGAGCTATATGCTCTCCTTTGATTTGTCTACAGCCTTGTTTTGGGGAGGAATTTTAGAGAATTTTACTGCCTCATATAACACTTATGCCCAGCAATCAATATTGATTTTAACATAACATTTTGTTTTAAGACTCCTTTTGTTGTTTTGCATTCACTCTGCATGTTAATAAGGTTTATAAAATCCATGATATTTTCTCGTTTCATGAAATCTTATTGGGATAATTACCTTGCTCTGTTGACAGATAGTTGTGCCTGAATTATATAGAGAACACGTACTGTTATCAGCTTTTCTTCCATCTCTTGAACAATGCTTTCCTAATTCAGCATGCATTGGATGTCTGAATCTAGAGTAAATACTAAGAAATATTTATTATAGCCAGTGTGACCTCAGTTACATTTTCTCCTCATGGAAAAGAAACCCCAAAATGCCACCCCATACTTCAAGCAGAGTGACCTTTACTGTAAATAGGAAGTCAAACAAATGAGAAAGACTAATGGCTAAGCCTTCAGGACAGATCATGCACTACATTTGTGTCTTCTCTACCCCTCCACACCCAACTGAGTGCAGAAAGACGGGCAAGCTCTGGTGACACCAAGGGAGGAGTGCTGCTGGGGAAACCCTTTCCAATGAAAGATTTTTTATGAAATTATGTCTAAGAGCTTTAAGCCTCCTGTATTCAGAACATGCCTTCCAGCCAGAGCATCTTGACCCTGTCTTGTTATGCTCATGCACCAGTTTGGCTACTTCTAAAGTGATGTTTATTGTCAATTTTGGTATCACTTAAAACAGCCAAAGCCAACAAGGTAGCGCAATGCCCCAGCCCTGCATTGTGCTACCTTTTTTCCTGTATGTGACAACAAGATGTGTCCCAGGCTTCTTTTTGGTGCCTTCTGGGAGCTGAACATGAAGTCTCATAGGGAGGGTTGTTGAAATACAGAATTGTGGTCCTGAGCTGCCTCTGTTTGAGACCTGCATACAAAGAAATATTTCAAACCCACTGTAGAAAAAGGAAAGGCCAGAAGATGTGCACAGGGTGTAGAGACCATAGCAGAAGTTGGACAGTTACAAGTGAGATGGGAAACCAAGAGGAGGACTGTGTGTGACAGCCTAGAGGCTGACCCTAATTGCCACCGCAGAAACACAGCTATCTGAGGCCAGGAGCTAAAAGAGCACCAAGCTCCCTGAGCGCTGTGACATGATGCATTAGTCAAACTCATGATTATTTTTTGCTCCTCTCCTCTCTCAGGGTTGATGCCTCTAAATGGGTGTCTCCTTATGAATCAGGCTACCAAAGTCATTGCTCATGGGATTAGTGTTTCCTTTTCAACTTCCTGAGATCTTGCGTCCCCTACAAATTATCTCTGTTGTCTGTCACAGAGTTCAGTGAACCTACAGATAGCCTTGATTTCTGGACTTCCAGAGCCACACAGTGAGGTAGAAATGTAATAGATAAATCTCTCCTGGTTTTGGATATTCCCCAACAAACAGTACTTTGCTTAATCCCTCACAGGATACTTCATTATATATCAATGCATTAGCTGGCTGTTCCCAGCATTTGCTTCTCAGTCATTAAATACAGCTCACTGTTAGTGGATAGATGCTGCACAAGCTGGCTGTTCAGCCGGTGTAAGACCAGTACCACATAGCCCAAAGGTTTCAAGATCTTGCAAGAGCCAAAGGAAGAGAGAACAAGTATCACTTCCCCCAAATATCAGAAAAAGAGATAGACATGTTCTGTTGCCTTGCCTGAGGTCTCAGACAGGCAGCAGCTACAAGGGAATGAGTTTGTGTAGATGCAAGACACCGAACATGCAATAGGTAGTCTAGGGAGAGGAAAGAACAACTCAAGATGCCTCAAAACATCTCAGCTAACATTAACCAGATGAGAGTCCAACAACTTTCGTAGTCATAGCAGGATCCCAGCACACCAGGGACCTCTGTCTCACCTTGTATCATGNAAAAAAAAAAAGAAGGGAAGAAGGGAAGAAAGAAAGAAAAAAATGAAGAAAGAAATACTTGATATGTTTTTAATTCATTTTGCAGGTTTCAGAAGAGGCTGGCTGAACATTAGTGATCCCTAACTCATGATCCTGGGACTGTGGGGAACAAGACTCCGTGGGCAGCCTTTTCCACCCATGTGCCCCAGCACTCCTAGGTGAAGCATTACATCTCCTTGTCATGCCCAGCTGGATGGAAAGAGGCAAAGGACACAGCAAAGCTACTGCAAGTACTTTAAGCATGGAGTGATTTCTGAACACCTGGTCTTTTATTCACAGTGGACTAACCAGGACTAGAAATAACTCCAAGCTGCACAGTTGAGCAGAGGATTGTGTCCATCAGAGCCCATCACTGCTCTCTCCTACAAAGCCAGGGCTGGGAAGCTCAGCACATCTTGTACGAACGGCTTGATGTGTCTGAGCGACCAGGAGCCACAGACCCAGCCAACGTGCAACCCCACGTTATTGTTGGATTTGTTACCTCTCCTCACAGCTGGGAGCTCTGGAGAGGAGTTTCTTTTAGCTGCATTTAAACAGGCGCAGATGGCAAAGCCAGCTGCTTGTTCTTTTGTTCTTGTTGGCACCGCAGCAGCGGCTCTCGGTCAATTAACAGTTATTGCTGTATGGCTGCTGGTTCCCCAGGTTGGCAGCCCCCCCATGTAACCGCCATGCCTGAGTTAGAGTGAAGCACCAGAGGCCAGATGGGAGCTGGTTTTTGGATGGGAAATCCCTCAAAGTGCTCTGGGCTTTGGTGACAGGAGGTGGTCTCCATTGCTGATGTTTGCTAACATCCATGGTGTAACTGGACAGTTCAGGTGATAATGGTTCACCAAGTCTCCCTTCGAATGGGGAAGCACAACAAGCTGTAGGAGGTGGGGTGTATATCCAAGACTAAGGTCTGTAGCCTGCAAAGGCCCAAAGACAATGTTACCAAGCTCAGGATCACTGATGGTCCTGGGAAGTTCTGTCTCATCTCCTGCAACCACGTGCCATTCTTTGAGAAATGGCCTTTTGTTGGGGACTCTGTAGAGGCGGCCTTTAAGGAGGTTCAAGAGACAGAGGGATGGTGGGGGGGCATGCACAGTGGGTTATAATTCAGTTTTAGGATCTTTCAATCTCAAATACACCAGGAATGGTTCAGTGTATTTCAGGGATTCAAGGGCTCAAGCCCATGGAAACAACTACCACGAAAAAATGCAAAACAATATTAAAAAAGAGAGAGAGAGAGGGAAACCCTCAGCCCAAAATATTGTATCAAAATGCAGTAAAAGAGAGAGAGAGAGAGAAAAAGGAAAAGCACTGAAAACATTTAAGAAATCACTAAAGTTTTCACTTCATCAACTTTCCTTTCATCGCATTGCTTTCTTTGACAGCACCAATATTTCACTAGCCCTTCAGAGATTAGATATTTGCCAAATAGTACAGTACTGATGATGATTTTCATAGAAGAGAAGAGGGCTGCTGAGTTGTTAAATTGACTTACCAGGCTGCAATGTGAGCTAGTACCAGTGCTGTGCTTAGAGAAGGTGAGAGGGATTAGACCTTCCTCAGGGAAGACACTGTGGACGTCTCCTGGTGCCTAAATTTCATTAACCACTCCTTGTAGTCTGATTTTCTTTCCTTTGTCACATCCAACAACTAATTTAAATCTTTTCTTGAAAGCTCAAAATTTTTGCATGGTTTTTGTGTAGAATTTGTGACTGTCTTGTGGAACAAGAACCAGGGGGAAAGAAGCAACTCAGGCAGTGATCAAATTTGACAAACAAGACCCGGGTGATAGCTATCAAAAGCAAACTTTGGTGCTGGTGTCCAGTAGCAATCCAGAGCATGCTGGAAGCTCCTTAGCTGAGCGAAGTGTCACTGTGGCATGGAGGCACCTCCTGAGCTTTGCAGAGAGGTCACCGAGCACAGGTCATAGACAACTCCAAACATCCTCCACTAAATGTCACTGCATTCCTGCATGATGGCATTTTAATGAGCACCAACTGTTTCCATTTTGTCAAGATTTCCAAATAAGTGAATACAATATGACACTAGAAGGAAAAGCATCATACTTAGGCCATTTCATAATAGCTATAAATCTTCCTCCCCCAAAAAGTTAATAACTGCAATTAGGAGCAAAAAGAGACAGTTAAGCTCCGATAGCTGTCAGAAAAGTGTGCTGTACACTTCTGGAGAATTTTAAGGAGGGCCGTAAGTCACCACTAGCAGGCATTATGTTAAGGAAAAGGTTAACAGAGAGCCACAGCCATGGATTTTAATATCCCATTGATTTGCTTTCCCTGTGCTCTGGAGGACTTTCCATCATTACGGAGACTGGAAACTTTCTTGCTGGAGCCTGCCCATCAGCAGATGGACAAGGGGAGCCCTCTGGAACAATCAATGGTAGGAGGAGGGCCGAGCCAGCGGTCTCCTAGCTTTAAACAAGCAGCCTTTCTGGCTGACCTTTGGGGATGTTATCTTGTCCACAGCCTGAAAGTCACCACCCACTCCCAGCCTGCACAGAGCTGTGAAACAACCTGCATTTATAAAGCCAGAAACTTCTCTTCATTCTTGGCTTTTGACACCTTGATGACAGACATTATCATTCTAGCTGCTTCCCATAGCATTGCTGAGAGCAATTTTTCAGTGTTGGTGCCTGGGACAACGGCTTTGTGCTCTTGGAGAGGATATGCTTGGTCATCTCCCCACAAGGCAGTAGCATGCACAAAGCATTATGTGTCCCTTGGCAATGTTGGCCCAGTGCTAGTTGTAGCACTGGGAAGACACCACTAATTAAGATCCTCATGACACTTGTAATGACACTTGTAGCATCTGAAGAGAGACAGAGTCAGTGCGGACCTGCTGATGCACGTGGCACCCAGGGATGGAGCACATCTCCACGCTCTTTTTGCTGTGCTCCTTGTCACCCCTCTTCTGCATCTCAGCCATGGCTTTCCTGGGGACTTCCAGAGAGCAGCATCAGTTCAGCTGCTCTGTACCTGAAAGGGAAAGAGCCATGGTAGGACCAAAGTTTGGCAGTTCATGGTTGGAACAGAGAGCCCAGGAGATCCCTGAAAATCTGGGCTGACTGTCACTGCTGCCAGGGAAAAGAGAGAGGACAGCAGCTGATGCTGCTGGAAGAAGTCACTTTCTATTCCCCAGCAGTAGCTACCATCTCACCTACGTGTCCAGCCCAGCCCAGTGCAGGCCAGTCCAGCTTTACAGACTCAGGGCAAAGGTCAATAGGATTTTGGAATCCTGTTTGTATGCACCTCTACTGTGTTGTACCCACACTAACACAAAGCAAAATCATAGACACTGGAGTATACTGTGTT
Source organism: Anseranas semipalmata (assembly GCA_013399115.1). NCBI lineage: Eukaryota > Metazoa > Chordata > Aves > Anseriformes > Anseranatidae > Anseranas > Anseranas semipalmata. The sequence goes on along the minus strand of VXAA01004632.1, from coordinate 451,680 downwards.
GTGAAATCCCCCCTCCTCCAAATGAGAAAGCTTCTCTGAAACTATATAGGATTTGAAGAGCTAAACAGGACTTTCACACAGCAAAATAGTTCTAATTTCACTTATTTTAGGGAAGTAGGGCAGGTGCACAGACACACTACACAACTATAGGCCCATACCTATTCATGACATTTGTCAAAAAGGCAAAGTCCTTTGCCCTGTGAGAGAATGACTCCTCGTGCACCACAAGGCATCTGGATTTGATTTTTCCTATCATTTCATACGAGAGGGAAAACAAGTTGCAAAGCACTTGAGTAACTTTCCAAAGGTCACAGTGTTCAAATAATGAATGGGACCTTTTGGTTTGGGTTTGATTCCCAGTCCTGTACACTGGCCTCTTGAAGAGCAGACAGGTTTTAAAAAACACTCAAGGTAAGAGGAAAGCTGGAGTCCAGGCAATACATCTCTAGAATTTAAACTTAGCCCTAGGACAACACAAGCAATTATTTAGCTGTGTTGAAGGGTTTTGCTCACCTGAGGGGATGTGTTTTGGTGGGACCTGCTATATGTGATCATCTGAGGGACCTATCCCCATACAGAGCTGGATGGAAGCAGGATTTGGGGAAACTCAGGAAATAAGAAGGGGAGGTGATACCAGCCCATTGCCCACTTCCAGCCCAAATGTAACACAAATATAAGCCCAAATCACAGTGAAAGTCTCTTCTAAAGCCAAGAACTGAACCCATCTCCTCTCCCCTTTGAAACAAAATAAAACACACACAAAAAAATCACTCCTTCTCTTGCAGTTGAAAATCTGCCAATTTATAAGTGCTAACTATTATTTCAATTTCTCTCTTCAGTGGTTAGAAAGTGCTAATATTTTTGGCTCTGTCCCAGCTGACCTGACCTCTCCGACATCCTATATCACATGAAAACCCTCCTGTAGATCTGTGCTGGCGATAGCGTCATAAAAAGCTTAGAAGGGGAGGGAGCCGAGGGACTGGGGAGGGAAGAGAAAGGAATGATTAAATAAAGCAATAGCCAGGCACCCACATAAAAATCTATCTAGGTGATGAAGCTGCAATAAATGTGGCACATCAGAGCTTTCGTATAAATGGTCAGGGTAAAATATATTTATATATATATGAAAGAGTAGTTTAAAAATTACTCTGAGCCCACATTACCCACCACTACCAAAAGAAAAAAAAATGTCTGAAGTGTAGTATGTTATTGATTTTTTATAAGTCAGGGACAAATTTATTGGAGAGAAAAGTTCATTATTTAGTAATCCCACAGCTCAATCTGCTCTGCTGGCCATTAACCCTCAACAGTTCCCAAGATAAACTCCCCGTGAACTCTCTCCATGTGTTGCCTCAATGAACTGCAGATGAATTTTGCTGAATGCTCGTTCAGCCTCGCCTGGATATTCATTGTGCTTTTTGCTGACACAGATCTCAGTTCACCTGGGTACCATAGCGGTGTCCATACCCACCTTGGCACCTACACGATGCTGCTTCCAAGGAATCGCCCTCCAAGCTCTCATCACTCATCTGTGAGCCCTCTGCAGGTCCCATCCACACTAAGAGCAGAAGAACATTAAGAACAAGCAACCGCATGCATATGCATTAAATGTACCAGCTCCCATAATTCTCCTTGAATTCTTAAATGAATTGGTATCAATGGTTCACAAAGTATAAATATGTGGAAAAAGGAGCTTTTTCACAGGCACCATGACATCATCAGTGCTTGATGGTCATGCATGTTGTGCACACACATATGTAAAACAACTACGTGCCACTCTGCATTGTTACCAGTTACTTCGAACATGCACAGGGACGTTGTGCTCCATGTTGTTGCAGCTCTGCTCAAGGGCCTCAACATTTTTCTGACCCAGTTCTATATATCAACTCAGGTAACACGGGGAAAGCTGTGGCACAGGGGTCAGGACGAAATGGGCGTAAATGCCACTGTTCTTATCTGATGGCATTTTATACCCAGCTTGCACAGGTGGAAAGCACTGCTCTGGGTAAAGGTTTGCTGGGAATAAGGCAAGAGAAACAGAACTCTAAAAAACAGTGTTGTGAAATTACAAGGGGAAGGAAAATATATTTGCCTTGTATGTGAAATCTATCTTGGTAAGTCATTTGATAGAGTAGATGAATTGCTCATCCGAGGCAGGTTGAAGTACAGAGTGTGAAGGAAAGAAATAATTGAAACCAGCCATCATAAACACTCACGGTAAGGGAAATCATGCGTTCAGGAAAGGTCCTAATCATCCAGTGACCATGAGGCAGGTTACAAAACACAGGGCAGCATCATGGAGAAGGAGCTATTGCTTTGGTTACCACTTCACTCCAGTTCTCGTAAATCAGGGCTCTTTCAGCATTCCCATTTCTCAGAGACACCAGGCACTGGTCCCTCTCGTGCTGATGTAATGTGTTTGCTTGATGGAGGACTTCTGGAGTTTCTTTGGCCCCGAGATAGGGAACGCAGCACCAGTGAGGAGAACAGACACAGGTGGACACTCAAATTACCATTAATTATGGAGTTACAGCTAATCAGCTGAGGTGCAGGTTACATTAGGACAAGTACCCACACCAGTCAGTTATGCTGCCTCTGCTGACTGGTGGTAATTTATTAATTTGTGTTGATGGATTTTTGTTGGATGCTTTTCAGCAGGACGTCTAAGCAAAAGGAGCAACATTTAGTTATCACTGAGGTGCAGGACAGTTACCAGATGTAGAAAAGCCATGCTTTGAGAGCTGTGTAGGAAATTTTCTGTATGGGAAGCTGGCTGGCACTTGAATCCTCCTTATCCTGCCAATGCAACAAGCAGGAAATCATAGCCCCTGGAGCAGCCAGGCTGCACCATGGGCTTATGGACATCGGCTTTATCCTGCAAAATGCTTAGCCTCCCTGCAGCCATCAGCTAACCAAGAGTGCCCCAGCCACCACCTGAAGGAGGAGTGGGGAAGACCCAGGCATGCTCCTGTCCACTCCATGTGCCCTACCACTTCTTCCTTCTCCCATGCTCACGCAATGGTTTGAATGGACAATGTTGCTGGTAAGTGGTGAGGACCTGTCACGGGCTTCAGATCAACCACACGCTGGTCGTCCTGGATGCACCTGCAGGAAGCTGGGGAGGTTTGGGGATTGTTTTGGACCAGTCCCGATCCTTCAGGCTGTGGATGCCTTTTTCCCCCCACAGCCAGCGACCCTGTTTAGCTGCTAATGCAAGGAAGATGGCGATGGAGCCCTCCAAGCTCCCCACAAGGAAGGTGCTGATCTGCCTAGCAGAAACTGAAAGGCACCTTTTTTTCTCAAATGCCTTGTTACAGCCCATCAAACAGCTACAGCTAGTCTCACTAGCCATGTAGGATTACAGTGTTTTTTCTGAGATGGACCTGCTTCAGAGGTTAGGAGATAACCTTTTGCAGCACCAGCACTCATTTCCATGCAGAGCAAGGCAAGCACCATTGCCAACATCCCAATGACAGTTGCTTTCACCAAAGCTGCCTCTTTGCTTTTCATAAGACAATACTGAGCTGTGACCCTCCCGGGATCAGTCAATGATATGTGCCTGTTGTTAAAGCCACCTGAATCCAAGTGGGATAAAAAAGTTTATTACCTGGTGTTACTGAGCTTGTGCTTTGTTAGGCGCTACCAGCTCACGCAAAGTTTCCTTGGGTGGTGTGATTCCTCAGTCCGCTCATCTCCGTGCACATATAAGATAAGCCACAAGCAAGAAATAACAGTTTGAGTTGATCATTTTTTTATTTCCAGAAAAAAAAAGAATCTAGAGTGAAAAGCGAAATCATATCCTTCAATTCATCAACCATAATTGAGAAGGAATTATAAATTTAATTTGTAAATAATCTGTGTCTTAAAAAGGCACTATCTCCACCATCTCTGGAGACCTAGATCATTTTAAAAGTCATATTTCTGAGTTGGTTTAGGTGTTTCCTCCCTGCACTGTGGAAGCAGGGGTATGGGGCAGGAAAGGCAAGAAAATCCCTTTAATGTGGGATCTTCCAGTCTGTGGCCATGCATGTCACAACACACAGAGTACTTTCTAAATCTGGACAACTGAATAGATCAAGAGGGTTTAAAGCCTCTTCTTTCACCCTCACCCTTCCTGTCCCATGGCTGGTGTGAAGAGGAAAGGGATAAAACAGAACAGAAGGAAATGTCACCACCAAATAGCCTCTGCCCTTTCATACAGCATTGTGTCATGTGTGAAAACAAGTCACTCTTCCCCAGGGCAATGCACTCACTTCCTAAGCACCTGCCAGCAGGTTTCTCGGGTTTATAAAATAACAGGGCTTGGTGTTCACAGATGATTTATTTATGTGCTGGTTAAATCTGTGTCCTGTACTTGTATGCAAAAAGCCTCCAGGAAGAAGTGGGTATGAACAGGTATTTCAGCTGCTCTCTGTGACAAGCAGGTGCATTATGTAGCCAACATGCACATGGAGACAAAACACCTTGGCAGAAATCACCTAACAAAGATCACACCTCCTGTGCACAGTCCAGCATGGGACACTTTGTGGCTGTAGATAATGAAGCACTCTGAGGTGTAGCTGCTATTTCAGATAAATCCAAGAAAGAAGCAGGTAAAACAAGAGAAGAAGAGTTTAGTCTGGCTTTAAAAAAGCATAGGACTGGGGCTGGGTTTTCCTAGAGGTGACGTTTATTAAAACCCCTATGAGGGTATTAACTGGATTCTTCATGGAGCAGTCCCTTGATCTGCCAGCCTTGCTGAAGACATCTGGTCTTTTCCTCCATGCTCGAGACACCAATGCAACCCATTTCCCCAAAGCTGGAGGCAGCCTCAGGTCCAGGAGGTCATGCAGCAACTCGGACATGGTGGGTGCCCATAGGTCAAGAGAGAACCCCTGGTGCTGATTGCCTTTGACATCAACGAGGCTGACACCCAAGCAAGACCAGTGCCCTGCTTCGTGTGTCCCAGCGTGACAAGTTAACAGAGCTTTGCCAATCTGCACAGACACTTCAGGCTTTCAGGACTGCGCGTCACTTTATCCAGGTCACTTGCTTTTTAGGCCTGGCAGAGGCAGACGCAGCTTTTCCTCTGCCTGCAAGCGCTGGCTGTATTTGCAGCTGTCTCCCAGGAGGAAAGCAAAAAGTTTTAAATCCCCTTTTTGCTTTCAGGGACAGGGAAGTAAAACAAGTTCTCAAAAGCACCCAGGAACAAGGAAAGGGTATGCAAACTTGTCTTTTGGGGAGACACCAGAGCCTCTGCCCAATTTGCTTTCCAAAGGAGAAACCTCTCTGTTTTTTGGAATTTTTGCACCGTGAGAAAATAGATCCCAATGGCTGGAAGTGTACACTGGACATAATTTAGTGAGAAGTAAGACACACATTTTTACCTCAGGCAGTGGGTCATTGGCCCAAAATAATTTAGTCTCAACATTTGTAGAGCAAGGTGTGCTTTATTTGGTTAAGTCAAACCAAGGGCAGATCTGATCACCAAGGGGGCTTTCTTTGGTTTGCATGTATGTTCAGCCCAAAATGGTGGGTGTTACTCAGAATGTTTTCTGAAAGCTACATTGCCCCTTTCCAGGACACAATGATGTGCCTGTAGAAGCCTTTACCAGACCTTCATCCTCTGTCAGTTTTTCAAGAATGAGTAAATCAGCACATCTATGTCTCATAGGAGCAGATTGTCAGCCCTTAAACCTCCTTCAACAGAAGCTAGGGAGCTGAAATTAAATGGCATGAAAAGCCAAGATTTGTGGCCCTTGCAACATCTGTGATTTATGGTCCACAGATACAGGAAAAGACTCTTTGCCATCCCGCCCCTTATTAAGCTCTTCCATTGACTGCTGGTTAAATTTTGTCTGGGAATAGTTCAGAATGAACATTTAAATCTCCAACAGCATATTGAATAACATCTTTCCAAGAAGCATAAATAAAACAGATCCACGTCTTCAGCCATCTGCACGCAATCACAGACTGTTTATGTTTCAAGCCCTGGTCCAGTGAACTTCAAGATTAAATGTTTTGGAGAGACACATCAGACACATAAGTTCCTCCATAATCTACAAGCACTGGTACAAACTGGAGATGATGATCCTGTCTCCTGGCTGACACAAAAAACATCATACCTTCAGGGGAAGAAAAGCTGTGGCTGGAAGGAAAATAGTTTATAGTTACTTGGTTGGGGATTGAGGGGGTCTTTATTCATGGAGAAATAAAGGTCCCAAGAACATTGGTCCCCAGGGCCTTTCTAGCAATGGAGTTTGGCGTTTTACTGCAGCTCCCACTGCAGAGAAGTGTCTTCCATTTTCACCTTTCAGCCAGCATATGAGGAGAGCCCATTCCCATGTCACCTTGAGTGCCCCAGTGGGGCAGGAAGCCCTCCAGGCAGTTCCCAGCAGGACACATGCCAGAGCACAGTGATGGCCTCCCAGGACACAGCCCAAGCATGAAGGTCTCCAGTGTTGCCTCAGGTGCATTGGGCAGGCACATCCTCAAAGGACAAGCACTCTGCAAACACCAGCACTTCTCTGCCTCATGTGAGAGCTGCTTGTGCCTTCTGGTTTAAATCCTTGTATAGTTTATGCTTTAACTACACCTTATGCTATGTCATGGTTTGCTGCCTATGGCCTGCAAGCTCTATGAGGGCTCCAGAAGTTACTTCAAAAGGTAACAAACAAACAAACAAACAATTGATTGTTAAGAATCTTCTACCTCTTAAGCACATTCACACGTCTTGGAGGGTTTTCTTTGTCATCAGCAAGGAGTGAATCAGAGAAGGCTTATGAAGAAATTATGGAATGAGGATATTATTTATTATGATAGAGCACCTTTTCATGATATGTTCCCTATATTGTGTTTGATGAACACTGTGTAGCACAGTATTTGTATCCACAGCTTTTGACCAGCTGACTTTGGCTTATAAAGTGCCTCAAAATCACATCAAGTGTCTTAAAATCCTGTGTCATGGCTGTCAGGCAGATGAAGAGACTTTCCCTCCTTCACCCAGCAGAGCTGTGTTGGGCAGTAACCAACAAGGCAAATTTGGGCTGCATCAAAGTGAGAGCACGTCACAGCATTTCTCATATTGGCAAGTTCTTTAATTACTGTAGGGGCTATAATGACATGGACATTGGTTCAATTGGCTCTTGAAGGTGATTTGAAAATAATTTACAGATACATTTGGATGTTTTCCAGGAACAAGTAGAAAGTTCTGTGATGAAATTTCCATTTTTTATCATAGTTTTGCTGTTGTCAACAGGATGATTATGTGTGGGTTGGTGTTGGAGCAAGAGAAAGGACGAAAATTGCTGTGCATTCACCACAGTTTTTCCAGGTTTGGGATTTTCCCTGGTTTACTTTTCTTTCTTTTTGAAAAATTTACCCTAGGTTATGGAAAATTTGCAGAAAAATAAATATTTCCATCTTTCCATCCGACTGTTTTTTGGCTGAGAGTAGAATTGCAGTGCTGGAGTTGATCTGGACTGGTTTTGCATGGATGGGGGGAGATGAGGGAGTCATCCTTCCAGTCCACCCACTACAGCAAGTGTCCCAGACCTTAGAGCCAACAGCAAAGTTACATGCCTACAACGCCCCACCAGCATTCAAACAAACAAGAGGGCCCACACTGGCCTCTTGTTATTACTTCATTACCTTAAGACGAATTCTAACAGCTTTCTTGCATACAGGCCGTTCAATAACTCTTCTGCATTGGTGATCTTGTGAGCATATTGACTTTGCAGGATTTGATGGGAGCCTCCTGGCACATCTCTAAGGAGATCTTTCAGAAAATTGTTCCAGATGGCTGGGAGCTTCCCCATGAGAGTTTCCATGCCACTACATCCAAGATCTTGGAAGACTGTTAAGGCAAGGAGCAATTTGCAGTCATGGTTTGTTATAGATGGAGTGGGTTGACATAGAAGATGTTGAGTGAAGGCAATAGGAGTTGGGCTGGAAAGACATGAAGATGATGAGGGGTTTCATAGATTTCATAAGAAAATAAGTCAGGATAATCCATACCTGTCTCATTTTGGAAAAATATTTGTCTGATCTGATCTCCACCTGCCAGAGATGGAGTTCCCACACTTACCCTAAGAATTTTGCTCCAGCCCTCCATTTTGCCTATTCTAACGCCCCAAATTAGTCTATTTCTAAACACTTTGCCAAGAATGTTTCATGCTTCCATAATATCTGGCTCCAGTTCAGTCAAAAATACCATATGAATAGCTTTTTTGATGATGTTATGTTGTAGGCTTTATTCCTCTTCTTAGATTGAATGAAGAAGCAAAGAGGAAATGCAGACTGGGGAAGAAAATGAAAGAGATGGAATATCTCCAAAGCTCAAAACAAATAAAGAAATGTTTGGGTTTGAGTTCTGGGCATACATTCAGGATGGCTCTGATTTTATTTAGACTGGGTGGCCCATTTCTGTATTTATTAGGATCACTACACTAATGAAGGCTTAAAGAGAAATGATGCAAGAACAAATGCTGGGAAAGTATTTTATGTATCTAATGACACTTAATTTCCATAGTAAATGCCTAATGTTTAACGAGTATTTTATTCTTTCCCAATTTACATATTTATAGTTAACTTTTGTAGCTGCTCGTGAGTAATTAGCCGTCTGTTTAAAGGGAGCCTGTGAACCACACAGCCACATGCTCATTCTAGTGATAGTAACAAAAAAAAAAAAAAAAAAGCTTGGGCAGTTCTTTTAGGAAAATATTTGATTATAAGTAATTGAAAGAAAGTCAGCAAAAAAGACCAAGGGATTACATAATAAACAACACACAAAGGAGAAAAGATGGGACAAGATGACATTGAGTCTGAAGTGAAGGGAATTTCCCCAGTTATGAGAATATTTGCAAGAGCTGAGAAATCTGGAATAATATTGTTCTCATGTGCCAAGTCCATCACCTGTACCATTGATATACAGTTTGTGGTCACCATGGAAACCGCACAAGGGGATTCAAAACATTGGAGAAATAAAGCTTTCTTCTGATGCAGAATGGACAAGTTATTGTGAAGGTAGGGAAGGAGTCATGTTCCTATTTGCTCTGAAGGGCAAAGATCCAAACTGGCTAAACCACTGCGAGACACCAGATTGTGTGATACGTTGTCTGTTGTTCATTCATGTTCATGCGTGTCTCTATCAACTTCAATCAAATAGGAAATGGGGAGAAGCCCTGGAATTCAAGGTGCACCTTTTCTAGTCAAAAGGTATCTCACAGATGCACAACAGCTGACAACAAAACAATGACAAAGAAATCTCCTGATTTCAGAGATTAAGGGGGTTCTTGTCATTGGCCTCAAAGCCTTGAGGAAAGTCTTGAAATCTAGCTTTTCTATTTGCACTCAGTGCTTGCTGTGATCAAATAAGAATGAAAATTAAGAATTAAAACCAAGTGTAAAGGAGGTGTTTGGGAGAAATATTTGATGAAACACACCCTGAACCTTACTGCTGGTCAACAACATTCAGGGAACAGACAGGTTTCTGGCTAGGAATGGAACTGAGTTTCCAGGCAGATATTAACAAAGTCATTTTTTGTGCTGGGCCACAACCTTGCTACCAAATACAATAATTGGGTGTTTAACCTTTATCTTGATAGCATAAACTAGTCATGCTCTTCTTTTTCTCAGGGACTGCCTATGGCTGAAGTCTGTGGAAAATTGCAAATACAATCTATATATATATAAAGTCTGGATGTGCATATAGTCCAGGTACCCGTCATCCAGCATAAGACCAATGAATCAGATTCCTGTTAACTCCCACTAATCATCACTAATATCAACAGAATCAGATGATGGTAACTGAGTTTAGCACATGAGCTCATGTTCCCCAGTAGTCCGACTGGGTGTTGGTTCATGTGTTGAGCCTCTGACCTGGCTTACTGCCATTACAGCTCTCCTGGAACAAAGGGCTCCGAGAGATTGGATACAACTGTCCTTGAAGGTATCCTGTCCATGTATCAGAGGACAAAGGGCAGGAAAGAGTGCACCAAGGGTCAATAGATCCCATGAGGTATATTTGGTCTTCTGTTGAATTTCCCCTTGACTATCCTGTTCAATGCAGTAAAATAAATCTAAATGCATTGTGCTATATTTTCTAACCCTCAGTTGCACCACACTGGGGCAATTCAGGAGATTGTGAAGCCACTGACCTTGCAGATCCACAAAATGTTGGCATCTGTACATTCCAGCTCTTGGAAACCACAGCAAAAAATAAAGCTCCAAATTCAGCTAGCATTTGATCTAAATTCATCTAGCAGGGAGATTCAGCAGAACTTTTTTCCAATGACCTACAACATGTTACATTTTTTCAATCCTTTCGGGCTTATGCTCCAAGAGACTGGATTTTCAAATAAGACACATGACAAAGTCCACTACCAGATTGGCTGAAGCAGGATGGCACAGAGACAAGAGCACCGAGGTAGGTGTAGAAGAGCACAAGGGAGCAGGAAGGGTAGGTGGAAGCAAACAGAAAGCCCAACAGGATCCAGAGTGATCAGGACATCATCAGGTGACTTCGTGTAACTGCTCATCCTCCCTCTGTGTGGGCATTGACCATGTGAGGACATCACCAGAGGCCACGCTGATTCCATGAAGGCCATTCAAGACAAGTCTTTCATCATGTCAGTGTTGGTCACGTTTGTGCAAATAGGGTCACAAGGAAGACCAAACTACTTTTCCTGTGGAGCTCCAGATATAGAACAACTCTGAGGAAGGAAAGGAGCATTTGCATCAGTAAAGTAGCAGAGCTCTTGGAAGTGACAGCATGCCACTCACATTTCTCAAACTTTTTTAGTTTGCTGCATTCTGGGGTCTTTACTGGAGGCATTAAGTTGGTGACTTTATAAACATCTAAAAAGGAGAAGTTGAGGAAAGTACAAATGAGTTTCACCTCGGTTCTAATGACTATAATTTTCTCTCATAACTGTAATTTCTGTAATTAATGGCTGCATTCTTCTATTGTTGCAGTATTTGGAGATGACAAAAATGAGCAAGTGTTTTTGTTTCAGTGACAAAAGAAGAAGATTAGCTGGTTGAATGCTGATAGGAAATGTTTGGTGGGAGGAATAAGCAAGGAAGGACTGATAATAAGTTTAGTGGTATTGTTTCTTTGCTGTATTATCTCTATTTTACTGAAAGAGTACTGCAGCAAGAGCAATGATCTGGTGGGATGCTGAAAACCCCTTTCTTCTCCAAGGAGCTCAGTGGCTTAAGCACCTGGAGGGACTCCTTAGGACACCTCATCACACAGTGTGCAAAAGGTGCTTTCTCAATTTTAAACATACCATAGGGCTGATTTGAAAGGTCTCAGTTCAAATCTTAGCTCTTCCCAGATTTCACACCTGATCGCTTAATCTTTCTCCTTGGGCACCGTCCCATTTGTTAAAAGAAGAATCTCTTCTCTTTTCTTGGAAGGTCCCCAGAAAGACTTGTGGTCTCCCTGAGGTTTGCATCAAAACTTGGCCAATGGGAATCCCAGCACAGGTAGGTTTTTTGTTATTTTGTTTGTTTGTTTTATCTCAAAAGAAAACTCCATTGTAGTTTGATAATAATAATAAAACAATAATAATCATCATCATATGTGTCAACTTCTTGGATGCCTACCCAGTGATGCAGGAGTTATATGTCCCATGGCAATCAGCACTTCCCAAATGATGTTATCTGAAAGAAGTTTCTGGTATCAAGTGATGTCCAAACAGAGAGGTATCCCCCATGCAGATGGCCTGGCCAGCACTTCTGACATGAAGCCTGACTTCCTCTCTTCCTCATAGAGGTCTGTAGTTACAAAATCTTAATGAGTGATTGGACTTTGCTGTCACACCCTGTTCAAACGGCTATTTAGGTGAATGGCCAAGCTGAAAGGAGTTATCTTCTGCATTCAGCTGGCTGGAGGCTTACTGGATGCTTCCAGTCTAAATCAACTTGTCTCCAAAGACCATCTCATGAATTTGTTTCTCAGGCTAGAGGGCAGGAAGATAATGAAATCCAGACTTCACCTGTAACCTTCCCAGAAAAAAAAACGATGATTTCATACATACCTGGTCCCAGCATGGGGCCATCAACTCAGAATTCTCTCTGGGAAAACAACGAGATTTTCTGCATTTAATGTATTCAACCCCACATTTCACTGGGGGAGGTTGAGTTTCACCTCGTGACAGTGATTTTTTCCCTTTTTCCTTGCCAGCTGATTTCTGTTTGTTCATTGCCCTCCACTCATGCCTTGCCAATGAGGGAGGATGTTCATGACTGTGTGTCATTTCTGTTCCCATTCTGGGGCTAGGGACTTGACTCAATGCTTTTTGTGCCTTCCATAAATGCTGTTTAAAATTGACTCCAGACTTTTACGCTGCCAAACTGCACCTGTCAGAAAGGTACAGAAACACTACTTTAACAACAGAGCTTTTTTTCCACAGTGCTCAGAGACTACTCAGGCAATGGCTAAGAAATCGGCTATGAGGAGTTTCCTACCTAAACGTAGCTCCTTAGTTTTAAAAGTTTGAATCCCTTAAANAAAAAAAAAAAGGAGAGAGAGAGAGAGAGAGAAAGTAAAAGAAAAAAAAAAGAGAGAGAAAAAAAAGAAAAAAAGAAAAAAAGGGGAAAAAAAGGAAAGAAAAAAGAAAAAAGAGTGTTTCCTAAATGAGGAGGCTGATCTATACATGGACTTTTGCAAATGCCTGAAGGTGCTCCTTTCCTGTACATGGCAGTCCCCACGCCACAACTTTTGGGATGGAAACTGGAGGTTTCTAGCCATGACCATGCAAAATCAACCTTTTTAAAGCAAGTAGGCCTTGGAGGTAGTTTGAGCCAATGTGGTTGACCTTACACTGAGGCAGGCAGGACCATGGCATGTGTTGTTGGTGTCCAGCTCCCTCCCTCATATATATGGTGTTCAGCCATTAAGCAGAGAGATTTACCAATCAGAACTAAGTCTCTCTTACTGTAGAGAAAAGGATGCTTGCTTTCACCTTCCTTCATGGAATGACTTCCATTTGTCTGCTTGCTGGCCAATCCATCCAGTAATGCTTTTTTCATCCATAATATTTTTGCAGCATGGGAGGGCCACAGGAACTATGTGGCAGCTCAACTCTTAATTGGCTCGAAGCTGGCTTTGTTTTAACTAATGAGAGGTCTTCCTGATGGTAAACATACTCCATTTCTGACTGTAATTCATCCTGGTTCCCAGGAGTGATCCACCAGGGCTGCCTTTTCCTGGTACTCACAGCTGGCTACAGTCATGGTAGAAAGAAAATGCTCTCCAGTCCCATTTCACTCAGTTGCACCGTCATTGCTCTCATCACAGACCCTGCTCTTCCTCTTCCAAGATCTGAACTGAGCTGTACTCTTTCAAAACTGCAAACAGCTGCATGGCTGAAACCTCCCCGGGGGTGCCAGTTCCCTACCTGCTCTGAGAAGGGCTCTGCTCACGCCTGCAGTGGGCCATTGTTTGCTTTGCCTTCCCACCACCCATAGTCCTGACCCTTTGTTTTGTGATTGACCAGATGGAAATCAGTCATTAACTATGGTATCTTCTTCTGAAGACGGAGTTACATGAGTCCAGGAGAAGGATACTGGTTTGCACCAAGGAGGAATCTAGAGTGAGAGGAGGGGACTGTGTATATTCACCACAAAGTTGGTTTATCTCAAGTCCTTTCCACATTATATGAGCATTTTTCTGCTTTTCAGATGTTATTCTTCCCCTCGGACTGGTGAGGTTGCAAGTCCAAGCCAGAGGGTGGAGATTATATTGAAGCCACATAGATAATGCCTTCATTTGGCTTTCTGTTTCCATTGAGTTTGCTCTATTCTTCTCAGGGATGAGTCTGAGCCCATGGCCATGGTGATGCCTCACCTCACGAACAGAGAGAATGTAAGAGGACAAATCTCAAACCATTCATCACCCCAAGACAACTACAACTACAGTTCCCCATGACAGACATGGGAGAATAAAAGTGTGTTAGCTCGAGCTTAAGAAAAATAATTCTCCCACTATCAAAATATGCAAAAAAAAAAAAAAAAAGTATTCTAATTGTGGAATTGTGGGTTCAACCAAATATGGAATAAACCCTTTCTCTCCTTGTTTCAGCTTTTTCTAAAAATAAAGGTTAACAGTGGTCAATTTTGAACCACCACTTCAAACCTTCAAAAAGGAAGTATTTTGTTCTGAAACTGGCAATCAAAAACCATTTCATATCCTCCAAAAATGAAGAAAAGAAAAAATCCCAAACTCTTTGTTTTGTGCTTTTAGCCAAAATGTTTTGCTGGGTCCATCCAGAATGAACAAGCATTTCTGGTCAACCTGAATAGATTTTTTTTTTCCCCCAGGGAGATAAAATATGCTACCAAATATATGTATTTATTTATTATGCATTTTGGCTGTAAATACAAATGCTGCTTTATGCCCACAAAATGCACAAGCTATCATTTAAAAAAATGTTTATATTAACGCTGGAAGTTGGGCGTACTGCCTAGCAGAGAAAATAATGTCAATTACCCACACAAATAGCTTTCCAAATCTCTCAGTGCCTGCTTTCTGCATGAGCAGTTAGATTCATAGAAATTAGAGATGGGAAACGATCTTTTTAGCGTGTCTCGTCTACCTCACTGCTAGTAAAGGTTTGTCCTCCACTGTGTGCTTTCTAGCTAGGTTTGCCCAGCCTAGATTTAAAATGATGGGGGGCTCTAGGGTAGCTCAATTTATATATTTATATACACACACATATATATCTTCATTAGCAAGCAGAAATACCGAAATTCTGCTGTGGCAAAATGTGACTTGAAATCTGGAACCTGTATTAAAAGTCTCTCACCTGTAGTCAGCATGCAAGAGGTGAGAGCAAGTTCTCCCCTGGGTTGAGCTTTGGAGAAGTAATAGGCCCTAGAGATGGTGTTTCCATTACCCCTTGACGTCCTGGCAGCACTGGGATAGACAGGGATGGAGGCTTGGTCAGACTGGGTTACTCCTCTTCTTCCAGCCTGCTCCAATACTTGTAAAACACTTTCCTGCTGGGAGCCTGCAGAGCAGTTTCCATCTGTGGGGTCTCTGACCACATCCCTGCCCAGCTGCTCTCCTGCAGCTCAGCTGGTTTGCAGATAGATGAGTTCTGTCTGCAAGACTGTGCTTTGGTGTGGGCTGGACTCTGCGACTCTGCTGAGTTCCCCAACTGTGCTGTCCTTGTCCCCAGATGTGCCATGGCATTGGCCTCCATGGGCACCACATCCAGATGGAAAGCAAAAATGTCCAGAACAGGGCACCCACATCCAGCAGTGCATGGGCAATCTTCAACTTGAGAGAGACGTGTAGTTTCCTGGGTTGCCCAGGGAATGTCTGAGATCTCATAGAATCATAGAATCGTAGAATCACTTAGGTTGGAAAAGACCTGTAAGATCATCAAGTCCAGCTGTTAACCTAGCACTGCCAAGTCTACCACTGAACCATGTCCCTAAGCACCACATCTCCACCAGCCATGGCTCCCTGAGCAGCTCTACAACGAAATGCATTTGCTGACATGCAACAGAATGGCTCAAGGAGACTGCAAAGCTCTGGGAAGTCCCAGGTCAAACTCCTAGGCTACTTGTGCAGTTGCTCAGCTATAAGAGCTATTTTACCTGGCTTGCCCTCTCCCACACCAACCTTCAGGTACCCCATGGACTGGTTTCTGGTGCCATTCCCTCACCGACACTCAGTCTAGAGCAGGGTATCTTAACTCAACCATAAATACTGTCACTGCTGTGACTGTGACTGAACTGGTGGGAAGGTCCCAAATCTGGCATGTGGTTGCAGAGGCTACTGAAGGCTGCTCCACCCTGTACATGGCACAAACACACACCCAGACAGACACAGCCTGCTGCCTCTAGCAGCCCTGTTGCTTTTCCACCTTGGACTAACCCTGCCATCCCAACAGCCCACAGGCAAGACACTGTAGATTGCAACACCTGAGAGGAAAAGAAAGCCCAAGATGATGGTGCAGCCTCGGCCTGGGATGCTCTTGGCCAAGCTCAGCTCAACAGTGCCAAGCACAGAAGAGGAGAAGCACACTAAAGCTTTGTTTACCCATCAGCTCTCTCCAGGATCTCAGCAATCAGCTTTTGAATTTGATAGCAAGTATATGCCTGTGGCTCACATCCAGCCAAAACAACTTTGACAGTGAAACCCTGACATATTCTTTTTAAAGGTCACCATAAGCAAGCTGGGTTCCTTCTATCAACTTATCAGTTCTTTACTTAAACCAGCTTAAAGAGAAACTTTCCATGGTGAATTATAGTCTAACAGCATGTTATGCTGTGATAAGCACAATCCATGGGGCCCAAAACACTCTCTGCTCCGGAAATCGCTGATAACGATGTGCCTCTTTCTTTCGTGAGGCACGAAGTTATCTGCCGTAATCATAATGCACCTTCTCCTCCATCTAGACACTGGGCACATAAGCAGGTGCTGGGGCAAACAAGATCTCCTCTGCGTGATTTCTAGTTTTGGCTGAAAAATTATCTAATTCATTTCCACTTTTAGGCAGAGGTATCTGCATATTCTTCAAACCCTCTCTTGTTATCTCAGTCCTGATGATGCTCTGATTTGGCTGTGTATACCCTATGTCCTCCAGGTTCAGCATCAACACACATCATTTATGGGTCGTCTCTGCTGTCCCACAGACCAGGTGTGGGTACATTCAGCGGTTAACAGTGATAACCCCATGGGAGAACTAAACTTTACTGGAAGCTGTTCTTCCCAGCTCCTGTTTTCAGTGGCTGCAGACATTGCCAAACTTGAACAGTTCAAACTGTAATTTTTGGCATAGTGGGTATCCAGCCCAAGCTGTGTGGTCTTGGAAAGCTTTAACTAGTACACAGCAGATATCTCTGATTAGAGAACATTTGTGTTGTTAAAAATAAAATGATAACAGCAGTTATCCTTCCCGCATGGTGTGGGTAGGGAGTCCCAGCCTGCTCTTTCTGGGAAGGAGGGAACTGGGTCGCTCCAGTACCAAGGGTGTGAAAATGCTTTGAAAACATGTGGCCCGTGCTCTGCTGCTGGCTCTCAGTGCAATGGAAGCAGCTGATTTCAGACAGAGCTGGATCTGCTACCCAGAACATGAATTTTTCTTACCTTTCCCTCCCACTCCTGTCCCCAAGGCATCTCAGTGTCAGCCACGAATGACAGAAGAGATTTCCAAGCCACAAAAAAGCCCCATAAGTGCATTGCTAATATAAGCACAATGGTGACTACCACCCAGCTCAGAGGAGAGAGCTGTCCCATCGCTCTCCAAAGGGAAAACAACCTTCTCTGCCTTTCTCCCCTGTTACTTCTGGGTCACCACCAGCAGCACCCTCATAGGAGGATGGAGGTTGATAAAGTCACTTCTGATGTCATTCATGCAGATGGACCATGTGCATATGGCGGTTCGGAGGGCAATGGCATGATTCACTCTTTTCCTTATTGCATTGCTGGAAACCCTCTAGGAGACAGCCACGCCCACACCCCATGGTTCAGGCAACCAATTATGTCCTCTTCCCGGACATCATGCTTCTCACACAAGAGGGGTTTTCTGTCTTCAGGTGTACAAAAGCATCCTGAAGCCCCTGTCCATGTGGGAAGGTGTTTCATCCTAAAGACATAAGAACTGACCAGCTGTCCCCACTCTGGTTTCTGGATAGTTGCAAGCTGGGTTGAAGGGTCCGTTTAAGACCCTCCAATCACAAGGTCTGTGAAGATTAAAATTAAACTAGGTCACAGAGATGGTTTCTGCTCCAGAATGGACCTCAAAAGCAAGCAAAAGGAGCAGTGGCATGCCTCAGGGAACAGTAAGTAGGATTTTTTGCCAGTCTGCAAAGCCTGAAGCCAAACTCCGAAAAAAAGGGGCAACAATATAGTTCCAGGGAGGCAATAATTTGTCAAGTCCTTCACAGCTTCAACTCAAGCTTGCTGCTTCCCCTATCTTTTCTAAGTGTATTACAAAACCATGCTCAGATCTCATGCGATCATTGTCAGTCTGGAGTAATGCTGCTAGTCTTAACATCACTTTGAATTCAGTGCAAGCAAGTCTTGCATGTCCTGCCTCCCCCTCTAGGATGGGGCTGGCAGGGAGTACAGGAAGCCTACCCTGTTCTTGATCCTTCTCTGTGAGCATCTTTGAAGCTGTCAGCCTCTCTGAAACTGCCTCACCAACACTCACAAGATACAAGTTGTCCATGCAAAGACTTATTCAGTATCACTGGCTAATTCTCTGTTGAAGGGATGCAGATCTCCACCATGTTGGTGACAGTATATAGCAATATAGGGATTTTTGTGGATGCAACAGGGGCAAAATTCTTCCCTTTGCTGGTTTGGCTGAACATAACCTGATCTACATTCAGTCCACAACATGCACAGGTTATTGGAGGTATCAGTTGGCTTCTTCCATATCACCTCTCTCATTATGCTTCATACTTCTACAGATGACTGCTCATGGCCATAAGTTACCCAGCCATGTACAACGCTGCACCTGAAGATCATAACTGACCTTTACCACAAGGATGTTACAGCTCCTGTCAAATGAGTCAACTGTTAAATCTTTTGTTACCAAAATATGGTACAAGAGTGACTGACAGAAAGCTGGAATCGTTCCCTGGCCCCTTCACACAGTAGCAGCATGCTTCATCTCCTGCTGTCAGGGAGCATCTCTGGGGACAAAGGACTGCTCACTCTCTAGGAACATTTATTTCTTGCCTTTACTGTAGACATTGATCTACAAGAATATAGTCATTCCATTGGGAAGGAGGTGTTGGATGACCAGGGAGCAGAACCTGTGTAGATGAGACAGCTGCAGTATATCCTGCCCCTATCCTAATTCCTTGTAGCACCACCAGTGCCCACTCAGCAAGGACAATGTGCCCCTTCCTCCACATCATGGGTTTGGCTTTACCAGGATCCAGCTCTTCTTCTGGAAATACAAGCCTGAACAGCTCCTGTACTTCGGTGCCAGAAGTAAATATGGCAGGTCTAATCCTAGGACCCCTTTCAAGCTCCCTTTGCCACTTCTCTGCTGGGAAACCGTGGGGAAATCAGCCCCTTCCTCTACTCCCCTCAGCACCTAGTCTGACACAGAAAAACCTTGGTTGATGTTTTTAGGCTTTTCTGCAGGTAAAAAGTGAGCCCTAGACCCCTCAGAAATGCTGATGAATTTAGTGTGATCCTGAGGAATGAATCATACAGATATTCAGAGATTTACTCAGTGATTTATTCCTCATGAAGTTCAACAAGGCTAAGTGTAAGGTCCTACCCCAGGGTTAGAGCATTCCCAAATATACAGGCTGGGACATGAGTGGATTGAGAGCAGCCCTGTGGAAAAAGTTTTGGTGGTACTGGTGGATGAAAAACTTAACATTAGCCAGCAATGTGTGTTTGCAGCCCAGAAAGCCACCCGTACCCTGGGCTGCACCAGCAGCAGCATGGTAGCAGGGTGAGGGAGGGGATTGTCCCCCTCTGCCCCACTCTCTGAGGCCCCCCTGCAGCTCTGGGCCCAGCACGAGGACGTGGAGCTGCTGGAGCGGGCCCAGAGGAGGCCGCGAGGGTGCTCAGAGGCTGGAGCAGCTCTGCTGTGGAGCCCGGCTGAGAGCTGGGGGTGCTGGGCCTGCAGAAGAGAAGGCCCCGGGGAGACCTCCCAGCGGCCTGCAGTACCTGCAGGGGCTGCAGGAAAGCTGGGCAGGGACTCTGTGTCAGGGGTGCGGTGACAGGAGCAGGGGGAACGGCTTTAAGCTGAGAGAGGGGAGGTTTGGATTGGATATTAGGAAGAAATTCTTCCCGGTGCGGGCGGTGAGGCGCTGGCCCAGGCTGCCCAGAGAAGCTGTGGGTGCCCCAGCCCTGGCAGTGCCCAAGGCCGGGCTGGATGGGGCTGTGGGCAGCCTGGGCTGGTGGGAGGGGGCCCTGCCCACGGCAGGGGTGGGACCGGGTGGGCTTTGAGGTCAAGGTCACTTTTATCCTCCTGAATGTCCCTAGATACCCAATGTGTCTTTGACACCTTGGCAAGGCTAGAGAAGCAAACATGCCCCTCCTGATGTCATCTTTCCATACTGTCTCACTTATTTAACATTGTTTATATTCCTCTCCAATTAATTCTGATCCCTCGCTTGGTTTCCCTCTTTAATTCTCTTCTACCTTTGTAATAACTTATAGTCTTACTATAGCGACAGTAATTGATCAAGAAACTCAGAGGTAGGTGCATTTTTGAATAATTCATTTTACTGCCGCTCTTCATTTCTTATTCTCTTGCTGTACTGCTTCCCTGATGTAAACCACGAGTAGATTGTCTCATTTCCAATGCCCTGCTTACAGCCAAGTTTCATAATTCTGAGAAGGAAAATAATTAATAATAATAATAATAATAACAACAACAACAACAACCACAACAACAGTGGATAAGGATGAAACTGTAGCAGCCTGAGGCAGATAAGTGGTCATTAATGCTAACTAGCACTGAGAGCTGATGTCGTGCCATGGGCTGAACCAGAGGCTGGTAAAAATGAACATGCTCCATTGGACTCTGGAAGAGTCTTTATTAAAGCCTCCAAATTTTAGTCACCTTAGCAGTTCTGCACAGTCAAGTCCCTCACAGCTGCCACAAGACCTGACTGGAGATATCTGGGCCAGCAAGCAAGCATCTGCTCCAAGGCATGGAAACCAGGGACTAAGCCTGTGGGCTTGCCATAGGGCTTCACACTGTGGAGATGATCTGGTGCCCCCCTCAGCCACCCGGTCCCTCTGCAAGGCATCGTTATCCTTCAGAAAATCTTCTAAATGTCTGCACCAATATACAAGCCAGGAGGCAAACCTCCAGCATGGAAATGTTTGCCATCAACCCACAAATGGAGTGAGACCCAGGAGGCTTCTTGCTTCTGACCACAATGCAGAATAAACCTGTCCACAGCTCCTTCCATATGCAGAGCCTTTAAATGCCTTTCTGCAGCTGTGTCTGAGTGTTGCTGGTCTTCCTTCTCCCTGCTTCTTCCTGAGAGTGCTACTAACAGGGTTAATACCTGGGTGGAAAGGAGCCTAGAAACATTTCTGAGAATATCGTAGGTACCTCTGTTTTTTATGGCTTCTATTATTATGCCCATTATTCTGCTCAAATGTGGTTATTGGCTCATTAGTATTTAAATCAGCTGATAATACATGGAGAGATATTCCTTCTGACACAGCCTATACAGCTGGTCTCTGTAGTGTGGAGGTTATAATGGTGCCAGTTGATGCCATTTATGTCAAACAAGCTTTGATTTTTAGCCTGTAGTAGGGATAGAGCAGGGCCATGTAATTTGGTAAGATTAGCATTTTGCCGTCCACAAAGGGAGGATTACGAATCTTATTGTGGACAGCAAAAATAAGTCACAAGTGAGCAACACCCGGAGGCTTGTTTTCTTTATGGCACATATATCCCCATGGCAGTGTTGGAGTAGGGACATAGGGGACTTGTTTTAAGCTGTTTTGATGGCTGCAGACTCCTAGCCAGTGCCACAGTAGAGGCAGGATAATGAGCCAAGCCTCAGCTCACATGGAAAAAGGAGGCAAGAGGCAGCATGGGGAGGGGAGAGCAGAAAGTAAGAAGGGGTTGTTCAGCAAGAGAAGGATGGGAGCTGGGGCAGGAAGAGAACGTGGTTGTCCTCCCCTTCACCACATCCACATACCCTCCATTTAGACATCAGTTTCAGCTGTTTGCAAGGAGAAAAAATAGCACAATCTTCCATTGTCCTTGGAGATCTTGCTGGTGGTTTTTCCACCTTTTGCACAGATTTGGGAACTTTCAGGCTTTTGCTTTAGAAATAAATAATAATAAATAAATAAATAAATAAATAAATAAATCAGGCTAGTTTTCTCACCCTGGCAGGTACTTACAGCCCTGGCTGGCTTCTTATTTAAGAGTTGTATCATAGAATCATGGAATGGTTTGGGTTGGAAGGGACCTCAAAGCCCACCCGGTCCCACTCCTGCCATGGGCAGGGCCCCCTCCCACCAGCCCAGGCTGCCCACAGCCCCATCCAGCCTGGCCTTGGGCACTGCCAGGGATGGGGCACCCACAGCTTCTCTGGGCAGCCTGGGCCAGCGCCTCACCGCCCGCACCGGGAAGAATTTCTTCCTAATATCCAATCCAAACCTCCCCTCTCTCAGCTTAAAGCCGTTCCCCCTGCTCCTGTCACCGCACCCCTGACACAGAGTCCCTGCCCAGCTTTCCTGCAGCCCCTGCAGGTACTGCAGGCCGCTGGGAGGTCTCCCCGGGGCCTTCTCTTCTGCAGGCCCAGCACCCCCAGCTCTCAGCCAGGCTCCACAGCAGAGCTGCTCCAGCCTCTGAGCACCCTCATGTCCTCCTCTGGGCCCGCTCTAACAGAATGCATACATGTGTACTGGGGGTATGTGAATGTACAGATTAGATGTCTGGCTCTGCACAAATCCATCCTATACATGGTTCAGTGACAGCATCGCTCTGTGGAGAATGGGGACTCTCTAGACCTTGTCTGGGTGACATCTCTTGTCGAGTGCTACAACTCCAGGTCACATTCATGGTGCATTAAGGGACTTCTGTATTGCTTTCTATCTGTCCTTCCCAAGCAGATGAATTATCTGGGGGTTTACCTGATGTCAGGTTGGCATTTTACCCAGGAACTCCAAATGTCCTGAGACTGTACAACCCAAAATGCTGGAAGTTGCCCCAGAACTGGAGATCCCCTTGGGTCCTCACTGCAATGAAGCCCTCAAAGAGCACAAGCTCTTATGTGTCCTCTGAAGCACAGCAGGGCTGTTACCCAGAGAGCTGTTGGGACTAATTGGACTTGTGTGGCCTCATGTTGGGAATCAGGACTTGCCTTCAGCAGCATCGGTATCCCTCATGAAGGCCACTCAGATGATGAACCATTCGTGTACAAGGCCTCAGGCATGCACCTCAATTTTTCTACTGGGAGAGAAGCATTGTGTGACAGTGTTAACAGAGCCCTAATTCCACACAGCTGCTACCCAAGATTTCCTCTCTAGCACTAGAGAGGTGGAGCATCTCTTCCTACATCATGCACAGGGTGGGGGTGAAAGCCCACCACCACCTCTGTGCTGGAGGAAGGTTTCCTTTCTCTCCAGTGTCATTCCCCATGGGGTGTATGTTGGAGGTGCTTATGTATGCATGGTGTGCATGCAAACACCTCTGGGAAGAGGCTGGGATCCCACTTGTTGCAGCTGATGAACTACCCATCTGCCTCTCCAGCTAATGCATCTGCCTCAATATTTATGTCACATCCCAGGCATTAGCTGCAAGTGCTTTAACAGACTCCCTGAAAGGAGCACACAGGTTTCCAGATTCTTCCTGTTCCAGCTGGGGAAAAGAGATGTGTGTGTCTATAGAGGTAACAGAAGAAAACTGTATTTTCTCCAGCGATGTGGCTCTGTGAGGGGGAAAAAAAAAAAAAGCAAAAAAAAAAAAAATAGGAAAAGAAAACAAAAAAACCCTCCAACCCTCTGTGCATTTCTCCATTTCAAAACACAAGCTTATTGTTTCCTTGTGCAGCCCTTGCTGTGATAACACAACATCTCACCTATTCTGGGACAACAAAGAGCAAGAGTCTGCATGGGCTGTCTCCTCCCAGAAATCACTGATAAAATTACTATTAAGCAAAGAGAAGAGACCTATTTTGTCGTTGCCATCAGAGCCTGGAGGCATTGTGCATTTCTAGGCCTTGACAGCAGTTGACTGTGCTGCTGTGGTCACAGAGCCACTCGCATGTCCTCATTTAATTCTTGCAGGGAAGGAATTTGTCACAACTAATTATAACCATTGTGGAAGAGGTGGTCTCCAGTCATTGAGAGCACTTCTGGTAAGAGTTTCCACACCGGGAAGGATGATCAGATGTTTGGGCATCTGCCTAAGAATTTGGGAGATGGATGTTTGTATTCCAGCCCTACAGCTTTCATGGGAGACATTGGCCCAGACAGGTGCAGACTGTCAGTGGTGCCGAGGAACGTGATTCCTCTTGACAATCTAGTCTGCAGCCCCTTAGCACCTCGATTTCCTGTTTATGAAATGGAGATGGTGGTCCTCTGGTGTCTTGTGAGGATCTGGGGGAGGAGATTTCCCATTTTCTCCCAAGAAGACCTCCCACCCATCCTCTACCTCTCTGTTGATTTGGTGGCCTTGCCCCAGGGTGTATCAAGGACAGTGGGGACCACTATGGTAAAAGCCAGACCAAAGGGATGATCCATCTTTTCTCTAGCACCTACGACCTGCCCAAAGCAGGGGTGGCAAAGGGAGGAGCCCCCAGGCTTGCATTCACCTCATTTTTTGGAGATGTGTGCCTCAGCAAAGGGGCCAAGAACAGGGCAAAGAGCAGAAATCAGTAGAGGAGATGGTGTCAGATGGGATGTGGCGCATGGACTTGCTGTAGGTCCTTACCTTGGATATGTTTGAGCACCTACAACGGGACACCTGTGTCCTATTGCTTCTGATCAGCCTTCTCAACTGTTCCTACATACGCTGGAGGCTTTTCTGCACAGGTTTCCACTCTTTCACAATACCTGGTGCAATGGAGCTGTCATTTTTCTGGAAACAGCTAGGAGGGACAGGGACACCTATACAAATATAAACTTCCCTGTCTTGTGTTTTGGGGCAATTAGGAGATTCCCACCAGCTGGGAATGCAGAAAGCCCCACTCCTTACCATCGCACCAGTGGGACAGTGTGCTGCCTACGGTGGTGGCAGTTCAGCCACTGGTCACCAGGCTGGTCTCCCTCTGCACCCAAAGCCACCCAGCAGGAGCTAGGTCCCAAGCAATTTTATATCCTATTAGTTAGGAAATATAAGGAATAAAATCACACCCCCATAAACAGTGGGAATGGCCAGACCCCAGATTATCACGTTGGGATTAACTGGCATTCCCCTACAGAGTATCTCCTGCTTTTCTATGCTGGGATGTCAGAAACACCATCCAGCCTTTCTGGGACTATCCCCTCTCTGCTGAGATTTGTCAGTTCTTTGTGACTTTCTCATCCTCCTCTTCCCTCTCTCAGGGAAGCCCAAGCCAGGCACAGAGCCAACAGGAACACAAACCCCGGTGGGGATTGCTGCTACAGAAATGCCTCCCCAGCTCCAACCACCTGCCCATCTTCAGA
Organism: Anseranas semipalmata; assembly: GCA_013399115.1. Lineage (NCBI taxonomy): Eukaryota > Metazoa > Chordata > Aves > Anseriformes > Anseranatidae > Anseranas > Anseranas semipalmata. The sequence goes on along the minus strand of VXAA01004632.1, from coordinate 426,584 downwards.
GCATCCTCCCTGCTTTGAACAGAGGAGTGAACGCATCTCAGCCCCAGAGCAGCAGAAGGATGGTACCAACCTTGCACATTCAGCAGCTGTTTTTCCTGAGGCTGGAAGGCAGCTATCAGTCAAAATTAACACTGCATGAATGCCTGCAGTAAGGGTTTTTCACTGCTGAACAATAACAGGATAGGAAAAGAGAAAGGAGACAGTTTAACTGGAGAGAACAGTCCATGGAGAGAACAGTCTCAGGGGATGAGGATGAAGAGGGATTTTCACCTCTCTTCTTAGTGGGTGTTTGGGAACATCTGTATTTAAACTCCTCCTTTGCCACAGATTTGTTGTATTAGCATGGATCAGAGTCTTACAGGTAGAACAAGGTCTCATAGATTCTCCTCCAGAGCATGAGACCCATACACCATGTCAGGGGATGTGGGGTGTTTGCCCATCCATGCCATGGGGATAGCTGTGAACAGGCCTTGTGGAGAGGTCTGCTGAGTGTGGATGCATCCGTGCCACTTCTCTCCTGCTTCCTGGCTGCAGGTTGAAATAGCAGTTTGGTACCTCAGTGGTTTGTCCAGCAAGGGAGTACAGGGCCTTCAGGTGAGACTATCGTCTCCCCTCTCCTACATTGGCAGGCTAAAGCAGCTGCAAATGGGTCCAGAAAAAGCCACACTGGTTTCACTGCAGTTCCCTGCAAAGATGTTCCTCACCTCCTTGCCATCACCAAAATAATGGTGCAATGAGCACACTGAGTTCTCAAAGTGCCACGAAACATGTGCAAACCCAAGCAGTGGCTGCAGAGCCATTCTCATGGGAGTGATGGTGTTCTGCTGGGACAGAGAAGGGACAGAGACATCTCTGATGTTTAGGGCTGCCCAGAAAATCAGAATAGCAAAGTTTCTCTGTGTTCTCTTCTTTGGACTAATGCATGAGTCTGAAACCTTTTCTTTTCCTTTTTTTTTTTTTTTTTCATTTTAATCTGCTGATATTTTTCCCTCTGAACTCAGCAGAACATGTTCCCCCCTTCACTTCACTGCAGGATCTCAGGCGAACATTTCAAAGCTCTTTCCTCTCTCTGGACAGAGCCTTAGCAAACAATATTGATGATCTAAGTTTCTCTCCAAAATGAAAAAAGGAATATGCTCCCTGGTGCTCCTGTGTACGGTGCAAACGCGATCCCTGCAGAGAAGAGTTTGCAAATGAAAAGTGACAGTCACTTCCCACGACAGCATCACTTCCCTAATCGCTTTTGGCTGTGTGGTGCGCAGCTTCCCCTTCTCCTTCCCCTACTTCTGCTAGAACAGATGTGGCCCCACAGTCCTCCTATTTCCAGGGCTGGAGGAGGCCAGAATTATTTTGGGGGCTGAGACAAAGTTTTGTGAATATCAGATTTTCCCTGGTAAAATCTGCTCAGGTGATGCTCAGCTTGTTGCCCCCCGTGCAGGACCCACCCTCCAGAAAGGGGGTCGCTGCTGCGGGATGTCCTCCACCATTCCCACTCCTCCCACCTTCTCCCATAAGGCTCCCTAGTCAAACCACATAATGCATGCTGTGATAGGCACATTTCAAATCTGATAACATGGATTTGGATGAGCGAAATGAATGGCTTGGAGGGTGCTTTCATCTCTCACCATGAGGCTAGATGTGCCTCCATCACCAGGCAGCAGAGATCTTCCTTTTTCTACGGATGAAGGTGCTTCTGGGCACAGGAAGGGTAGAGTCCACAGTCAGACACCATTGAGGATTCCCCCAGAGGAGCCCCATAGATGAATCCTGCCCTCCCTCCAGAGTGAAGCATCACTGCATCNAAAAAAAAAAAAAAAAAAACCACCCAAAGCAAATCAGCAATCAGTTTTCAGGCTGGAAACCCATGCATTTTCATAAGAAAAGTTTGTGCTCCTCTTAATTCTTTGTGATTCTATTTGCGCTCTTTCCTATGCTGTGGGAAATAAGCTGTTCCATTTTAATTGAGAGAATTCCAGCAATAGCTTGTTTAAATGCATTTTGGGCCCACCCAGAGCAAAATCTGAAGAATATAGCAAAATTAAAAATGCAGCATTACTACTGCCCCTCTCTCCAAATCAGAGAAAAAAATAACTACAAGATGCACCATGATAAGATATTATTTTTTCCCTATCTCAAAAGAAAGGTTTCATTTTGTTGTTTCCCCACCTCATTTTACTTTTAATCACTGCATTTTGCTAAATTTTTTAAGTGGGCAGCACTGGAAAATCAAAAATCAAAACATCCCCTCTGACAAAATTATTAAAATTGAAGTGCTGTGACTCTTCTACAGCAGAATAATTCTAAAAAGCAACACACACACACGAAAAAAAATCCTGTAAGTGGCTTTTGACCAAATGACTGGAAAATGAGTTCACTGAGAGTTTCACTCAAGCCAAATCTGCATTTTCCAGCATAATAAACTATTTGACCAAACATCATTTCATGTGCTAGAGTGGCCTCTCCGCTACACATGAATACGAAGGCTTTAAGAAAGAGCATGCCCAGCTGGGTGCACTGTTAATGGGTCAATTTGCTGCTCATTTTCTGTTATCATATGGTATGGGAGACAAGCTTGTCCATGTTAACTGGGAACCCTGCAGATACAATGGGTTTCAACGGGTTTTATTCCCCCCATTGCCCCTGAACTTGCCGTTGCCTCCCGTTGCTCCAGGAAATCTTTCTGAGTACACACTGTGTGCTTTTCTGTTCTCATAGGGGCGCGTGGTGGAGATGCTCAGTGCCTTGGGTCTGAGGGCTGGACGAGTGCATCAGCTGTTTTATCCTCACCTGCAGCCTCCTCTAACCTTGCACCTAGCCCATCTATGACCCACCACGCTGCAGCATCCAAGACCTTCAGTGCAATCAACTCCTTCCTGCAAGGAGAGGCTGAAGCGCCTGTGGCCACAGGGAGTTTTCCAGCCCACAGGAGCACACCAAAGGCCTGATGGACGTGATGGACCTCGGGGCAGGAGGTGAGATGCAGCCCAGAGGGAGGGAAGGAGAGGCAGAGCTGCAGAGCAGGGCAGGGGTTTTCCCTTCCCTTCCCTGACACTTGGGCAGCTCTCGCCTCCAGCCTCCCACCCAGAGCAGGAGTGCATGAGCTACAGTCAGCAAGCTCACTTGCCAACAAGCAGGAGCCTTTGATTGCCCACGTTCGTGCAGAAAGATAAAGTGGGTAAAGTAATGAGTATTTACTCTTCTCTGCCTGTGTACACAATAGAATTGTGTTGCTTTTAATGGGGCTTTATTCTAATTGCAGTTGTTACCAACGTGAGATTTTAAGCTCAGCACCATCTTTCTATTACCACTGTGTATGACCTGCTGCATTTCTGGTATGCTCTCTTAAATATCCCCTTCCTTTGAAGTGATCTCAGCCAAGGGCCAGACAACCATCCCAAAATGTTTTTCTGGCGTCCCTTCTGAAGTCTCCCCAGAGCCAAACATGTTCACAGCTCCGCAGGATCCAAAGGATCCTGGTGACGTTTCATTAATGAAGCTCGTCTACCCGCAGATCCAATTTTGTCTGCTCATCAATGCAGTCGGCATGTTGTGTGAAGAACATATGCCACAGCAGATGGCACAGACTCAATTCCAGTGAGCAGCACTGGAGTGAAATCACTCTTCTGCTCTCCCCTGCTTTGGATAGACCAAGGGTGTTGCTGGGAGAGAGGTTTGAGTTGAAAGGACAGGAGCGGTAAAGGAAAGCTATCTGAGCTGTGGATCACTATCTCCATTGCCTGGACCCTGCAAAGGACTCACAGCCAAGCAGCCCCTGGTTTTGCTCTGGGGACAGGTCCCAGCTGCTGCACTGCTGCCTCTTCTCCTGGTGGGCCCCACAGAGGAAGATCCTGAGGGCTCACACTGGAGCTGGGAAGGCAATTAAACCCCAGCACTAGACACAGCCAGATGTTGATATTTCAAAGTGCTTTTGTGTTGCATCTTGCAAAATAGTGTATCGCCTTCTTATTTGCTAATCTCTGCTCCTGGCTGCCCGTGCCTTGTCTGGATGCTCCTTGCTGTTTGGGTTGGGTCCTGGTTTACACTCCCTCCTTACTCTGCCCACATGACTCTTCCTGCAAAATTAAAGACCCCCTGACTGTGCACCCTGCTTTAGAGCTGACATTCCATGAAACATCCCAGCTTCTCTCCTACTTGCTGACCAGGCTCAGGACCTGTGGGTAGTTTGAATGTATCATTTCTTCACACTAGAGCCCTACCCCAAGCACTGTCCTCTCCAGAGTCACAACAGCAGTCACGTGCCCTTGACCATCTGGCTCTGTTGGTCTCTGAGGGAATTAGAAAACAAATTAATCAGTAAAATGGGCTGGGCTATTGAATTCTGTAGGTGTTCTCCTCAGGTCACATTGTGTGGGGCTTGGTCCAACTACCTTGTAGGGTCCAAAGACATTGTCTGAATAAAGATGGCATGAAGGACAAGCATCTCTCTTTAGGCCATTGGTGACCTGCCTCTGAGTCCCTCCAAGCTTTCTCAGCCATTGTTTTAAACAGTGTTTTGCCTCCAGTGCTGACGGGTTAAGCTGGTTTGGGCTACATACCTACATGTCACCACAGTGGGTTTTCTGCTTTCCCAAGTGGATGAACTTCATTTAGAATGGACTTCCCAAAGAGAAATATCCCCATACAAGTTCTCCAACCATCCTTTTGTTAAAGAGCTTGGTCAAGCTCCTACCCAACCCTCCAAGGGCTTCCTGCACTAGTCTATATGTGCTCCATCACCAACAGGCACATGAGGTGCCACACAAAGCACAAACCCATCCCTGCATCCCATTTTCTACCACGGCTGGTGTGTCTACGCATCATGTGATGTTGAAAGAGATTAGCTCGTGTCTTGAAAGCATTATAGCTGCAATAGTGTGGCATTTGAACGTACCTTATCTTACTAATTAGTTGGGTCAGTTAGCTTGGGAGCACTTCTGTGCTTCGTGTTGAAGTCTTGGTCCCAGCAACTTCTGCAAAGAGCAGAGGCAATCCTCATTTTTCATGAGGTTTCCCTCTAATTCCGCTTGGCCATTTTCACCCACACATCCCAAGAGATTGCACCATTTCTCACACCCCACTTGGTACCTCTGCATGAGAGAGGACATGCCAACTTACTGCCACAGCATAGCCTATAGCAAAACAAGATATAGTCCTTGAGCGACGTCTGTAGATAAACTTTTCTCTCCTTCCTGGTGTCTGTAGATCAGATCATTAACATTCTCTACCAGCCTAGTCGAAGATTTGGATGGTGATCAGACAATAGTTCAATGCATTCAATTTACAATGCAATTACATTTTAATAAGTTGTGACCCTTGAGGCAGGACCTGCCACCTGTCCGCTGAGATCCAGCAGCTGACCTAATCTCAACAACGGATGGATGTGCTGCAGCTGGGTAGTTGGCAGTGCAGTAAAACATAACCTGTAGTAATTGTCCAGACAGACCCTCACTGTCTGACCTCAGCAAATAGTGGGAACCAGATGCCTCAATTTCCCTTTAGGTATAATTGAGGTCTTATTTCTGGCCACGCAAGGTTGCTGCAGAGTCTTGGGAAGACCCCCTTCCCGCCAGCCCAGCAAGGTGGTCAGACACTTTGGGGAAAAGGGAAAGTGAGCAAAACCAAGTGTTACGTGCCCTCATCTCCCCCCACCTAGAGCTGGGTTGAGAGCAGCCCCCAGAAAGCTTTGTCGAGCCCCAGCTGTAACTAAAAGACTGGCTGCAACCATTTAATAATAAAAAAATAAAAATCCATCTATAATCCCTGATGACAAATTCCAGAGAGGGTCAAATTCCTTTATGAGCATGAAACGAGAGGTTTTATGATCATACTGCCTTATTATACGCAGCTCCCTGTAGTGTCATACGCATCCTAAGAACCAATTTACTATGTCTCTCCCTCTCTCTGCAGCAACATTAGGAACAAAACAACTTCTAAATATCCTTCCACAGCCATAGCTGTTGTTTTTTTCAGTAAACATTTGCTTAGTGGTGTTCAGGGACCCAATCCTTGCAGAAGGACCAGAAGATAGAAGCATCCACTGAGGATACAAGTGGGTTTTTGTGGTACTTTCCTGGGAATAAAGAGTGAATGGCTCTTTGTTGTTGTTGTTGTTGTTGCTGTGATAGAAAAGGATAGAGAGTTTCCTGAGCCATGCTGGCTACAGCAAGGATTAGATGATGCTTTTTGCTTTATTTTTCTCAAGTCACTTCCATCAGCAGATGTAAAGTCTCTGGCTTAAATGGAGAGAGCCAACTGCTCCTATAAGGCATTCATAACCTGGAGAGAACTATCCCACATGCTTTTTTTCTGAGAATATGATTTTTTGTTTGTATTTTGGGTGGTGGTGGTGGTGTTTTCTTGAGCACGCATGTTAAATTATCTGTTCCTTGAAACAGAGTTAATGCCACTTGGAAGAATAAACATGGGACTGAATCTAAGCACTATTCTTTTGGTCTTGCTGCAGCTGACAGGTGCTGGGCTGCAATGATGGTGGTGTCTGGGCTGGTGTCAGGAACAGTCTCTGCATGGAGGATGTAGCACTGGTGACCAGTGTGCTGTGGATTTGCAAAGACCCCCACAGGCACATCACACAGGGTCATCCAGAGTTTTTCCATTCTGCAGAGGGCAGTGCACATGCACACAGAGAGGACTTCTTCTCCAGAGAGGCAGGATGAAGCTACCCTGCTTCCTCCAAGGAGTTGTGTCTATGTCCATATCTGGATTTTTGCAGCAGCCCTCTGAGGAAGTTTCTCCACTAACAAGTGCACATGCAAATCTAACGTGCCTGCCATCCCTGGAAGAAATCAAGGGTCAGCACTAGAACAGCGAAACATCCCTATGCGCCCTTTTCTTTCCTCCAACAAAATGAAGCTCCGCAGCCCACCTGTAAGCATCCACAGGAAATTCGTCTGGATCCAAAAATTAAATAGAGATAAGTGAAACTCCATTTTATGTCTGTTTTTAATTGATTTTAGAAACTGCAATATTGCTTCTTTTGGCTTTTGGTTGTTATTTGAAACAGGAAATCACATTTCTGTGGACAAGAGGTGGAGGTGCCGATAGCTTGTGCAAAGGGGAAAGCTCAAAGGAGAGGGTGGGTGTGGAGTGATACCTCTTTGCATAAAAACTTTCAGTGTAGGGACTTCCTGTGCCAGATGGTGTTCACTGTGCTGCTTTTCATTGCTACTTTTCATAGCTCTTATGCGTTATTCTTCCCTGGACATCTTCAGCCCATAGTGCTGAGCTGTTTAGACACTGGAATCTGCTATGTCAGAACATCTTTGATGTAACCCCTGACTATGGATGTGCAGAGGGCTGTTTCAACAGGCTCCAGGGGACTAAGCGATGGAAGGTAATGAGGAGGTTTTTCCTTTCCAAGCTCTGAAGGAGGGGATAGGTCACCTGGAGTCAAGCACAGTTGTCCCAGAGCACTTCAATGCAGCAAATTCAGTTCACCTGTGAACAAGCCACAAAGTCCATGAGAGCACCAGGCAGAAGAACACTGAAGCTCCTTTTCTCCCAGTGACCTTTATTTCCATCACACAGCCTGTGCTTGGAGCTTAACAGCTAATTTCCTGTGAATGGGGGACAGATGATGTGTTGGGAATGGTGTTCTTCCTGGGATCCCTTTTGCTGGGACACAGACCTTCAAGCCGCACACCCCAATGTTTTAGAACCTGGCTGTGCAGGATCCATTTCACTTTTCTTTTGTATTCCCTCCCTTTGGCTTTATTTATTTGTTTTATCTCTCTCTTTCCTTTCTTATAGCTCTCTGATTCTCCTCTTTCTTCCTTTTCTTCCTTTTTTTTCTGATTCATGCTTTCAAAGACATCCTTGGCAGAGAGGAGGGGGAGAGGGGAGACAACCCCGTGGAAAATTCCCTCTTCTTTATTTTCAGTCTTGCTCAGAAAAGAAGCAGGGGTGGGGGAAAGAGAGAAAACACACCACGTTGAAAACCCTGGTAATACACCCCTGCTGCTTTCCTGAATGTCAGGGGAGCGTTATCTGGCCTTGCACATGAGGAAGGAGCACTTGCGCCTTGTGAAGTGTAATAAGGAACACAGAGCCTAATGGAAAAATCATTTGCTTGTGGCATTTAATTAAATATGTAAATTTATGAACGGCCCTGAAATCATCAAATGAAAAGGCAGAGCTGTCATGAATTTTGATTTGATTTCCTCCACGGGCTTTCCCCCCATCCTCCCCCACTCCCCTTCCCTTTAATCAAAGAGGTGGCATGCGGGGACGGCTGAGCGGCTGCCAGGCCTGTCCTCAGGGTGTCCCCAGCAGTGACGCACACACAGGGTGGTTTCATTCCCTGCACATCAGCCGCTGGTCCAAGAAGATGGCAGATGGGGACGTGCTTGCTCCATCCCCCTTTTGCTGCAGGGGAGCCAGCGCACAGAGCACAGAGACACAAGTGGTTCTCAGCGTGGTCCTGGAGCTAGGTGGCACGGCATCATGTCCCTGGAAATTGCACCCATCCATGAGCACAGCCCGCTTGTGGAGGCCTGGCACTGCCTTGTGCCGTCCCCTGTACGCAGCTGAAGGTGCTGTGCAGCAGGAGCACAGTCACATCACCTCTTACCAGATGTGCAATTCCCAGCACAGCCGTGGGCGTGAAAACCCTCCAGTGAGAGTGCTTCAGTCCCTTGCTGTGCTCCAAAATCTACCTCAAGGTGGTTTGAAACTCTGAGATTTCACCAAGGCTTACTTCTTGGTGCCATGATTCATATCACTTAGTGCTACCACAGCATCAGGACTTCTGGACTCTTTGAACCCTCACCTTCAGCCTTTACCCATAGACTCAGAAGTGAGACACTGGGACTTGTGTCACAGCATGCATTTTCCTAGGGATCCATCCTTGCTCAATGTGAATAGCTGGCCACGCTTTGAAAAACCACCTTCCATCTTCAGAGCTGGGGTGCCCAGAGAGGTGGTTTTGTCAGACCCAGGTGACTGAGTTGGCCCTTTTGACTTGCATCTGACCAGGCAGAATCCAGAGCTGCCTCCACCTTCCCCTGCCTGGCTTAGCTTTTGGGTCTGACACATGGACTGTAGGGTTTAGGATGAACAGCTCCAGCTGGTGCTTTTTCTCTTTGTGCAGTCCCAGTTGCTGTATCCCATTAAAGACTCTCTCAGAGCAAAGCCCCAGCAACTTCATGACAATCCATGTTTATTTCTCACCAGTTATTTGCCAAGCAGCTGCAATGGGTATTCAGGTAATAGAGCAGAATTGCTTTTCCTTGACTCCTGGTGGCCATCAGCCTGCTTTGAAGGGTCTGTCCAGGCATGAGTGCAGAACTGAATGGGCCTGAGTGCTTGTATGAGAAGCATCAACCAAAACCAGAGAGGACAGCAGGGAAAGCTGGAGGTGTTACAAGGACAGCAGAGCCCCAGGGCAGCCAGAAGTGAATATTAAATGGTAGGAATAACATTGAAAATGGAAAAGGAGGGGAAGAAAAGGTGAAGTTTTTGGTGAAAAAGTCATACACGGATGTTTGCATGAGCCCCCAGTAAGATTGGAACCATGTCCAAGAGGACACAGCCATGACTTTCTCCACCACAGCAAACCTTGAATAGGGCACATTCTGTGATTTTTTTCCTGATGTCAGCTCTCACCTGGAGTGGCAGATTGTGCATACAGCGTGGCCTCATTCCCCCAAATACCCCAGATTCCCCCTCTGTCACAACAACACGCCACCTCCGCTTGTGGATCATTAGCCAGTAACAAGGAAAACCCTGAGTTTTCAGCAAGTTTCTTTTAAAAGACACCAATGTTTCATTAAAACACCTTGCCTTTTAGCAGACCAACTGCAGGGCATCCCTGCAATGAGTTCATCAGCATTTCCACCAGCTCCAGAATTTCCCCTCCTAGGTTGCAATGACAAACCCAAACCAGGGGGTCATTTCGCAGGGGTCACACTGTGTTTCCATGGAGCAGAATTTAGCTCCTGGTTTGCATATGTGTCTAGAAGTTGAACATCTTTTGCTGTCTTTCCAAGATGCTTTGGCTTTCATAGAAACATAGAATGGTTTGGTTTGGAAGGGAACTTAAAGATCTCTAGTTCCAACCCCATGCTGTGTGCAGGAGCACCTCCCACTTTGGGGTGAACAGGTCTTGTGGTGTAAAACCCAGCTCAATTTGGCACCAGCAGAGGAAACATAATGTTAGCACAACTCGTGGAGTAAGCGATGCACCCCACTTTCCACTTATGGCTCCTTGCAGAAGACGTTGTGAGTGGCTTGCTGACTCCCCAGGTACGCTGCTGGCTATCCATTCAGTTTATTTATATGTCTGCCTGAAGTGGGAAGAAATCTGTATTAGTGTATGGGAGATGCAGAGACACATTCATCCTGCCGAGATGCTGCCCTGATACACTTGGCAAATAGCAAGTGGTGAAGGGGTGTCTGTCGTTTCAGCCTGCTGCTATCACTGGCTCTCCAAAGAGACCAGGGACAGCTCCAGCTGTGCAAATGAAATTCAAGAGACTTAATACCATTTTAATGCACGCTCTTAGCATTAAGGGTTGTTTTTTCCCCCCTTCTTGCTTTCCCTTTGATGGTTATAAATGGAGGGGATGTCATTTGCTTGTACAGCTGCAAGGCCAGGTCTTCAGAGAAGGTAGGGAGGATGAGGGAGATGATTTTATCAGGAACTTGAAAGAAGGCATAAAACAGCAATATGCAGGTGTGCTGATTTCCCAGAGAGCTCTAATGAGCTAACAATCTAATCTATCAGCCTGTCTCAGTGGTGATAAAAGTCTTCATGGCTCCTGGGATGAAACTGCACTGCCCATTATCCCAGCCCCAACACTGAGCTGTTTGGGTTATTACTGGAGGAGACAGAAACCTGGCTATGAACATCTGCCCAGGAGCTGTCAGCGGGAAATGTCCACCCCAGGCCTTTACTTTCACATGGTCTTGATCTCCAGGAAAGGTGAAGGGCTGCTTGCCTATAATAAGGCAGCCATGCTGGAGGTGTTTCATGGATGGCTGAGGTGTGATCTGACAGGGTATGGAAGGAACAACAGCATGGGGTGGTTATCATAATAAGCATCTTTCTCTCTAATAAATCAATAGGATTACTGATGGGAAATCTGTTATTACCAAGAAAATATCTTCTACCAAGCCAATATTTATTTTTGTGGTACAGGGCTTGAACTGAATCTATCTTTCTGGGAGCAGCGTACAGTGAGTCAAAGAGCTGTGGCATGGCAGACAGAGGCCAAGTGGTGGGGTGCTTCCTAGTTTGGAGAGCACAGTCAAGAAAAGCCTCTGGAACAGCCATGCACACAGACACAGGATATAGCCCAAATGCCACCAAACTTTTCCCAAGCCATCTTCACACATCCCCTCATTGGAGCAGTGCAATCAAACGGGTCACAAATACTTTTCATCCCCAGGACCAGACATCATTTTCCAGCCCTCAGGAAAAAGTCAGCGCTGCTTCTGGACCATTCTGCTGAACAAAGATCTGCAAAAGCCCCTGGGGATTATGGGAAGAGTGCTTTTCTGATGCAAGGTGTCATGGTTTTGAAAGAAATTGAATTCTTCTTCGTAATACAACCCAGACCCTTCCAATTGAACTAAATTGAGTGTCTCTGCAGGTCTGCAGCTAGAACAACAGGCTAGAAACACTTTCTTTACCCTTTAGACACCATTGATCCCCATGCAAACACACATTTCCCCCTGCACAGGGCTCTCAGAGAGTACATCTTATGCATGATTATATCCCCTCCTCCAAATAAAATATCTTCCCTCGGTCAGGCCTTTCTGCTCTCCCCGCACAGTTGATTTTCTTTCCAGAGCTCTTGCTGTTCTGTTTGTTTGGAGAATTGCTGGATGGTGCCATCAGGGAAAAATGACACCCTGTGCATCCCATGAACTCAGTGCAGAAGCACTTCGAAAATGCAAGTTGCCAGGACTGCCTTCCAGGAAGGGCCTTTGTTTAACTTTGCAACCAGATCCCTGAATTCCTTTAAGTTCAGCCCGGGGTTCAGCACACTGTGTTCCTGTATGTTACCAGTTTGCTGCTGTTGCATTGGATTCCTGTCCCACCTTGTTGCTCTCACATTTGGGAGCCACTTAACCCAACGCTTGGGCAGGGCCTCAGGGCAACGATGTGGGTTGTACAGAAGTCACGGAAGTGCTCAGAATTCAATTCAAGAAAAGTGTGAACATGTAGGACATCTTCATCTCTCTGGAGCAGAGTCTCCCGTCAAAAAGTACAGGACATTTGGGAAATGAAAGCACATTTCAGCCAGGGGCTCTCCCAGGATCTACCCCAGCCTATAAAACCTAACCTGGAAGAAAGCAGGGAGGACACGTTCAGAAGCTGAGTGACTCCAGGCTTATCCCCAGGGTCAGACTCAGCCGTCACTCCCTCATAGTCTGGATTTGGTGCTGCACAAATGGCCCCACGAAACATTTGGTTTGGACTGATATCTTAGCAGCCATGTCCCCTCAGCCAAATGCCTTGGTGACATACATACCACTGCCTATGCACCTGAGGGTGTATAGATGCTTCCCATTTAACACTACCTTACTCATTCTTATCTTTCCCTCCATTCCCCCAAATTCCCTTCTCCTTTGGCTTTCCTTCAGCTGCTCTTTCAGCTTCTGTCAGAGAAGTGTGGAGCATGGGAAACAAGCACTGCTTGAAGAGTTACTGCCTGTGTCCCTGGGAGAAGGTGTAAGTGGCAATGAGTGGAGCAGGGCAGGGGCTGACAGTCCCAGCGCAACAGTTGCTTTGCTATCTACAGCCAGGAATGAAGGGAGCAGGAGGAGGTAAGAAGGCAGTGAGGAAGAGTAGGGTCTAGGAGGCACCAAGACACCACAGGGAGATGGGACAGAGAAGCTTTTGGAGAATCAGCCACTGGCAGTGCGGTCAGAGCTGCAGAGATGCACAGTGGGTGCAGGCTGGGAAGGATGGGTGATGGGAGTGAGGAAACCACGGGTACAATGCGCTCCTCCTCTTCAAACCTCCCCTGCCAGACCTTAATCCAGCTCCCTTTGGCCTTCAAAAGGAGTTCATGCAAAAGCAACAAAGTTGTGCCAAATCTTTCCCGCTTTCTCCTTTCTTCCAGTGCCATCAGGGCTGGCTTGGAGCTCCAGACTCTTCTCAAAATGAGAACAGGCGTGATGCTTTGTGCTGAGCTGCTGAAAACTGGTCCTTTCTTCCTCCTGGACTGGCTTTCTCCTGGCATAGTGAACCTAAGCTTAATGGCTACCAAATGTTATAAATGCTCCTCTAAGACTTTTAGGAACCTAAGTCCCACCAAAACCTCCAGCAAATAGGGCACTGAATATTACAAATCTAAACAGTTTCCTGATTGCAGAGGGTGTTTGCTGCCACAAGTCATCCCCTCTGCTTCTAAATCCATTTCTGAAGCTATTCAGCAATATGTGCTTTCAAGGTGGTCTCCTTGTTTTGGAACCTGGGCTCCACTGAGATGAGAGGAGGATAAAAACATGATTTTTCTTCTTTCTGTCTCCAAAAAAAACTTTCACCGCTTCCAGCAAAGAAAAGGTGGCAGAGGGTTTCTAATTCCGAAGCTGTCAGCTCATTTGTTTTTGAGGCAGCTGGAGCAAGCTGAAGTGATGAGGATTTGGAAATCGGTGTGTCTGAAAGCTGTGCCTGAGCCAGCAGTTTTTATCTGTTAATAATATTTGTAATTGGGTGACTTTTATTAGAGGGAGGGGAAAAAAAATCAGAAGGTTGAAAATCTTGCCTGGAGATTTTAACTCTGTCAAGTACTAGGCAATGCTTCTTCACGGTTTGTTTTTCTTTTTTTGTTTTTTTGCTTGTTTGTTTGTTTTTGGTGGTGGTTGTTTTTGGTTGGTTGGTTGTTTTTGTTTCTGTTTTTTTTTTTTTTTAATCTGTGGCCAGCATCACAAATTTTGCCATGTCTTTCCTGAGTGGAGTTTTCTAGTGAAATTACTGTTTGTCTTTCACTAGGGCATGCAGGCACCTGCTTGCTCTCGCAATGGCTGTTGTTATTCCTGTTGGTGCTCAGGCAGGATCGAGACAAAGCAGTTGCTTTGGAAAGGAGAAGGCAAGGAAGAACCCTATCCCTGACCACTTTTCATCAGTCCCAGGGGCTAGAAGTGTTCATTAAACCTGGTGTCCCCCCAGTTTGGCCATGGTCATCTGGTGAGTGGGGCAGCAGAGATCCAAGGTGAGGATCCAGGCTGTCTCTTGGTGCAACCTTTGTAGACCATGGACTGTGATAGCAGTCCTGGGACCCTCTCAAGAGTCCAAATTCCCCCATTTGAGCCCTATTCTTCTGTCCATGACATGGAGATGAACTCATGGCATGCTGGGAGAGCCAGAGCTTCAGTCCCCCTGCACCAACCCTGTAAAACCTGCCCATGGCAGCCAGCTCACCTTCTCCTTTGGCTGGCGATGCCTGGATTGCCAGCACAAGGAGAGGTCACCAAAGGCCCAGACGTCTCAGGGGATGTGATGCCCAGACCACATCCAGTCGTCCCAGAGCCTGAGGTGCACCCAGCTCAAGGCCAGGCCAGCAGCTTGGGCGATTAGTCAGCAAGACCTGAAGGACAGACAAATCAGGGACAGACTGCCACAGCTGACTGGTAGCAGCTCCACGTCCCAGTAGCTCAAGTCCCTGAAGGACAGCAAACTTTCAAAGCCCAACCTCTCCTGTGACAGTAAAAAGATTTTGTGGCCTTTTGGAATAACTAAAGTTTCTGGAGCCACTCAGTGGGACAAGTTTTCTCTGTCTTTTTGATAGGTTTGCTTTTTGTGGTCTTCTCACAGAGTTGTGGAACCTTGCAAGGGACCTCTGGCCCAGCAAGGAGAGGATACAGTGGTTGAGATAGCAGAGTTCACCCTCCAAACTCCTCACCCTGCTTTTCAGCAGCCTGCACCAGGCAGGTGTGTTCAGCTCAAAGGCCACAGCATCCTCTCTGCACCAAACATGATCAACCACACGAATCCCTGGTCGCCATCCCCTGAATTGCACCGCACTGGGAACAGGGCCAGTGCTGCCCGAGGTGGGTCAGGGAGGAACAGGAATCAAAGGGAGCAGTGCCGGTGGAGAGCCTGGTAGACACAAAAGCCTCCCTTTGAAGAATATATTTAGGACTCCAAGGACACCTGGTGTGCTGGTCTCCTTGGCAACGCAGCATCCTCTGCCCCCAAAGCAGACAAAGCCAAGGACTCACCCCACATGCCTTCATGAGTGCTACACACCAGGTGGAAGGGTGACCTTGTCCCTGTCTGACTCGTGGCAGCCACAGAGGTGCGGTCCCTGCCCAGACACCAGACTGCAAATGATACTGAAAAATGAAAATGGCCACAGAGAGACACTGGCGATGGCTACAGATTTTATTGAGCCAAACCACTGGGAGGGGATGTGGAGATCCCTCATCCAAAACAAGTGGATCTTCACCCTGTGATCCAGTTGATGAAAGTCAGCTTTGAAATCCTTTTCCTCCTGCTTCTCTGGTGGGTACCTCCACTCACAAAGCTCATCTCTAGCCTGTCTCACATCTGCTGCAGGCAGGGAGAGCACTGGACTAGCTAGGCCACTGGCCAGGCTTTGCCTGGGCAAGCCCAAAGTCTCAAGGGCTGACCTGGCCTTAGCTGGCAATCAGCAGGCTCAGAGAACAGCAGCTGACTCTTTGCAACATCCTGGACCCCTTTTTGTCAGAGATTTTGGGGCTGAGAGTTTGTTCTGCCCCCACACAAACTATTCTTCTTTTTAGAGAGCTGAAAAGGGTTGACACATGAAGGGGTTTCTTCCCAGAAATGAAATCAAGCTGAAAACTGTAGGATGCAGCCTGACCCAGATGATGAAGTAAAAAGTTTTGCTCTCTATCCAGGCTGGCCTGAAACCCAGACCTATCTCTGTCCATCACAGACAGGCAGATGCTGTCAGACTGCGTGTGATGCTGCCAGAACACTCAGAGCACTAAGACCAGAGTGGAGTACACAGTTTCTCTGCTGACCCATACCACTGCGGGGTGTCAGGTCTTTGGCTGGTCATCAGGGTCCTCCTATCCACAAGATGGCTCAGACCAAGGGACTCCACGGCTGGTACATCCAGCTGGGATGTACTGGGAAATGAGCCCTTGGAGGAAAATCAGTCATCTACCCAGGGATTGCTGCCACCATGTAGATCCAGACACCACATCTGTCCACAAGGATTAAATTCATTATGAATCCAAAAACATCTCCAACTTGAGACAGAAGAGAAATCCCTTGGCAGATGCAAAACCAACCAAAGGAGGCAGCTCTTCACTCATTACCCAGCTGAGCTGCACAACTCCTTGACACAAGAGGATTCTATCACAGGCGTTCAGAAAGGGGCCAGAAGGAAATGCATTGAGAGGTATTAAACACAGAAAAGCCATCTCTGCCCCTGGAAGATGGTTGAAGGTGGCTGTTAAGCATGACAGTCCTGGGTAATGTTTTCATAGCCAGGAGCTGGGGTGTCTGAATATATAGCAACCCTAGAGGCCATTCTCTGCTTATTTTAGTCTTCCTCCTTGTTCATCTGCTGGTCAGGGACACTGCTCTGGCTTAGATGTTCCTTTGATTCACCCAGGAGGGCTATTTCACTTTCTCAGCCCCCTCAGACTCAATGGAGCAAGGAGATGAAGGCAGGAGAAGCTCTCAGATGGATCCAGGCTGATCACAAAGCCTGGCACTCTGGCTACTGGTCCATGTAAAGGCAGTTTGTCCTCCAGGATGCCAGGATGCTTTGCTGCTCATTATAAAGCCTTTGCTTGCTCCGAGCGCTGCCTGCTCTTTGCAAGCCCCAACAAACCAAAGTGGGCATTGCAGTGGGAAGCAAAGATGAGCAAAACCTTGCTGTCATCCAGCCTTGCCCCGTTCCAACCCCAGCCTCTGCTAGGAACCTACAGAGACTCACATGGGCTAATTAAACACCAGATTATTCTTTATCATCACTTGTCTCTGTCAATGACAGCAGCAGCCTGTGATGGCACGGACCGGGTCACTCTTAATTAGCCATGAGATGAAGTGATAACCTTGAAGACCATGGCAGACCTCAGCAAGGCTAATATTCCCTGTCAAACTGGCGGTGTTTCAAAGGCTGTCAGCTGAGATGTGCACGAACCGGGGAAAACAAAGCCGCTCGCCTGGGCTCCCGCAACATCAGAGGAGCAGGGAGAGATGCGGGGAGCGAGAGGAGCGTGGGGCTCCTCCCTTGAGCCGTGGCTGCCGACAGACGTGCAAACAGACGGTGCCCGGCTGAGGGGGCAGCTGGGGGGACGGAGCAACAGGGGACCCCCCCAGCCAGCAGCAGATGAAGTCCGGCGTCCCAAGGCTTTGTCTCACCAGCTCAGAAGCAGCTGTGGGAGGGGGAGATGGGCGGTCACACATGGACACGCCGAGGATGAGCGCCAATGCTCATTTCCTACGGAAAACAAGCTGTTAAGTCTCCCTGAATCAAGCTGCCTCTGTTTGAGCTCCCGCTGGCACAGAAACATGGTGATTTACCTACCTTGCCCTCAGCATCCCCAAATCCCTCAGTTCTCAGCTCAGCCTGTCCCCCTGAGCATGGCAGTCCAGCCAGGGATGCCCCTGCTTCTGGCCCAATAGACACTCGAGTGGCCCTTGGGGCCTGAGAGCTTTGTGCAGCTGGAGATGCCTCCAGGAGGGCACAGCTCTAACGTTTCTGTTAAAAGGTGTCCATCGATTTTCATGGAGATTAGCAAGTTTTTTGCAGAGGCCTGGGCTGACCTTTTGCAGTCCAGGTTCATGAGACTGCCCATGGAAAGGGGACCATGTCTGTGCCTTTCTGGCTCCAGAGCACAGCCTTGCTTGTTTGAGTCCAGCTCTTTCCCCAGGATCTTGTTTTCACACCCACCCGTGACTGCCTAGAGCAGGGACATGTGGCACCTGAAGGAGGGAGCTATGCCCTGCGTGTTGCAGGGTCACCCAGCTTCGGCCAAGCTCTTCCCGTGAGCTCCAGCAGCTTGGCGGCACGACGCCAATCTGCTCTCAAGTGGGGGCTGACCCCTGAGATCATAACAACAAATAACAAAGCAGAATGTGGATGAGTCATATCTTATTTGCACGTCTTATTATGCTGGCAGACTCAGTCTCTAAAAAAGTAATGCCTGGGTGAAGCATCTAATGTAACTAGAACATTTTCCGCCTGACAAGCGCATGGTGTACAACATCCTGGCTATCTAAGACCTTAAGAGTGCCACCTCTGTACATGCACATGGAGATGCAAGGAGGGACTGTGGCACGTCTCCTTTCTCTCGCACCTTGCTCAGCTTTTCCCAGGCTGCTCCAGCTGGCCTCAGCCACTGGAACCAGTGTGATGCAAGTGGCCCTGGCAGCCCAGGAGATGTCAGGCCGAGGGGGGAGCACAGGGATGCTGTGTGCTGCAGACAGCCGAGGTGACAGGCATGATGCCTTCCTTGCACAATGCTGGAGATGGGGTCTGGGGCCAGTACCCACAGCTGACCCAGGCTGGCAGGCTGGGCCAGCTCCTTCTGCCTCCCAGATAAGCCCTCAAGGACACAAGGAAGGGCTCAGCCTGTTCTTTAAGGAGGATGTTTTGGCAGCTGCTTGGCCTCAAAACACTAAGGGTCCCTTTCTCCTCCCTGGATCGCAATGAACTCTGGCTTTTTGGGCTGACAGGAGAGAATCATCATTTCTCCTTCAGCCAGAACAGCCTGAAATAGCTTGCAATGACTTTGGATCTCCCCAGGCTCCCTTGGGAATAGCAGCAAAGCTATTTGCACTGCCATCAGTGAATCTGCCAGTCCTAAGAGCTAACACCCTGGAAGCAGTGTCCTCCAGAAACCCGGAGAGGAGAGGAGGAGGCAGGACGCCTGGGTCTTGCTGTTGCGCTCTTTGGTGGCTTTGCTGGAGTCCCCCAAGAGCTGCCCTGACGTGCGCACCTGCCCTCACTCTTCCCATTGTAATGCATGAAGTACCTCAAATGCCATTTTGTACACTGACCCCAAGGTCCTTCGTGAACTGGTAGATGCCAAAATCTATTCCCCAAGCCGCATTCCACCCAGTCTCTTGCAGCCACGCCTATACTAATCACTGAGCTCTCCCTGGGAGAGGGCGCAGCTCTGGGCAGATTAGAATTGGGGTAAGTTTGGCGGCAAATGTCTCCAGAGAGGGAGAGGGGATGCAGGAGGGATCTAGAGTCATGGTACTGGAAGAACTGGAGAGAGCAGGCTGTCAGGAAAGGGGTCAAGGATGGGGGAACGTGTGTCCGTTTACAAAGCCCTTCTAGCAGACAAACATTTTTGCTGGGATTAACTCAACAGAGCCAATGGACTGAAACAGTTAAGTGAGAATGTGTGTGCCAGGGGGTTGACCGATCTGGGGCTCTGCCAGCTAAAGACATAGCTCCAACATTTGAAGTCTCCCAGACGCATCTGGTCGGTGGGGAAAGGCAGCAGCACTCCAACCCGTGGGGCTGAACTGAAGCCTGGGACCCAGCCCTCACGGCTCCTGGTGCACTGCTGTTCCTCACCTCCTGCATGTCTGAGCACCTCCTGTCACCATCAGGATCTGTGCGTGGTTTCTGATGGAAAACAAGCATGGGGGAGGCTTTCATGTGCCTGACTTTCAAGTGTGAGCCGTCCTGCAGGGAGAGTACAGGATAACACCTTGGTGTCCTGCTGAGCATGCATTGCATGGGCAGAACCCAGCGGGGAGTCAAGGGCAACACAGAGATTGGACCATGTTGAGAAATTCATATTTTTCAGAGGTAGAGGAGGGATTTCTGTGCTTTTTGGTAGACTGGCCATCAGGCCGGCTGTAGGCAGATTTTTCCTCACCTGTTTTTGATCTTTATAAGGTACGGGTGACTCTGCCCCTCCATAGTAGAAGACCAAGGTACCATCCTTATCAGCAAAGGCATGGAGGTATCACTTCTAGGCCCTACACTGCTCTGAGTGCAGTCCATCTACAGGGTGAGACCCAGCACCATTCAGCAATGACAGAGGTTGGCTCAGGGTGGACTTGTACCCAGAAAGGACACAGATGAGACCAGCCTACCCCAGGAAAGGTACCAACGAGCCCCTTCACCTTCAGGGTCAGTGTGTCTCTTCCATCCCCATCGGACACACCTCCCTGCAAACATCTGCACAGTCACTGCATGCACATCTCCAACCAGAAACCAAAGAGGGCTGGTGATCCCCATGGGCACATTCCACCCTCTGATGAAATGCTTGGTTTCACATCAGGCAGCTCTCCCAGCTGTCTCCAGGATACTCACCACTCCCAGCTGGCTCTCAGGAGGGATATAGCTCTTCTCTTTTCCAGCTGCTGTGACCAAGGTCCTTTTTTCCAGCAAAGCAAATGCAAATGCACAACAGGTCTCAGTATCCACTTTCAGTAAACAAACAACATGTGTGAATAGTCAGAGTTGAGCCTGAGCTGTGGCTTTTGTCCAAAAGGAGTGCTGGGGCATTTTAATACACCCCACCAACTCTGAGTGCTATAAAAGCAGCAGGAGATTCTGGAGAACAACTCTCATTTCTACAAACCCACATACTTCCATCTTCCCCATCATCATATTATTTTCATTATTATTGCTATTATTGTAAGCAAAACAGTGAAATCCTACTCCAAGTCTTACAGAGAGGAGCAGCAATTTCTTGTAGAGGCAGTAGGAAACTGGTTGCTGCATGCAGTCAGAGCCATGATCCTCACAGGCTGTCATCCAGCCCTGAGAACCATTGGAGATGGTTCAGAAGGTGGAGGGAGTTTTTCTCCCTTCATGGACACTTTGCAGGACGAATGGACCCTGGGAGAAATCCTTCTGGAAACCCACCTCCTTCCCATCACTGTCTCTGCCTTGCAGCAAAAGGCAAGTCTGTAGTGGAGCTGGGAACTGGTCCAAGACATTGCTCTGTCAAGCATCTGCCTTGACCATGGAGTTTCCTTTCCTCACCGCTATCTCCATCTCTTGCAGGTTCGTCTTGCAGAGTCTTACCACGATTAACTCATTTCTGCTGATGCTCCAAGACCTTGGAGACAAGGGGCCCTGGAAATGAACACAGCCCTTCTCCACCACCCCAGCACTGGTGCTCTCTTTCCCTCTCCTCATGCCACCAAGTCCCTTCCCATGCGCCCCACTGCAGCCGCGACCAGCCGCTGCTCGGCCATAAGAGGGCATTTGTGGAGGAAGATTGCACCCAGGAGGATGAAGGGCTGCATTTAATTGTCACGGGCACCTGCAGAGCAGCAACAGGGTGTGCCGCTCACAGTCGGCTCCCAGCGCTGGGGACCCAAGGCAAAGCAATTGAGGGATTCAAGCATTTAAGAGATTTTCTGCAAAGGTTTTCACTTCGATTGACCTTTAAAAGGCCAATTCTGTTGCTTTTGTAGTTAAAGCTGATCAGTGGGGGACATTGTTAGCACTTATTTACTTTTTCTTTTTTTAACTTTTTCCCCGTGTTTTTCCAAAATTACTATAAACTCTTAAAACCCAGCCCCACTTGCACTGACTGGAAAAAAACAGGCTAGTGACTCAGGCCTTACTTCCTCTGTGCCTCTGCTCTTGGTCCCACTTCTCTCCATCCCCTCGGCCCTGCATAGCCACGAGCACAGACTCCTCGGCCAGTCATCCCTTTTTACCAGCAGATCAGGTGTCAAGATCATGCCCGGTACCTGCTGGCTCCCAAATCACCACCCCTGAAGCACAAGTCCTCCTCTCCTCCTCAGTGGCCCCCATTACCACTCTCTTGCCAGACCTGTTTCTACAGAGTGCCAGGAGCTGCAGCCTAGTGGTGGTGGCATCACCATGGAAGGGATTGTAGGGCAAGAGCAACTGGTGCATCTTGATCAAGCATTTAATATGTTTCTCACTTGCAGCACATTAAAATGTGATGGGCCAGTAAATGGAACCTGGAGACTTCACTGCCGCCTGTGCCAGGGGTTCCCCAAATGACCTTGCTTGTTCCTCCCAATATTTATGTATGGTGGTAGCATTGGCTGGTGTGTTTTGAGGTGCAAGGGAAGAGCCACATCTTCATCATCTTCTCCTTGAGCTCCAATAACTGTTTCTTGGCCTTGAAACATCACCTCCACATTCCTCACCTCTCCTGCCTCTTGCCATATCCTGGCAGCATGAACCATCTCTTGGACGATGGGGGCCATTCTGCAAAATCCTCCTCCTAGCATCCCATGACATGGCTTTGTGGAGTTCAAAACCAGACAGGTAGCAGGGCTCTGGTTCTTTTATCAAGGCCTATAGCCTGCCAAAGATGTTTGTGTTGTGGTTGAGGCCAACTCCACCCCGAAGATGGTATGAGGTACCTGGTAGCATTGCAGTGTTGACCTGAGCCATGGGAGAAGCTGGCTCAGAGGTATTTATAAATTTCATGGGTGTCCATCTGAGCTCCTGCTTCATGGCACAAGACCCTTACCCAGGTTGCTTCTGCTTCGAGACACCTGGAAGCAGTTGGTGATCACTATTTGAGGACTTGTGTCCTTCTGACAAGGACTGTGTTAGTTTGGTGACAGCACCAGCTCCCATGCAGTGGGAAAGGATAAGATGTGGCCTCACTGGGGATGAGGGAGGATACACAACAGCAGCAAAATCAAGCCAGACCACAGGCTCTCCTAGCCCAGTGGCCAACAGCAGATGCCAAAGGAAGAGTACAAAAAACAGCCAGCACACAGTGATAGTTTCCAGATACTCTTCCTTGCTCTTTCCATCTCAGGCTTTCCACAGAAGCGGTGCCTTCATCTAATTTACCACATCTGATGTTTTTTCTTCCTTGAATTTTTTCCCAGTTACTCCCATGGAACCTCTTGGCATCCACAACATCCTGCAGAAAGGAGTCATCCGCTTAACTACCTGTTGCATGAGGCCATGTACTTTGTTTGGAGGCTGCCACCTCTTACATCCTATTTTTCATCCTGGAAAAGACACTAAATAACCAGTCTTACCCATCTCTGTGTGTATCATGATTTTATAGACCACCCTCATACTGGTCAGTAAAGTCTGTGTGTATTTGTATGAACATTTATACATACAATGGGGAGGAAAGATGACTGCCTTATAGTCTAAAATGGTCCAAAAATAGTTACTCACATCCTACTGGTTTGTTCACATCATATTTCCGCTAATGAATTAAGGTTTTTAAAGACTAAAAGGGCAGAAGTATTGCCACCAAGTAAATTACCTTATCTTCCCCAGCTGAGAGGCGGTGTAAAGAGAGCACAGAGACCAGGTGAGCTGTGGAAAATCATACAAAAGATGCATTGATTTCTCTTTTTTATTCCCCCTCCCTCTTTCCCACTTCCCAGCTGGTGCCAAAAAGGAGATATGAGCTGCTGGGACTTCTAAGGGGATGAGTCATTTTCTTTCAAGCCCCTGTGACTTGACTTAAAAAAGTCAATGAAAGAAAAGCCTCAGCAAAGTGAAAACTAAAGTCAACGAGAGAAAAACCTCCACAAAGTAAAAACTGGAAGATCCACCAACCCAGTGCAAAGGAGGAACTGTCCAAGGAAGATCTGTTAATGGGAGCAGGAAGGGGAGATAAGGGGTTTTGTGTGGGGATGGAGTTTGAAACCTGGCTCTGCCCCAGGCTTTGCTCTAACCCTGGGCCAGCCTGGGGGGTGAGGCATCCCCTTAGCACCCCCTAACCTTATATCTCTGCAGCCTGAAAGGTCGGGACACGAACCAGGGCCCCACAGAGCTCAGCCCTTCCTGAGCAGGACACAGGCGCTTTCTGCATGAGCTGCAGTCAGGGAGGAGGATGGAAAATGTGCAGGGGGTACATGATGTGAAGCAGCCACCCCAACCAAGGCACCCTGTGCAAGGTAGCGACCCTGTGGATGGGTGCTACATGCCTGCACAGCAAGAGGAAAACAGAGGGGAGGTGACCAAGAAATTTACAGGTCATGTCACAACAAGAGGAGCCTGTGGTGATTTCTGGGACAGGGAGCCTGTGGAAGAGGCTGCCAGCAGAGAGGATGCAGAAAGGATGTTTGTTCCCTTTGCCTTCTTCCTCCATCATTTTAAAGCCTCCCGATCCCCCGCTCAGCAGCAGGCCTGGCTCACAGGCAGCTCTGGGGAGGTGTTTTCCCCATGAGACCTTTCTGGGGGCTCTGGGGATTCACGAGGTCCTTTGGGCACACTGGCTCCCTGCCCTGCTCTGCCCCTCAGGAAGGGCAAGGGAAGGATGCTGCCAGCAGCCTGCATCCATCACGCTGCCCTGGTCCATGCGTTGCATGGTGACCTTGGTCTCTGGTCCTTTCCCATCTGACCCAAGACTCCCAGCTGCTTCACACTGTCCCATTGCCGATTCTTCTTGAGACTCATCTCATCTCTGTTGACAGCTGCCTAAAGGAAAGTGCTAAACACAATGCTCAAAATCACCCAACCCACGGCAGTACCACTGGTGGTTGGGCCATGGCTCCTCATCCACTGTCCTTGGTTTTCCCAGCCCCAGGGCTCAGCTCTGCAGCCTTCAGGTTCCCAGGGTTCAGCATGGCTCACAAGTGCATATGTCGTGATACAAACAACTTCAGCTATAGGATGACATGCCATTTCCACCATCTCCTGAAAGCTGTGCCTCACTCGTGTTTGCTGGCTGCTCCCAGACAAAAGCAATGGCTTTTTTTTCTCCTTGTGCAGGGTGCAGCACCAGGATTTCTGTACCATGCGCTGCCCACACCTTCCTGTGGACACTAAGTTCCAGACCCACCAGGATGGTTATAGGATATCCACTATAAATGAGGATAGACACAGGCATGCCAGCATTTTCACTTGTGGTTTTGGGGGGAGCCTTTAATCCATCTCCAAAACAGGGCACTGAATTCCCTATATAGGCAACAGAAGGGAACAAAAGCTCAGATGGCCTCAGGGTCTGATCCCATCTCCCCAATAGACATCTAAATAAAATACACTAAACCAGCACCTTAATCATGGACTTCCTAGTGGTGCTCATTATCACAGCATCAGAGTATGTCACAACCTGTTAATTAACTAATCTTTACATCCTTTAAGTGCATTATCCCTACTTACTTATGGAGAATTGAGGTTCAAAATGCTTAAAATCAGAAGTTTCCAGGAACGTTTGGTGCTCTGTTTCACGCCTGATCCAGAGCACTGGCTGGTGCAGGTAGAGTGCTAAGTGATGCACAACAGAGGCGGGACCTTCTTCCACACTTTGTGGTACCAATTATTATATTCTCTATTTCTCTCCTTTTCCATATTTCCTTCTGGCCCCTTTTTTCCATCCACCTCTTTATCTGCATTATGTGTCTTAGAAAAATAACCCCTTCCTTCCAACAGCCTTACGGTATTTGTGGCCTTCAGGTTTGTGTTGAAACACGGGGGTCCTGGTTGGTCCAGGTCCTCCCATGGTCATAGATGTGACCTGAGGGTGACATGCTCAGCACTCATTTCTGCTGAGGAATTCCCCTTCACATTAAGACTTGCCTTACTCCTGGGTCAGACACATCCACTTGACATTTAAAACCATTGGCTTTTACAAGCACTCCTTGATGTGTCAGAGAGGAGGAAAGAGGAGACGTTTGCCTCCTGCCTACCTATGCATGGTGGCAGGGAGGGTGGGTGCGTGCGAGCCTGGGCCAGCCTTGGCCACTTGTCCCTCGTGTGCCACAGGGCTGAGATGGCTCTGACCACCAGTGTGAAACAAGGTGAGACAATGGCCTCCACCATCTCCAGATCTGCCAACAGTTCCTCACCGCTGGCCCTGACACCTCTCCTCAGCAGTTAGTCGCAGAAAAGAGAAATTTGCTTCCTTGCAGACTTCATGGCGATGTATCACTACCTTAGGAAAAGCAGCCTGAGAGACAGCAATGCCATCTCCCGATAAATGCCAAGAATACAAGAGTGAACCTCTTTACGTTTTCCTGCTTGTATGTACCATCTGCTACACCCACAGGTGAGATAAGTCCTACGGAGGAGTAACACCTTTGGCTATGAAATGAGATCCCCAACTGCTGCGTTTCAGCAGAGTTGCTCTGAGCTGCCCCCATTTATACTCCCTGCAGACCTGAGCATCACTTCCTCAGGTGCGTTTACATCCCATGAAGGTGGTGTTATCCAATAGCAATCATCAGCTATACAGCTCCAATTGACTATGAAATGGAGAAATTCCCAAACAGGAGTGCAATCTGTGAAGCACTTTTTGATGGATGTTTAATGTGAATATTGACTATCCGGGCTTTTCTGCCTAATAGGTGGAGTGGATTTATGTGAAGGCTCATTGTTCAGCTTTCAGTGTCATAAAGCAGCTCTGTTTTGATTATGCTGATTTATTCTGCTCTGCTGCACTGTCTGTAACAGCTTAAAACTGATTCAATTACCTACCCCAGAAAAAAATCCAGGTGCATTTTTGGGCTTCATAGATTTTTCAGAAAAGCAAAAAAAAATCCATTGTGATCATTTCCTCTGACTTGCTGGTCAACCTAGCTCATGAGCTTTGGACACTGATTCCCACCTCATATTCAGCCACTGACTCTTATGCTTTTGTCTGCAGGACTGAATAGCCTCTATCACTGATTTTTGTTCTCCATGCAAGCGTTCATGGGCTGGCATGAAGTCACTCCCTAATTCTCTCATTGTTAAGCTGCATACAGGCAGACCCTGGAGCTCCTCACAATGAAGCAGGTTCCCAGTCCTTTAAGCATTTTCTTGGCTCTTCTCTGAACCCTCTCCAGTTAACTGTTGATCCCAGTCTGGATGTGGTGTTCCCAAAGCTTTTGCAATGTTGCCAAAAGCAGAGGTGATGTAGCCTCCTTTTTCTCACTAAAGCTTCCTTTGTTTATAAGACCAAGGAAGGCGTAAGCCTATTTAGCTACTGGCAGAGAGCTCGTGCTCAGCTATCTACTGTGTCTGTCAGGTCTTTTGCAGCCTCTGCTTCCTGGAACACCATCTTGCATCCCATAAGTATGGACAGATCCCAGGAGCTGGTGCTCATACAATGCCCAGACCCTCAGTAGTTCTGACAGCCAATGCATCAATTTGTGTTGAGTGGCTGTGCTGAGTCTGGCCCCTCTACACATAAGCAAGCTTATGAGTATTGAGCCATTTAGCTGGCTTCCTCAACCCAGAAAACGTGCTGTGCCCATATGCAAGTGTCTCTAAACCAGAGTCCCACTTTTGGATTCTGCTCCCCCATGAATGCTGGACCAGCAGTGAGGACCACAGTCCTGACACATCATCTGGTGTTGCACAGACGTACGCAGAAGCCCAGCTGAGTCCCACGCAGGAGCATGTCTTCATAATAGTGCACATAAAAACCAGGTGAGAAGCAGCCACCATTGAATTCCTCCCAGTAAGTTAAACTGGCTGCAAATGAGCCTTCTCCTCATTTCACCCTCGCCCCCACCACCCCAGCCCTGGCACTGCTAAGGCAGGGAGTTAAACCGCTTGTAAAACAGCTCTTCCTTGCCAAGCCCGGATCAACCAGGCAGTGACAGTGCTCCCATTCAGCTGTCACACACCAAATGAGACCATCATCTGCAGCACTGCCAGGGATCTTTTTTTTTTTTTCTCTAAGGGTGCAAGTGTTTTAAACACTTGAAACACATTTAATACCTTCAATTTTTAAAAAAACTATTGGGAATGTGGGTCAGCAATTCACCATAGTGGTAGAGGGGAGCAGTGAATTTCTGATGCAAGAATATCACTTGTTTTCTTGACTAGCTTAACCAGAGTTCTGGACATCAGTCTGTGTTTCCCAAAATCGGGACTCAAACCCACTTGCAAGCAGAAAACACACTAGGCCTGCTTTTGTACATCGTCACATACAGATGTGCTTCTCAGGTTCCCAGCTGCATTCCCTTCTTTCCTTATCTGAGCCCAGCATCACTGGCAAGCCAGCAGACACATTACCAGAATCTATCCATTTGCCATCTTAAAATACGGGTACCCTTGCATTCTTCCAATCTTTCAGAAGCTTCAAGACTTAAGGAGAATTCAGCAAAAAAAAGGAAGGTTCATTTAACCACCTGAAAGTTAGGAATGTAATTTAAAGTTGTGTAAACTCCCTCTCTAGTCACTGGAGGGAGATCAGCACCTTCAGGAGAGATGGGTACGGCTGGGTGAGATGCAGCTGGGGCTGGGAAGCATCCTGGCCACCTCTTTTAAAATTCTTCCAGTCAAATATTCCTCACCTGCTGGTCAGTGTAAGGTGCCTTCACCAGCAGATGAGTTGTCTTACATCTTCCACTTCCCAAACCACCACTTTGTGGACCTGTGTCCCTGTCTGTACTATTGCAGACCAGGTAGCTGGGCCCTTGGAAAGCAGTTTATTAAGGAGAGCTATTTCTCTCCTTAAGTCACTAGGCTTGGGAAACAGAGTTTCAGAACTTGGCTCTGCCTCAGGCTGCTGATGTGATTTTAAACAAGTTACATCATGCCAGAGATTTCAAAGAGCTCAGCTCCTGTTAGAAACCCCCCCAAAAAAGGAGCCAGATTTGTTCCTGACCACAAGGCAGCTGGCAACTCCCACTGTGACATGAAGAGCCAGATCTTCAAAAGGGCTGGTTGAAATCCAGCCCTTATTCACCCTGGGGCTTCTCTTTCTTCATCCAAGAGGAGAATGCTGTCTCAGATCACGGAGGTGTTTTGAGGCCAGACTCACTGATATCCATGGGCAGCCTTTCAGCAGAGGAAGGAAGGGCAGATAAGATATTTGGCTGGACAGATGGAGTGATTTTCCACTTCTCTGTTACAGTCCTTGTAGAGATGGCTAAAGGATTTTGCTCTGAGCGAGAAATACTCATCACTGCTGCAGCATCTTCCCTTTCAAGGTCTGCGGGAACTTGGCACTATTGTGACAAGGGCTCACCTGAGTGCAGTCCCGGCGTCCAGCCCCTTGTGGCTTCCCCAGCCAGAGTTTCTGTGCATTTAACAGCCCTCAGTCCATCTCCTCGAGGAACATCTCCACCTTCCCATTCCTGTTGACTTTTAGCATGCACCGTGCTGAAGGTAAAGTGAAGGAGGTGCATTACGGTCGGCCTTGCCATGTGAAGACCCTCTGTTGCTTGTTGCAAGCCCATCGTGGGCTAGCCATGTCCATGCTAAATCAACCCCTGGCTACCAAGGTGGCATCCTGCAGCATGTCGAGGCCGTTCCTATCACTGAGCTGGACAGAAGAAAAAGGGGCCTCTCTCGGGATCAAAAAAATTGCCTCATAATGCTCCAATTAAACCAGGTTCTGGGTTGATGGAAAGCAATTAAAAATCACTCTGTTTCAAGGATCTGCTTATGGATTGTGATTTTACCAGTGAAGAGCTGTTTTAATAAATTCTTAAACAATTTTTGAGGAGCCTGAGAAGTTGATCTGTGCCTTGTAAACATGGCTTTTTATACACAGAGCAAGCACAAAAACCTATAGTTCAGATGGCCTGACACTTTTCACTACAAAAGCTTATTTGCAGTAACTCACATCTTTTCAAAGATGAAACCAGATAGTCTAACCTTTTCTAAGCAGGATGCTTTACCTCAGATTGACCTCATCTACAGAAATTGTTTAGCTATTTCCAGGAATGAGGTTAAGGGACTATCTACTGGTTTGCCTGTATTCATCAATTTGTGATAAGAAATTCTCTTGGCTGGGTACTGTGTGCTAGGGACTAAATGGAGAAAGCAGTGCATGATCAGCAGTGTGAGTTTGCATCGTACATACGGTGTGTGGGGGATTCAAATTACACAGTAAGCCTTGCAGGCAACATTTCCCAGCTTTGTATTTCACAACCATAATATTATTCCATCAGTGGAACAGGTTTCCTAGCAAGCTGGTTGATGTCCCAAGCCTGTCAGAGCTCAAGAGGCATTTGGACAATGCCCTCGTTAATATGCTTTAACTTTCAGTTAGCCCTGAAGAGGTCAGGTGGTTGGATTTAATGATCTTTGCAGGTCACTTCTGACTGAACTATTCTAATTTCTCATTTGTAATTTTTGTTGGGGGAAAGGTGGAAGGAGAAAGAAAGTAGTACGGTGTTAACACTTGTAAGCCCTCCTGCTGATGCTGGTGTCACGGTCCACAGGGACTGCTCTGCTCCTGACCTCTTAAGGACTCTACCTTTTAATGCAAATCCTTAGGCCTTTGTTTTGGCAGCTTTAAAACTGCTCGCTGGCTTTTAGCTTCTTTGCAGTGTCCTGCAGGTCACAATGTCACCCACATGGGAAGCCAGGTCCCGGCCACGTGCTCGGGCTTTCGCAACGAGCCAGCGCGTGCATTAGCAACCCGAGACGAGGCACCTGCGGACGCGTGTGCTGGCACTGCCGCCTGTCCCTCGCTGCCCAAAAAGCCCGCCAGCAGCTGCCACCCAGGAAGTCCTCTTTCTCACTGCGGTTGGCCACCTCCGGTCTTTGGGTCTTTGTGTCAAACTGTCATCATGTTGTTGTGACGGCGTTTTGCCTTCCTTGTCTGCCAGGTCCTAAACACCAGCCTAGTTTTGGGTCCTCTGTGCTGTCTGCATTCAAAAACTTGTACGTGAAAGCCTCTGTTTTGGCTGGTTTCTGTCCCTGCTTCCTGCTTTTTGACTCATTCTAACTTCCTGCAGCTTCGCCTGCCAGCAGCAGTTGCCTATTCTGCCGAACAGGGATACAGTTTTCCCTAGGTCTACTGAACACTCCCCCAAGCCCTCAGTATCCTGCCACTCACAGCACCAATATTTATGCTGCAAAGCGGAGAAACAGGCAGGATTTCTCATGGAAACATCCTCTAATCCACCTGCATGAGGATTTCCAGCTCTGTCTCGTTCAGCAGCCTGGCTCTCCCTACCGTGGGCACGTCCCACGCAGAGGCTGAGCCAGAATAACTCTCCTACATGGCCAGGAGCCAGGAAATAGGGCATTTGTAATGGGAACAGAGAGAAAAACTGCTCCTGTCAGAAACAATCCAGCTGCCCTTCCCATCTTCAGCAGAGCAAGGGCTTTCAACAGCAAAATAAAGGTGGGTGCCCAGAATGAAGTCGCCGGCGATGGCTTGCCACAAGTAATTCTCTGTATTACTCAGCTGTGATAAAGCCCTCAGCAAAGGACAGCAGAAGACAGCCCAGTGCAAGGAGCTGTGGGTCAAGCCATGGTGGCCCTGGGACAGAGACAGGATGAGGCCACTGCTACATCTGCGTACTGGGGAAGGGAGATGGCAGTGATGCATGAGATGGATTTTCAGCTATGAAACCCTGGATTCAGGGTCAGACGTTTGATCCACAGGGCACCCACTCCACGTCCCTAACCATATGGGCCCCAAACTCACATCCCTTATGCATTCAGCCTCCCAGGAGGGGTTCAAAACAACCTCTGTTTCCTCGGAGGTGCCATCAGATCAGCTTGGACTCATCACACCTTTGCAATGGGTTAGTGGGGGTGGCTCCATCTGTCTGAGCCATTCATTTATCCAAAGTCTTTGCCATGTCTATCCGAAGGCTGCCTGGCTGTTGGGATGCAGCTCAGGGCAGCTACTGAAGGAGTCCCATTAGTTTCCATGGATCAGCTGTGCTCCGTGTCCTCTGTGTGAGCACCACATATCCCCACAAGCTACTGAAGCATTATTAAGAAGGATGCTGCAGACATCTCAGCATCTGCCATCCCTTCTTCCTGGTTTGAAAGACAAGCTCCTGGAGAGCAACCCGGGTAATAATTCCCTAACCCGCAAATTGCTGGTGGTTGGGAGAACCTTTGGGGGCATATGGCTTTGTGCTGGCCTGTCCTGCCAGCCTTTTCTAGGCATCATTTTTGGCCATCCAGTGGGACAGTGGCAAGCTATTTGGCCTGACCCAGGACACTTGTTCCTGTCAGAGAAGCCAGCACTGAGCTCCTTTTGTGCCAAAAACACCCAGCCAACCCACCTACAGAGGACTCATTGTTACAGGGCAGCTCTACAGGCTTGGAGAGATAGCTGAGGATTTTGGATGCTATTCAGAAGAAAGCCTTTTCCTGGTATCACACATTACAGCTAATTCAGTGGTGCTTTTTCGTATGAAGCACTTACAAAAACAGCCATGACAAAAGATATCCCAACCCAGCCATTTCAAAATCCTGCCCTCTCACTGCTATTAAATGAATGTCTGAAAGGTCTGAATTGTGTAAAGTAAAGAGAATATGGAGACCAGATCCTCAGGTGGTGTAAGAGGGCATCCTTCCAAGGGAATCAAATGACTCTTACTGATTTTTAGCCCAACCAAACATCTTTAAAACTCAGCAGAGAAGATTGCTTTGCTATTGATCAGATACCAGCTATCACCAACACAGGGGGAGATTTGTGCTTCTTGGGATGCAATAGAACAGGCTCCCAAACCCTGCTGAGAGAAACGGCAATTTAATAAGTGTTGAAACATGCTGTCCACTGAAAGGAAATGGAATAATCATGCACACTGTTGAGAAGCGGGACATGATTCCTACAGAGGGGAGGTTTCTTTGTGAGAAGAGGATTAGCAGCCAGAGTCCAAATCCCAATGGCTCAGCTTTGGACAAATAGCCCGTGCCTTTCACAAATCTCCCTGTACTGGGTACAGAGTCACTTAAAACAACATTGGTGTGGCAGCATCCACACCAATTTACCTGATAAAGCTTTTATCTTAATCTTAATAGGATCCGACATTTGTTGTCATCATGAGTTAGCAGCTCTGAGCTGCAGCCCAAGACCTGCTGAAAGGACTAAGCTACAGTTCCTGGAGGGTTTTTTAAAGTGTTGGAATTATGTACAAAATACCGAGGGCCCAATTCACTTCACCCAGTCCCCTGGGACTGTTTCTCCAGTGTTTGCTTTTACGGTGTCCCTGACGGCAGCTACAGAGGCTGCAGGTGAGACCTTGCCATGCTCAGCTCGTCCCGGCGCGGCTGTCCATGCAGGCGGTGGTGAGGGTCCAGGTCTGGTGCAAAAGTTGCTCATGGGGACAAGGCTGGGCAAAGCCAGGAAAACTCCCTGGGGTCCTTCTGGGCCCATTTGGCACCAAAATAGCATTCAACGGGGAGAGGTAAGGCTGGTGTCTGAGAAAAAGCCAAAGCTCTGTGGCGGGGTGGTGGATGCAGGTGCAGCCTTTCAGCTCCATCACTACTCATGGGGACGAAAAGAAAGTACACGGAAATGGGATGGCTCCTACTCTATAAATGAACATCTCCACGTATAACGATGTGAAACACTGATCTGTTCATGTTCTCCTAACACCTCTGTTTCTGTTTCACAGCTCTTATAATTTCAGATGTTTACAACAGATATCTATTTGTCTCAAATCATCTTGTTGCAGGTAGACATCTGAAAGTAGGTCATATTAATCTAAATGTGGACAAATGAGTCCTACCCTAAGTGACAACTTCTGTCATGTGCAATTCACTCTTCTCTTTCTGTCTCAAACAAAGTTAGTTTGTGCATTCAGCAGACAGTGTTATTCTGTTGTATTTAATTTCTCTTTTTTTTTTTCACTGTTACTATAGATGCCATAGACAGGGAGATGCACTGGCAAAATACCCTGCCTGATGTTCACAAGCCATAGTAGGTAGACCACAAAACCATGCCATTTTTTGATGACAAGAAACCATCTCAGCTCTCAAAGGACATAGAGGTCTTCTAAACTCCACGGTCCATCTGGAGACCAGCTGGACCAGTTTTGTCTCACTCATTCTGGCCTGGAAGTCCTATACTGATTTGTCAAGTGTCACACCAGGTTTTTATTTTTTTTTTATTTTATTTTTATTTTTCCTAAAAGACTACTGGAGGCAGCAGAGGAGCAGGAATTTGGACTGTTGGGAGTTGGATCCAGCAAACGGAGTAGCAGGCTGTGCTGGAGGCACAGGGCAGCCTGTGCCAGGGGGTGTCCCAGGGGTGCCCCAGCCCAGAGCACAGCGGCTTTGCCGATTTTTGAGTTGCAAGCTCCCATAAACCTTTCCTAAGATGACAGGCAAGCAGATTGCAAAGAAATCATACCTCATTGCTTCTCTCTGTGCAGAACTGGGAGAATGGACAGGAAAGATTCAGCATTATTCCCATCACCTTCTTAAAAAGACCTTTGGTGGCAAATATTCCTACCCTGCTTGGTCCTCTGTTGGAAGATTAACAGCTGAATTTTGCAGGTGTCCCTCCCTCCACCTCCCAGCCCTCCTCCTTTTCAGGACGAAAAAACAATTGATGTTTTTTGTTGCAATATTTCCAGGCATTTTCCTGCCTGTGAAAACTAAAAAGTGACCAGCACAGATTTAATTGTGTTGGTGGGCAGGTCTTACACAAAGATCTAAACTGTCTTCACGCTGTGCTTCAAAAGGCTTTGGGGGGGGCATAGTGGGCTTTGCAAAGGGTACTTAAGAGCTTAGTGCTTGTTACTGCATTATTGTATCAAGGGGCAACACCTGGCTTTACATCATAGCCTGGTCAGAAAACTTGCCAGGTTTGTTTTCTTTTTTTCTCTGAATTGCTCCCTGAAATCACTGGTGGTGGATGCTGCACAGGACACAGGCATTACTGATCTTTCGGATTTCGTGGTGACTGCTTTCTGTCACTTCCCCGAGCACTGTTCTTACTATCATTAAAGTCTTTCTCTAATTACAGAAATAAGCTATTACAGTATATGTCCTCTTCTGACTGCACAAACAAGTTGAGATACTGCTTCAAATCCCTTATTTCTACACCAACATACATGAAGTGAAACAGAGGACGTGAGTGCACATGACTTCTAAACAAAAATGATCCAAGCAGATCATGTGCTGGGGAAGACAGTGACATCAGCAGTAAAAAAAGCACAAGTCTGACCCTACCTCCTCCCCTGCATCACCAGCTTTGGGTTATATTCTTTTTTAGCAAGATCCAAGTGTGTGCTTCTTATCAGCCTGCTCCTGCTTGAGGTCTCACTTTTCAGCTTTCCTCTATAATTACAAGAGTTTTTACAAATTAGTGTTAGAGAGGGGAGAAAAAAAATACATAATCATATTGCTCCTAGAACTGGGACTTTTAAAGTGCATCAAATGCAGGAATATTTGTGCTAAACTATTGCCAGCTGAAGGACTGTTACAAAGCTTGAGAAGTAAGGATTTAATCAGAGAGTGCCTGCCTGGATTGGGGTAACTGTTCTGAATTTCTGAGCTCTGGGCCTTTCCTTTTGCAGGATGCAAAAATACCACCTTTGAATCAGTGTCCTCTGTATCTTTTCCCCATGTGAGCTGAAAGCTGGTTTTTCTGCTGCAGTTGTTTGTACAACTCCTGTACCTAACCCTTTTGGTTATAGGACTTCATGTGTTCACATTAACTGCCTAAGTTGTCCCCGATTAGTGAGTGCAGAGGGACCATCTGCAAGGTGCCCCTTCTCTTTAAACTGCTCAGCCCCAGAATAGCTGGCAGCCTGTGGCAGGTACAGGTGGCACCAGCAGCCTTCCCACCAACATCACAGCATCACTCTACCTTTCAGGGGGTTGACTTGACCTGCAGATGGGCCTCAGCTGTCCAGACGGCCAGGTGAGCTGCTCATCCCACCTGCCTAGGATGCATGGACGTGGACCTTCAGATAAACAGAGGGGCCCCAGGCACCTCCCTGGGGGCTGAGTCTCTTTGCACCTCTCTGAGCCCCCTGGCACTGGGGGCTTCAGCCCAGCAGAAACCAGGAACTGCAGGCATGCAATGGCAGGGGATGCACTTCATTGTATCAGGCCAGATAAGACATCTGAGCATATCTCCATGCCTTTCCATCACAACCCCACCCGACACATGTGTGTACTGCTGCGCAGCGTGGGGTGCTGGGTGCTGCAGGTCCCTTGTGGAGGCTCTTACCAACCTTTGGAGGGCAAGAGGGGACAAACCAAGGCAGGTAAAGCTGTGCACACTCGTGGTGCGATGGGTCAAGCACTTTATGGAGAGCTGGCAAAGCTTACAGATGGGCTGATGTGCAAGGGAGAGGGAGGAGGAGGCAAAGAGGGCAGGAAGAGCTGGCAGCCAGTCCTAAATTTGCTGCAAGTAGGGAGCTGGCCTCTGAGCTGGCTCTGACCCAAGGTGGTTTGCAGGGGGGACCCCGCTCTGTTATCACCATCTCCTCATGGCTGGCCATTTCACAGGAACCAGCAGGCTCCTTGATTTCACACCACTGCTGGGCCAGATGCTGGCACCACAAACACTCCAGCCACGCGCCAGCATGTTTCCTGACTTTGGTTTTCATCCCCCCTTCCCATGCACCTGTTTTGGGTCTGCTCATCTGCCTCCCTGCTCGTGGGTACCCTGGCTTTTGTGGTGCTGCGTTCAATCTATTTCCAGTGGTGGTTTCTTCAAGTGTAAAACCCACTGGTATATCTTTCTGGATGGTTATTTGGGGGGACTGGATGGAGGGGTTGGAGGCACAGCCCTGCTTATCAGAAATGCTTTGCTCCAGATTATGGTCTGTTTTGGTAATTGCATGAAAAAGTCTGGGTGTTGAGGCACTTTGCAAACAAATTAAAGCCAGCCGGTGGGGACACATCCCCTTTGGCAGCTTTCTGTGTGTGAGGTACAGGCAAGGTAGGATAGGGCTTGGGAAGACTCAGTTACCACTGTGGTTCTTAAAAGCAATGCTGCTTATTTAATGTGCTCCTACGAGGTATCAGATTTTCTACCCCGCAGTGATTTGATGGATGGGTAGGATGAGCTAAAATGAACATGGCACATGTTAAGGGGATTCAAAGCCCTTGGCTGACCTCAGCTTGTGCCAGGAGATGGGAAATATTTGCAAGGACGATGTGGTGCTTGAGGGATCGTGTCTAACAGTGACCCATGTGGAAACCCCAGGGCCTCCCCAGTGAAGTCTTCAGAAAAAAACAAGACCTTGATTTTGCTGGCACAGGGCTGTCTAGATGAAATAGTGAGGAGAACAAAAGCAATCAGTGAGCACACTAACACCATCCAAAGTATAATCAATACAGAAGCTCACAGTGTGATGCTGAAGATGGTGTGATTTTTGGATGCATAAAACAGGGATTTTGTAGGGAGAGGTCAAAGCATCATGTCTGTATATAGCAGTAGGGTCACGGGGACTGGGACACTGCATCTTGTTCTGGTATTTACCTTGAAAGCAAGAGCAGAGAGAGATGAATGACTGGAAAGTCTGAGTTAACCCAAGAGGACCTGGGATTTCAAGTTGTTTTGTTATGAAAGAGGAAGGCCAAGGGGTGGCTGGAGCAGAGTCTGCCAGTCCCCTCATTAAGTGCAGAAATCTGGCATCGCTTGTCAGTCTGTCAGACAAAGAGATAACAAGATCCTGAGGCTAGATCTTAAGGAGAGACAAATTCAAACACGAAATTATGTCCACTTGCTCTTTTACTAGGAAAGGTAAATAAAAATGGAACAACTTATCAATGGCTGTGCCGGACTGTTCGATGCCTGAAAAGACTTTAAAAACAGTCCTAGGTGAGTTTTGTTCTTTTACCAAAATCTACTGTCATCCCATTAAATAGCAGATGGACAACACCTTTCTGACCTAATGAGATATCTCCAAAGTCTATATGTGAGCTTCAGGGCAGTTTCCACATTCACTGAAGAACCCAGGGAAGGAGTGAGCTGCAGAAGTGCCTTCTAGGCAAGGAGATGCAACATCTTCCCGGGGTCCCTTCTTTTTCTTTTGCAGGATGGAGATGCACTGGGCACTTCTCCGTTCCTGGGCTGCTTGTTAGCTGATATATGTTCATCCTTTCTCCCTTCTAGGGAGAGCTTGTAACCCTTCCCTGGTCCCCATGGGCCACTGGCAAACTCAGCAGCGGGCAGTGCCACCTTGGGAACCCAGAGAGGAGAAGGCAAGCAGCTCTTCTTGCCTTGCAGTCCCTGTGAGGAACACCAGGTGGTGGACAGATTGTCCTTTAAGCTGTCTGTCCCGAATCCCTTTGTGCTTTCCCAAGGGTGGGGGGGTTCACCAAGACCCCCTCCTCTTTCTGCTAGCAAGCAGGACAGGCCAGGAAACTTCACAGGGCTCAGCATAGCAAAGGAAAGCCAGTGTGTGCAGGGAGCAAATGCCTAGGAGCATGTCCTCCTGTGTCCATGATTAGATATGATAGCAGCAATAGTGATGAAAATGTAGCTTTAAAAAGAGAGAGGAAAAGAAAGAAAGAAAGAAAGAAAATACAGCAGCCCCTAAAATTAATTAACCCTTAAATAGGTGATGATAATTTCCAGAGAAGTTTAAAATATTCAATTAGAACAAAGTGGGGGGGCAATAAAAATAAAACACCTGGCCTCCAGAGCAGCCCCCAGTGCTGTTCCTCCCCAGTTCTGATGACATAAATAGCACCTTTCTCTCCAGGAGGCTGGGGATAAAGGGTTGGACAGAAAAGGAATGAAAAGACCCAACTCTGGGTGCCCGTACCAGCTCCTCTCTGAAGGGAAAAAGGACAAAGAAGAGACCTCAACAGGCCCTGGAGAGGGTTCCAGCAAATGTTGATGTGAACTGCTTGGGTCAGGACTAAGTTGGTGAGACCAGGAATGGTTTTTGTTCCTTGTGAAGACACTGGTTAACACCACCACAGGGACTGGCCTTGTTCTTCTCCACAAATTTGATCCACTTTTTGCCATCCTTCTCTTGTCTGTGTTGCCTTTTTTTATCTCTCCCAGCATACCCAGAGTGGTATGCAGCCTACGCAAAGGGCAAAGGACAGCATCTGGCTTTGCCCATCTGGCAAATTGCTCCTTTACCCAAGTTCAGCTCCACTCCAGCGAGCCTGGCAAAACCATGTTGCTCACCTGCTTTCCACTTCCTTGCGCTAGGGGATGGGGTCCTGCCTGGTCACATTCCACCCACTGAGGTTACTTCTTTCTTGCTAGTGAGGACCAGAAGTGCCCAGCACTATCAGGAAGAAGGTACGGACACAAGTTCCAAATAATAAAGAACTGGGGTCCTCCAGTAAACCATTTGCTGTGGGCAGAGGAACTGGCTGCAGGGGGTAGAGTTCCCAGCCAGAATGTTTTCCACTGAGCTGGTCTAAGAAGGAGGCCAGGACTTGCCCAAGGACAGACAAATCATGTACCAGAGGTGCCAGTAACTCTCTATTGCCCATCCCATGAGTCCAGAGAGCCGTCCTGCATCAGCTCCATGTGTAGACAGTTACAGTTAGATGAAACAAATTGAAACCCAAGGCCTGGAAATGGTCTTTACATCAACCCACAGATAGTGTGAGCCACTGCTCAACACTTAACCTGTCCCAAGTCATACGTGGAAGAAGACCTGGTGGTCCTCATAGTAGTCATCGCTTGTTAGACATGGTCATGATGAATTTTGGCAGCCTTGTGGCTGGCCATGTCCAGCCTCCTTGCTATGACCTCAGGAGCAATCCCCAAACAGACTAGTGTTCCTCCAAACCCACTTGCTTTATAAGCCAATAAAAAGCAAAATCCAGATGCCTGTGGGGGCATTTTTGGAAGACCGTCCTGAGCACCCATCAGATCACAGTTGTCTGCCTTCTCATTAACACATTGGACACCTCCAGAGAGCTTCTTAGAAACAATTTATTTTCTCTTCAAATGAACACAGGTCTGAGTATTGGAACGAGATGGGAAGGTTGGGAGGGAGCAAGGGGTGTATTCTGCAAGCAAATCCCTATTGGCTCTGGTTGTTATGTTGAATTGGGCTGCATCTGTCACATCTGATTAGAGTGTGTTGTCCTTTTTTATCTCCCTGATCTAAGCTATGATTCTTCTGTTTTTATGTGACATTTCCTTGGCAATATAACTGCTTGGATTATATATTCAGAATGTTTCCCAAGCCATAAAACATCCAGATTGCAAAGGGTATTTATTTGCACAGTTATGTTTTTGTTTTATTTATTTATTTATTTATTTTATTCTATTCTATTTTGCTTTACGGTGTGCTATTTTTTAAGGTTGCTTTTGTGTGTGTCTGTGTGTGTGTGTTCACTGACATTACTTGTAAGGAGGATCCATGAGGCTCTTTGCATTAAAAGGTATCAGTGTGTTAAATTTAGAACAAAGCTATCCATATCATACTTGGGCAAGGATGGCACTTTTGAGTTGCAAGTCCACTGTCTCTCTTCTGTTGATTTGGTGTGAAGGCAGAATAAATCCATAAAGTCTTTTGGGTCCACAAAAGTTTAAGTGAGGCAAGAATCTCACCCAAAATGGTCTATCTATTTGACTTTTCTGGGAAGTTCCTGGACTGCATCATCACTTGTGCAAGCTATGATTGCTGGGAATAGTGACAAAAACAGGGATCAGGACCTGCTATTTTTCAAGCCATGGTGTATCCAAGACCCATCAGTTACACAGTAGGTTGAATGAGTAGCAGAAGAACAAGTATCCCAGCTAATTTCCTCTCCAGTTGTGGATATACCTGCAAGTCTGGGTGCAGACAGTGACAAACCTAACCCATCCATGCTCTGAGCTGGAAACATGCTTACTGAGCCAGACATTTCTACACCATCTGGAAGATCTCAGCCACTGTGCAGATCCATCTAGCCTCATCTAGTGCCTTGGCCATGAGTCAGATGCACTACCAAGGGAGAAGACACAAGGAGGAGGACAAGAAAGAGAACTTTCTCCCTTCTCCTTCCAGCACAGAGCACCCATCACTACTTACATCTGGCTTAGTAGATATGCTCCAGATTGCAACAGGATCTTAAAAACACTCTAGTTCACAATTTGGGAAGACAAGTTGCTCCAGATGGCTAAAAGATTGTGCCTGTTATCTAAGGAGATTCTATACCAAAGTTCCTCCCAGGTGACATAGTCTCATCCTCTCCTTCCAGCTCCTCAGCATGTGAGTCCTGAAAAGACACAGCTATACTCAGCTCTGACCATTTCCCAGCCACCCTTGCCCAACAAAACCACATGCAGGGTTGCCCTGGCCTTGCACGGGCCTTGCACTTCCTGCAGTCCAGTCCTGACTGCTGGATTGCTAGAACACTTCATGTTTTTACAGGTTAACTTTTATGCTGATATTTCCCACCAGCACATGCATCATGTAATCATGTTCTCCAGGTTGTTTACTCTTTCATTGTCAGACATCTCCAAAGGGTCTTGCACATCAGAGGCAATTAAAAACAAATAATGACAAAGATATTGACAGTAGAGATCATGGGCCACCTCCTCCACTCTGTAAATAGATATTATTCTTGAAGCATGGATAGAGTTACATTTATTTATATCAGCTGAGATTTTCAATGTTTTGTTTCTAAAATACTCATCTTTACATTTTCTTAATTGGGTGGTTTCTTCCGGGCTCCTCTCTTCTTGCACATATCTTGTAAGCTCACACAGCCTACCCCATGAGGCCATGCTAAGCCCCTTGGTTAACTGACCAGCATGGTTGGGACTTGATGACTGAATCATTATGGACCATGAGTGGGAAAGCCTTTTGGTCCCACTAAATGGCTCTTGGGATCCCCAACGGGGAGAGCTGTTGGGGATCCATAAACATGCGGAGG
The DNA here is from genome assembly GCA_013399115.1 of Anseranas semipalmata. NCBI lineage: Eukaryota > Metazoa > Chordata > Aves > Anseriformes > Anseranatidae > Anseranas > Anseranas semipalmata. Next base: position 385,239 of record VXAA01004632.1, on the reverse strand, counting down.
AGATGCTTGGCTACAGGAACCTTCCAGGAGAGGGCTCTCCTGGTGACGTCCACGCTTCCTCCTGGTGACCCATGGTAAACCAACAAAAAGGTTGGTGGAAAAGTGGGCAGAGGAGGTGGCTATCAGCAGAATGATGGACCCAAGTGATCCCCACACTACCCTGGTCTCTCAGTCTTGCAGACCCCAGGGCCAAACACTGCCCTGTGAATAACTTCTGACACATCTCTCCATCAACCTGACCCCATCTCACTAAACCTGGTCACATCTTTGTGCCAACGTAATCTTTTCTCATTTTCATCTATTATCAGCAGGGGCTGAAAGAGTCCTACTAAAAAACTTCATGCGTGTGTGTATGTGTGTGTGTGTGTTCAGAACATAAATATAATCACTTGGACTGATTGACTAATAAACTCCTTTCTAGAGTCTGCTGATTATTCCTATGGAGGCGAAACCATGCTGATGAATTAGCAATGGATTATTACAGTAGTCCTGTGTCACATCTGCAGGGCTAATTTTCCTGCTGAGGTAACGTGTGTTTACTAACCCAAATATTCGACTGTCTTATCTTCGTCTTCTTGTTTGCAAGAAAATAATTCAAAGCTTCCTCACCAAACTGTGGTCATGGAGGATAGGGGAATGATTGAAAGGCTCAGCTGTTCTGACAGACTGGAAAAAGAGATTGTGTAAAGAATTGCTTCACAGATCAAGCACAAGACATCTATTAAATAAACTGACAACAAAGGTAGACAAACCAGCTCCCACAGAGCTTGAGTTCCAGCTTTGGGTCTTGTGTTTACCAAGGAGACCTTGCACGTGTAGGTCAGAGATGTCACCTGGACACTTGATACAGGCAAGAAAACACAAGGGCAGTTAACACAGGTGCTGAGGCCTTTGGGAACCCCATAACACAGCTGGGGAAACCAAGAACCCACAGAGCAGGATTCATATGCAGATGAGCCTTTGGGACCAGTAACATTATCTTCGGAGAACAACAGGCTAATATGACTACTTTGCTATAGTTCTTCAAGGACAATGAAATTTGTGGACCACTGCTGGGAAGCCATGAGTGGACAAGACCAAAAGAACCAGGAATACAGGCCTGGGCAGAGAAGGAGCTGAAGATTTATTTGGCATTTTATGGTATTCTTGCAGAGTCACGGAAAACAACAGTGCAAAGCCCACAAGCTGTCAAGTTCCTGCTCACATGCAGGCTTGAAATGGAATTTCTGCCACTAGGATTGAGCAGCCCATGCTCCACCTCTGGGGATGATCAAGCCAGGGGAAATTCAAACAATTTCCACTGGAAAGACACTTTTTCTGAGCCATGTCTGGCTTTGAGCTCACTGTACTGGAAGTGTTTAATGGATGTTGTGGGTGAGCTATTGAAGTGAGGGATTTTTACAAGGGTTTTCTCCCACGCAGCAAATACTCTGGTCCTAAATCCCCACCGAACCGTTTCAGTTTCTCTTCTTGTATTTCCAAAGCATGCTGAATGCTTTTCAGGCTGTATCACTCTCAATCTTAATTTTGTCATTGGTGCTGCAGTGCTTCAATGGGCTATGCCATGTGTGACCACCTAGACCTACCCTCAGCCAAGCATTTACATAGGATGGTGATGGGGCCATACTCAATGGCTTGACTCATCTATGGCCTAGCAAGTATCTAAATGCCAAATTGCTCCTTGGCATTTTCCCCTAGCTTAGTCTCAGCTCTGGAGTTTGGGAAGGCTCCCCAAAGCAGGACAGCAAATGGGAAGACAAATGATAGGGAATATGATGTGGGGCATAGCTGTATCACAGCTGTGTGAATTGCCCATGGTCCACTGTCCAATTCTGGATCTACCTGGACAGGCTGTGTGGAAGGACCAGGGAGCCAGGTTGCCCCAGGCACTGAGCCAGGGGAGGCACACTCCCCTCATGTATGCCCACAAACATAACAGTATTTGCATTTAGATGAGAGCAGCTATGAACTGAAATGGCCTTTTGTCACCACACAGCTGCTGCACACAGCTGCTCCTTGATGCAAAAAGGTCCCTTATGGTTGTTACACATCGGGGCCCTGCAGCCCTTTGGTGTCTTCCTCCATTCATCTGAATAAAGGCGCTGGGTGGAAATGCCAGAGAGCAGCAAGGTTTCCCTGCGGTGTCTTCCCGTTGGTCTGATCCCAGCACCTCCACGCCTGCTACCAGTGCACACAGAGTTGGAGGGGGAGACTCTGCTCATGTATTCAGACACCTAAACACGATCTGGGTGCTTGATTCAGTTGCCTAAATGTGACATATGACAGGAAATATTCTGTAGGTTACCCATAGGGCCACCATGCTGCAAGGGTACGAGTCTCCCGTGGCCTGCAGGTCCCACACACGTATCTCAGACACCCCTGGACATCTCAAATGCCGCTGGACAGCTGTCTTTAAGGAACTGAATCAAGCCCTTATGAAATACACACTGGAGCTTGGAAGGCAATTCAGCTGAGCCAGTGTCTGCTCCAGAGGGAGCACAACTGCCTTCTGAACTCCTTGGACCATATTTACTGCCTCCACCAAAAATAATGGGAGCTCCCATGCCTTGCTCCTAGGAGACACCTGCAAGTACAGAGGCTTCTCTGTACTTGGGGAGTGACTGGAGCTGAACCTCTCCTGGAGTGCTTTTGGCATCAGAAAAGATTAAGGGTTTAAAAACATGCGTCTCTTCTGATATAGCAGCAGAAACAACCTTTCTGCAATGCTCTGGGAAATTGGGGTGACACTGTGCAGAGAGAAAGGCCCCAGAAGGGATAAGTCTGAGCTCCCTACCCAGCACGTCACTCCCTTGATGTCAGCAATGGTGATTTCAGATTTATCCACTGCGATGTCCAGAAGTTTCCAACAAGAACTCTGACAGCAGGACTGCAGGATTTTTTATTTTTATTTATTTTTATTTTGTGAAATTGGCCCTCACCATGAAATACTGATTCACTGCAATTGAAGTGTTTTGCCGAAACAAAGTGGTTTGGGAGATGTTGGTGACTCATGGGCATGTGGGCGTTCACACTGTCCACTCTTGGAGCCGGGGATGAGGTCAAAGCTAAGCATCTAACACAGGTACTTCATAAGGGCCTATGAATTCTGTGAGTTCCCAGCAGATGTAAAACAAATCCTTCACTTTGTGAGTTCAGGTTTGTGTTTCCAACTCAGAAGCTGTAAGTAGGTGGGCTACACTTAGCAGAGCCAATATCCAAGAAATTTGGACATTTGGTGCTGAAAATCAGGGGGCAGTTACAAAACTGCGATAAAGATCTCATCTGAAAGTTGATATTTTCAGATAAGCAAGTTCAGTTGAAATCCTTCTGAATATTAATGCCTTTCTTTTCTGGGAACTGAAATATTTGTAATGGAAGATTTCCCCTCTGTACGAAGTGTCCCCCTGCCCCTTGCAGATGCACCATCTATTTGTTTACCAACATTATTTTAGAACTAATATTAAACCAGTATTGCTCTCTTGGCAGGAATGTTTTTTCCCCCTCAGTGGTGAAACTGCATGTGAATTCTGAATTTTCCAGTTAATTGAGCAAGCAAAGCACTGGCAATGCAACAAGTCCCTGTAACGTACATATGCTTTATTCCACTTTTCCTCGAGGGGTCCATATTGAAATAGTCATAAGGAAAAGAAAAGACAAGAAAAAAAGAAAAAAAGAAAAAAGAAAGAAAAAAAAAAGAAAGAAAGAAAGAAAAAAGGAAGAGGCTTCCTAAAACTTGCAGAGTCGTTTCTTAGGGGTCTCTGGAATCCTTTCAGCTTATTTTCTCTGTATCTCAGGAGTTATCTCAGGATCTCCCAAAAGCAGCAGTACCTCTGTCAGTGAGAGATTTAAGGGAAAAGAGCTGATTGGCAATGGGACCCTTGTTCAGGGGCAAACACCAGGAAATGGCCATTCTGGGATGGAAACTTCAGCCTTTCCCACAAAACTGGGAGTCCTGGATCAGGTTCAGGAGTTAAAGTGCAATCCTGGCAGCCTCAGCTATGGGATGGGTGCAAGGCAAGCTCAGGGCTTGGACCTGAAATGGGGTGACCCAGAAACCCCCTGCCTAGTGCAATCAGACTTTTTGGGCACCTTACTGCACAAGCAACCCCATGAAGTGCTGATGGCTGGAGATTTCCCATAGGGAAAAGCAGCCCATCCTCTCTGTAAGATAAAACCCATCAGCTCCAAGGTGAAATGTAATTTGAGGGCCAGCTCCTTCGCTGGTGTGAAGCGCTGTGGCTCCAGCACCCAGCAGCAGGAGGCCAGTGGGACAATGCCAACTTCCAGCCAGCAGCGAGCTGGCCCTGTGTCAAAACATGCATTAAATCTCCATTTGGGTGATAGGGTTTTACTTAACATGTGTTCCTCATTGACACAGTTTGCTTTATGTAAAAAAGGATCACTGGTGAGAGCAGCAGATGTGTGCAGACACCACACTCAGCAATGGGTCTGCCCCTGGCACTGGAGGGGACAGGACTGGTTAAGCCCCCAGTTTGATTATAGTTCAAAATTTTACAGACAGGGTTTGAGTTCTCCTCCAGGCTTGCATCTGAGTTGCCAGTCAAAATATGAGTCAGGTGTGACTTCCACTCCTGGCATTAGTGCAAGAAATTCCTTCCTTTTTCACAAAAAAATAAATAAATAAATAAAAAATAAAAAAATAAGGTATAGTTTTCCTCCTGTTTAGAGACAGTGCCTTTTCAGGAGCTCTCCTTCCCATGGAATGAAAAACCCATGTTCTCCACCTTCACCAGGCTAGGGATGCCCTTACAATAGAGGGGGACTGATTTCCAACCCTTTATTTTTAATTTGAATTTTAAGACCCAAAGAAGAGTTCTTACATAAATGCTCTTAGAGTTCCCAAGACATTTCTTTCTTTCTTTCTTATCACATTAGAAACCAAGAGTTTGGTCATTTCCAGGTCTCCCTGATTCCTTTCCTGCCTTACACTGGAGATTTGGCAAAGCAGCTCTATTCCACCCCCTCACCATCTTCCTTCTTGACCAGCTCTCCACGGTGCATCCCATTGGCATTCCTTTCACTCCTAGCTCAGATATCCCCGTATTTTTTTCCCTTTTCCCTTGAAAGGGTTAAGAATAAATCACCTCCAAAGCAGCCCAGCCGCTTACTCCCAGAAACCCTTTCAAGTGGGACCTGCTGCCAGTGCCGGAACCTATTTGCATCCCACTGTTCCCAGCCATGTGGCAGGTGATTCTTAGTCACAACGCATTTGCTTTGCTCCTGCAGGACTGTCATCTAGTGTTTACTCCGGGACCACAGGAAAAAATCACTGGTCTGAAGCAGGGCTTGAACACGGAAGCTACTCATTTACCATCTTGCACAGGGTGTCATAATTTTATTAAAACCCAGACAAGCCTGACACGTTGGTGACAGAATATAATTTCCCTAACCAAATGCCTTGACACCAAAAATTAGGCTAAATTGCATTATTTTAAAGGAGCAGATGGGGAATGCTAAACATTTACCCAGGGAAATGCTTAGATTGCCACAGTCCATTACTGCCACAGCATGGCGGGGTACCTAATGGCCTGCATTAGCAAGTGCAGAGCAGAAGCCACCGGTGAACGTCCATCCCTGGGTGGTCATGTTTTTTCACAAGAAATAGCATTCCTCCTCCCCAAACACAGCAGGCCTGGAGCTGCTGGGGGAGAATATCAGATTTGTAGTGAGGCCGTAAAGGTAAGAGAACAAGGGGTTAAAGCGTGACTCATTGAGTACCTCTCCTTCCCTGCCACATCCACACTGGCCCTGCAGCAGAAGGTGTTAGGGATGACTGCTTGGCCAGCTACGCCTTCAGAAACCTCCCATTTGCCACCATCTGAACCTTTCTCAAGCAAACCCTCCCTGGGCACTCCAAGTAGAGAAGATGACTACAGCACCAGGGTTCTGACTCACAAAGTCTTCACAGCTCTTGTTCAAGCTGGATTCACAGCCCAGATCCCAGGAATGAGCATTACTGCCTTTCCAAGAGGCTTATGCTGTGTGTGGCCAAACAACCAAGGAGACGTGCCTGTGGCCCAGTAGCAGGTCCTCACTCTGGACCTCATATTTCCCATCTCCAAACCATCAGGATCAAGATATGGATTTGGAAGCTGTATAAGGGCAAGCAAACTTGCATACAAAAGAATTGAGTGTTGGGGTGTTTAGACTGGCAGGTGAGAAAGCAGGATTCTTGGCTTCTTTGCTCTGTCAGCTCCAGATGGTGAAATAAAACCTGGGGGAGATATATGACTTCCTAAGAAAAAAGGTAGTGACTCCTACTGCACCTTCTGGGGACTGGCTGAGCATTTGAGATCTTCAGGTCAGAACAGCTGGTTGTGTATCTTAAACCACGGCATCAACTCTTGCATGGGCAGCCATCAGAATTGCCCTTTCCTGAATCACAGCCCATCAACAGGGGCCAAGTTGTGCCCCTGCAAAGCTATAAATCGTCTCAGGGAGAAGGTATTATGGTGGGAATCTGGAGATGCCAGTTTTGGCTTAGCCAAAAGTTCACAGTGTGACCACATGTCCTGGATTCCACCTGTGGTGTCGTGAACGTGTCACAGCAAAGGCCATACACCCAGAAAGCGAATCAAGCCTTATGCACAGGGCATTTACATCCTCAGATTTGAACCCCCAGCTGATCATCAAACCAACCAAACCACCACACGTGTGAAGTTACAACTCACCGCTTTGTCTCGCATCCTCTGATTCTCCCAGGGGTAGGGAGGGCAGAGACAGGTCAGCCCAGGCTGCTTGTCTGCCAGTGTCAGAGCTGTACACCACAGCTTCCATTTCCTGCAGTGTTTGTGGAGAACGTGCAGCCCCCTTGTGCCTGCTGACAGATCTGGGGACATATGGAAGAAAACTCCACCAGCTAAACCTTTAGGCCACATTTTGGTTCAGGAAGGTCCTGAGTTACAGGAAGGTCCTTGTGACTGGAGACCTGCTGGATTCTCACTGTGTGCTTGCACTGTTCTTGTTCCTTTACCTTAGACATCTGCTAACAATCAGTCCCACAGAGGGATATATGGTGGGGCAGTCTTTCAGACTGGCCTGGTGTGGGCAGTCTTCTTCTGTGCTGAACATGACAAAGTGCAAAGGAAGGAGGACTGGTTTGCCCTGAGCTCACAACATGAAAAGTAGCCTTTAGCTGGCAGTAGCAGAGAAGCATAGTCCCTGGGGAAGGAGATGGAGGAAGGCAAGGAGGAAAGTGTGAGAAATCTTCACCCAGCAGCAGGTTCTGTCAAGAAAACACCCAGCCCCAGGAGCTGGGGAGGGATCTGCAGGTCCCAGCAGAGCCACAGCCTAGGGAAGGCAACAAGGTCAGGAGGTGGAAGTCCTCTGCCCATGGCTCTCTGCCACCACTGACAGACCTGCAGCTTTCTTTCCTGAGGCACAGCTGGGCTCACTGTGTCTGTGTTCAGCATAGCTGCCCAAGCAAGGTCTGACCCAAATCATAGCTTAGTTTGAGCACTGCTGAGCGTTAATAACCTGAGAAAGCTGCTGTGCTTGCCAAATCTACTTCATTTCTGCCTCAGAGCTTATTGCAATTGGCTCCAGTGATGGACACAGTGAAATCCATGTTGACATGTAACCCATGTCTGTCTCTGTAAAGCTCCCACAAGAAAAGCAAAATGTTGAACAAAGATCTCACCAGTGCTGTCTCGGTGCTGCTGGACCAAAACCACTTCCAAGTGCTGGATGGAGGCATCAAAGCAGTCCACAGTCCCCCCAGCAAACCTGCAAGGGAAAGAAAGTTTGCTACAACTCAGATCTCTCTGGTGGCACTTTTCTGAATGCTTTCAATGAATGTGGCCAATGTGCTTCTTGAATCATGGACTCCATATTCAACAAGTCACGTTGACAGTTTTGGAGAAGGATGGCATGTCCAGGTCTTCCCGGATACCCTCTCCTTTCACATCATATCTCAGGACTGCCAGCCCCAACCCTAATCTGAAACAGCATCAGCTAGAAGTCTCTGTAAAAATAAAATAACCCAGAACATACAGGGCAATTTCTAGAAATGCAAACTCAAGTCCAAATTGGAGTAGATTGGACAATTTCTGGACACTCTGAAAGCAGAAATGCAAGGAGCATTTAAGGAACAGCTGGGGAGAAAGCAATCAAGAGGACTACAACAGAAAAAAAATAAAAAAAGATAAGTAGATGTGAAAAAAACTTGGTGTGCTGGAAACAGTAGTGGTTTAGCTGGAAAGGGTCTCCCCAGGAGAGCAAACAGATGTTTTGAGGTGGTGGAGGGTTGGGAGGAAGCAGCCTCAGAGGAAAAACATAGCAAAGAGACTGAGCTGGGGAAAGAGAGTGAGAGCCACAAAACAAGCAGAAAGAACACAAAGCAATCATTAATTAGAGAAGGAAAAAGAAATAATGTGCAACAAATTGCAGAGAGCATTGGCAATTAGCAGCAAGGAATCCATTCCCTTCTGCACACAATAGACGCCAGATAAGAACATCTATTTCAGGATGTTTTGCTCAAGTATTGCTCGGGGCAAGTAGCCATGCCAGTGTGGGCATTTGTGCTGACACTGCCCGTGCAAAGGGAAGACAGATTTGTCATGAGAGGGAACAGCTGGCTGGGGTGGGCGGGACCCAAAGATATTAGAAAAGTGCGGGTGGCAAAGGATGTAAAGAAAACATTCCTTCCTGATAGTGCTCTGCGTAAGCTGAAGTATTGGGTATTTCAGTCCCGATAACTTCAGGCACCTGCTTCCTGAATGGAGACCACACTGGAGCTCATGCTAGGTGTCCCTAAGCCTGTTTTGACATTTACAGAGGTGACCCTCATTGCCTTGAACAATGCAGGCTGATGCAGAGTTAGGTACCCATATTCCCACTGGAATCAAGTGATTCCTTAAATAACTTAAGTAAATGCTTTGTGCTGGAAAACTCCACAGAAACTGAAAGAACTGGTTCTCCACCCCAGTGGCTCTTGAACTAATCCAGGATACTTTTTGTAGATACAGAGATCTGTCTAGGTCCATGACTCAACATGAGCAAACTACCACCGCTCCCCTGTGGCTGAAACCAACACATCCTAACTTAAAGTTGCCAAGATCCGTTACTACTGGGTGGTAGCTCTTTAAAGCATAATAGCTTGATTGTTTTTGAGCATGTTGCAAGGCCTTGTTTTTGTTCAAGCTTTCTGGAAGACTCCCAGCTCCGTTAGTCATCCTGGCCTGCAACGGAAGGTGGAGATGATGGGCGGGCGTTTCTTCATCTCCTCCCTAACAAAGGGATTGCCAAGTTATAGCTCTGGATCTGAGTGTGGATGGTCAAGCCCAGCTCACCCTCCACTCACTGCAGGTGGGATTTAACTCATTGATTTCAGTACCCATATTTAGATGTCTCCATGTTGGTGTCCACACAAGCACCAAGTGTATGAGTACTCCCTGTAGGCTTTGGAGACCAGTCAACATAGTCAAGGGATCTTGGAGTATGACTCCATTGACAAGAGAAAGAAGTCTAATTTCAGGGGAATGAGCAGCTCTGTGGGCCTTCAATGGTTTAATAGGTGCTTAAATACTTGTTGCATAGCTGGATACCTATGTCAGCTGGAGGCCTGGCAGGATACCTGAGGGCATTTAAGTAGAAATGTTTAGGCAACTGGGCTAAGCATTAAGTGAGCTAACTCCCCACCCATGGCATCCAGTGCTATCAGAGATGCTCTTGGGTATCCCACCTGCCCTCCAGCATCTCCTCCAAAATGAGTCACCCCCTAGCCCATTTCCTATCTGCCACCATGGAACAGAAGCCTTGGAAATCCTAGAGAGTCTGAATGGTGGGAAGTGCCCCTGTCTGGGGAAATGGGGGAGACAGGAATGGGGAGCTGGGGGGCATGGAGGAGGTAGAGGGGATGCAATAATAGAACAGGTAGGGTTGGAGGTACACAGGTTGCACCTGAGGATGGTGAAGGAAGCTACAGGCATCAATTGCTGAAGAGGTGTCATGGAGTGACAGGGAGGTAAGGGATGGGGGAGACGGTAGGCAGCCCCAGATCCCTGGAGAGTTTGGTGACCCTGCTGCCACCATCTGCAGGGTGGATGTCAGGCTGTCAGCAACATACATAAGCCACCTCCCTCACTTTTTGATTCACACCTCTCAGTTGCATTCAGGGAGTTAAACACCACTGAAAGCCATACAGACCCCAGAAAAGCTGGATAAAACCCGCCCTGACTAAAGACAGCAGTGCAAGCACAGGGGCGAGAGGTCTCATTTAGGTGAGTTGTCAAACGTTTTTGAAGACATCACTAGTGTGGTATTGAAAGGGAAATGGCTTGTTCAGAGTGTGATTTTTTTTTTTTTCCAAAGACCATCTCAGAAGGTTTCATCTGTGAGAAAAATAGTTGTAAAGAGCATAAACCTTTTTTCAAAATAGGAGTAGACACCTACATTGTTTTTTTGTTTTTCCTTCAGATTTTAAAGACCTTTTCCATTATCTTTCAACTGTGTAGGCACATGCCACAGTACAACCTTCACTTCTTGCAGTGCTGAAGGAAAACAAGCCAAACAAATCAAGAAGTCCCTTTGAAACTCATTGGTTTGAGATATAGATAAATAAAACATTTCCCTCCCAGAAAGAGGTAAAGGGAAACACAAATGGAAGCAAGGGGGAAAGGGGCAGACACAGGATCTGCCTGTTTGGTGGAGCTGAACAGGAATTCAGATCCAAATATGTCAGTGTCTGAAAATGGACATCTCACTGCAATTTTGTTTTCTAGGGAAAACTCTCCTATTTCATCTTTCCTTATTCTCATGTTGGGAATTAATGAAATATCCAGGAAAACTCTTGCATTTCAAATATGAGTCTTACACTTTCCACTTTCCAAAAAAAAACCTTTTCAACAATTAAAATCAAGGAGAAGTCAACTCAAGCCAAATTGAAGAGCACAGCTTATTTTGTTTCCAAGTTTCTTGGCAAAAAATCAAGTCCTTCCATATAAAGTTTAATTCTACTTTTGTATCAGCATTATTCCGGGGGGAGAGAGTGTTTGGAAACCAGAATGTTGTTAACGAGCCCATGCTGCTGGGAAATCATTCCTTCTGCACAGCTAGAGCAGCACGCTGACACTGAGAAAACTTCCTACATTAGATATTAGAAAATGAACCTCATGCGTGTACCAGATATCTGGTTAACGTGCATCATTTTACCTCTTTTCTTGAATTTTTCAACTCCTCTATCAGAGATGCCATTCACTTTTCAGCTAAATATTTCATTCAGGAGCAATTGATTCTTTTTTTGGATAAATATCTGTCACTGCCTCCTATCAGCAGTAATTAAAGTCATATGATGCAGCCCTCAGCATCACAGGTGATGAGCAGTTCGTGGCTGTTGTTGACGGGTAACAAATTCTTTTGGGGAAGGTGCTGACAGTCACGGTACTGACAGAAACCGCCACTGGCTCCTGGATCCCCCCGGGACAGAGAGGCCACTGGGACCCACCATGACGATGTTCCTGGGATGCAGCAGCAGGAGACATCATTGCTGGAGCTGGCAATGAAGCCCAGCTTACTAATGTCCCCCTCACCCTCAGGGCAGTCTTTCCCCAGCCCCTACCTCCTTAATTCAGAACTGATCCCATAAAATCTCTGTTTTTCCTTGTTCAAAGGTCCTCTGACCTTCCCGCTCCATCCTGCTGACCTCCCACAGCGACCACCTCATGCATCCCCATCCATCCCAACCCACTTTCTCATGCCCATGTTCCTTATCCCATCGCTCTGGCTCTGTATTGGACAGGTGTTTTTCCAACCCTGTCCAGTCAGGGAGCTTAATTGCCTTAGATATTCATGCAGAGAGCAGGCGGCTGTGACACCCAGACATTTCAACACAGTCCAGCCCACTCTTTTCCAACAAGTCCCAAAGCACAATGTCCCAGGGATGCTCTAGTGCCCAAAGCAAAATTAGGCCCCAAAACTTCCTTCACCTTCTTGTAAAAGGAAAACGTGAATGCAGCTCAGAAATGCTGATAACTCACTCCATCACTGTTTCTGAGACTGAGATCCCTTCCCCTCTCTCTCCCACTGCTGCTAGGCTCCTCCAGCATTCAGGACTAGATAGACTTTATCCTCACCCACATAATACTTTTGTTTGTAGTATAGACCTGCCTTAGGTATGCCCTCAGGTCATGGTAAGGAGATGCAGGGTCTCCATCTACTTTTGATCTCAAAGTATGTGAGATCCTCCATCCCAGGAAATTCAGGGAAAGTGGTTGAAGTGACAACAGGCACAACCTGCAACACAGGAAGTTCCATCTGAACATGAGGAAAAACTTCTTTACTCTGAAGGTGACAGACCACTGGCACAGGTTGCCCAGAGAGGTTGTGAAGTCTCCTTCCCTGGAAATACTCAAAACTCGTCTGGACACAATCCTTGGTAATGTGTTCTTATTGGACCCTGCCTGAGCAGGGGGTTGGACCAGATGACCTCCAGAGGTCCCTTCCAACCTCAACCATTCTGGGATTCTGGGATTCTGTGACATTCCCAGGTCACCCTACAAACCAGTACATGTTAACCTTAGCCACAGTGCAGCCAAGAAAGAAGTTGAAAGAGACTGGAGGTGTATTAGCTGCCTTTCCTTCACTTTGCACCATACAGCCGTATGCCAGCACACGCACCAGACACCCTTCCACCCGCAGACACACACGTGCAAGCCTCGCAACACAAACCACACATGCACTCCTGCCCTTTGCCCATCACACTGCTAAAGAGCTCAGCTCTGCCTCCAGAGCTAACGCGTAAGTCAGAGCATCAAGCAGCAGACATGGTGGTTCTCATTTTCATTCCAATTTAGCTCAGCATCCTCAAGAAGCAAAGCCACGCGCAGGCACAGATAGTGGATTTCATACAAAGTAATCAGAATGCAATAATATTCTCCCCAGTAAATGTCCTGGCAAAAGCCTGGGAGATGTTGACATTATTTGCATCTTTATTGTTCCTGAGCAGTAGAGCAATGATGTTGCCGTGTTTTGACTAAATAGACGAAGAGAGATGTTTTGTTGCTTCCTTGAGTGTGGAAAGATTAAGCCCAATTACACATTCACTCCATCTCCCCCTGTTCACACTTACAGATTCCTCCTTCGCCGAAATTGCAGAACCGCCCTGGGAGTTATTTAAGGAAGGCATTAACGGAGAGCAAGTATCATCTGCGTGAAATGGAGGGGAATGCCACCCATCAAGCTGGATTGTAATGATTTCTTACGGACAGGTTGAGAGTGGTGGTGAGCGGGAGGTTCGCACCTTCCCAGGAGGCCCCACGGTCCCAGTCCCAGCCCCAGACAAGTTCATCATGCCAGCATTAGCGCACCCAGCCTGCAGGCGGCCTGGCTATAAAGGGAGCTTGTGTGCCTCATCGCACCCCTTGTTGCACTCTTTGAGAAGAGAGGACACCGTCCATCTCTGCAGGAGCATCCAAATAAGGCCCCGAAGGCCCTTGTAGGGCTCCATGAACCATCTCCACATGGAGATCGTGCATGGAGCTGCAGCACAGCTGCATCTGCAGCACCTCTGGGCAGGACATGGCAAAAACAGGGATGGCTCCCAGTCAAAAAGGATGAGCCTCCACCACCAGATCTGCTGACTTCCAGTCTAGAGGGAAGCACAATGCAGCACACTCCTGGGCAGACCAGACTGCCCTCTAAAACTACAGTGAGCTTTACAAAGCAGGTCCCATCCTTCCTTCCCCCTTTTTTGTTCTGCATGTCCTCGGACAATCCAGACCTCTGCAGTTCCCTTGCCAGGGATTAAATTATGAAGTCACTTTGGCTGTCAGGCTTCTGGCTGGGCATCAGCAAATGACCACAGGAGAAGGAGGAGGAGGAGCAGGAGGAGGAGGAGGAGAGAAAGGTGAGCAAAGGTTTGTGAGGTAAAATGCACAAAGCTGGTGATGCAAAATATGAGTGGCAATGGGCCAGCACAAAGGATGGGTTTTGCTCTCTGGCTTTCCCACATAGAGCTGGGAAAGAAGGAACCATTGGCTGAAGGTCTGGAAGAGAAAATTAAAGTCCAGATGGTGAGGCTGACCAAACGCAGCCCGGATCAGCCTGAAGAAGGTGACAGCTGGTCTTCCACAGCTTCCTAAGAATGCTCACTATCCTTTGCCACCCTTGATTCTGGGTTTGGGGCCACTAGACAGTGAAGAAGGGATCTATGCACATCCTGAAGCTGGGATTGCAGTAGGGAGGGATGGATGGGCTTAGTAGGACCACCCTGGGCTCAGGAAGCTGATTCCCACCCTGCCTGGTATCTCTCTTTCTCTAACGCCCCAGGTCAGGTGTTTGTGCAAACAGGCGAGCACTGCTTGAGAGCACAACCCTCGCACGCTCCCAGAAAGCACCAAGGGACGGTGCAAGCCTGGGTGGTGACTCCTCATCCCGCCCTTGCTGGGGCTGAGGAGCTGCCTGGCTAACCTGCCTCTCCATCTCTCTGCTGACACCCCCAGGGGCCTTTCCCACAGCCCCCGTGAGGGGACTCTGCTGGCTGCAGCTCCCCTGCCTCAGTGGATGGATATTACTCAACCCACCCTGCGCACTGTGTTCACCCACCCGCACATCATGAATCTCCCATTCTCTGAGCAAGGCAGAGCACAGTCCCACCTCTTTGTGGCCTTCCAGGTAATTTATTTCCACAGCTTGTCCCACAAGTTTCTCTCTATCCCTCCCTCTGTCTCCTCCAGAGGTTCCCAACCTACAGAGTCCCCAGAGACCTGTGGGATTCACAAAGACAAATGGCTGAAAACTGCAGGTGTGATTTATTCCTTCTTGTCTTTTTTCATGTACCTCAAAAAGGCCAGGACTTCAGTAAAATCCATTAAACTGAATGCACTGTGGGGTCCAACTGCACCCACATGTCCATAAACAGGCTCACCTTCTCCTCATCCCTCAGGCATCAGCTTGGCCTCTCTCCCTTCTTCTGCCATCATGGTACCTGAGGGAGGTAGGAAATAAAAGGAAGTTCAAGAATATTCCCCAGGATACTTCCTCCAGAACTTGGTCCTCTCTAAGTTGCATCCCACCCCTTTTCAAACATCCTGCAGAACAAGAAGAAACTTCATTTTCTCGGGGTGAGAGCCAGCTTTATCTGCTGTGGGCAATAACATCCACTCTTTGCTCCACCCTGGCATGAGGAGCCAAAGACAATTAGGGGTAGTTAATGGCTCCCCAGGCACTGCGGCCACATGCTGCCAGCATTACCTCATTTCTTACTCTCCAGCCTGGAGGAATGGATCTGTCACCAGCTAACGAGTCCTTTTCTCTGACTTCCCCCAGTTTCAGATGCTGCTGGTTTTGTTTTTCCCATCCCAATGAAGAAAGAGCCTGCTAAACCCTCCCAATTGCAGCCGCGTCCACAGCTTAGAAAATTGTTCTGATTGCAGAAGGAAGATAGTTGAAAATGTAGCAAGAAGTTGTCACTTAGCAAGGAGGCACAGAGGCAAGAAGCAGCCTTAGTTCCCTATCATATCAACCTCTTCATAATGAAAAATAATGGTAGGAGGATGTTTATAGGATGGCCTTGGCCTTGGGTCCTCCAAGGGTCTCCATCCATCAAGCAGCGTGTTCCCACGTAGGGGAGGAACCAGCAGCAGACACGAAGCTGGTGAGGAGCCTGGAAGTGCTGTGGCCATGGCTTGATACAGCCCAGCTGGGATGAGCGCAAATAAATCCTCCCACGGCAGAGGGGCAAGTCTGGGAGAGGGGTGCACTGCCCGGTAATAACTCACCCTGTGGGAAGGAAGGATTTAAAGTAAGGATGGATGATGAGAAATCCATTTTTTTTAAGTAGGAGCAAATGGGAATTGCAGCAGAGACAGCCCTGGGGTGGTGGCTTTGGTCTCAGGGTGCAACATCTCTGGGGCTAATGATACCTGGAAGTCTTCTTCATCCAATTCGGTCCCTGAAGAAGTATCACTGCCTTCTGCGGACAGGAGATCAGCCCTAAGCAATGAGCACTGCATTTTCTGCTCCCACCACCACCACCTCCTCCAAGGATTCGGGGAGGCTTTCAAACAGCACATTTTCATTATTAGCCACCAAAAAAAGAACAGTTAGCTGCTTCTTGCCCTGGGTTGCCACTACTTGAAGGCTGCACCCGGAGACAGCAGGCACAAAGCTGCAGTCGACAGCAGCTGCTTTCAAGTGCCGCCAAAGCTCAGTGAAAATTGGGGAATGAGACCCACTAATTAGACTGACAGTTACATCAAAGCCTGTCTGCAACCCTGCTTTGCCAGGATGCTTTTGCCCCTCTTCTTGAGTGAAGCTCATGGCCAGGGTAAGAGTCTACATCAGACCTGTGCACAATTTCAACCTGATTTTGAAGACAACAAGCACAGCAGCCTGTGTTGGGGTGGATTCCCCCCCTGTTACCTCCATTCTCCCACTTTAGCAGCCCCTTTCCATCTCTCCTCTCAGGAGACCCCTCACTTCTGCCCAACCATTGCACACCATACCACAGTGAATTTTAAATATCTGTCTCCTTTGACCCAAGGCACAAGCACATGTTGCCACCCATGAGCTTTCTGAACCTGCAAGGTCCAGGCATAACATTCCTCTTCCTTGGAGTGGGAGTTTTGTGCTTGTAAATTGTGATGCTACTAACACAGCTTTTGCTGATCCTTAGCATCTTTAAGGACTGAGAGATGCCAGTACCTTTATGAAGCAAGAAAAATATCTTTATCCCCATCACCATTTCCTTAGCAGGGAAACTGAGTCACTGGCAGGTAAAAGGACTTGCCTGAAGTTACCCAGCAAGGCCAGGGGCAGTGCTGGCAGATCATTAATTTACCAAAACACACCTGGGACCCATATGGGTGAGAAGGGTCTTTTTGCCTTTCACCCAGGGTAAGGGGATAGATGTCCTCTCCACACCAGACCCTTACTATCAACTACATGCTTTCCATTAGCTGTTTCTCCTCCAGCCACATTCTGCTTTTACCTGTTCCCTGTTAGCTCTGACTTGCCTTTTCTTTGCTTTTAACAATTTTCAGACCCATTTTGCAGGTTTGCACATCTCACCTGTTATCCTCAAGGAGCAACCTCAGTGGCAAACCCAAAGCTGGAAGTGGGTCAGACATACTTATCTACCTTTAATATGAGGGCTTGCCATGGTTTCTCAACTCCAGACACTTGGTTTGAGAGATGCATTTGGATTCACACCTCCTGAGCTTGGATCCGCTCCTTTTGGAAGCATTTCTTGTCAGTAACAACAACAGCAAGGAGACCAGGGACATCTGCCCTGTGGTCCCAGCAATCCAGCATGGACAGACCCAGCCATCTCCAAAACAGTAACTTTGGCTGATGTGACAGCTCCCGTGGGATGCAGCATGGATATCTGCCCAACCGTCCACCTGCTGGCGTGTGTTAAGCACAGAAATGTCCCCTGGTTTAGGCTACCGGCTTCACTGCCATTGCTGCACCTACTTTACAACCAGGACAAACCTGTCTTGCTTCAGGGATCTGGTGCATCAGTACCTCTGCTGAGAAATGCCTGTTTCTCCCCATTTAAGATAAAAGGTCTCATAGCTCCTTCACACACAGGAGACAGCAAAAGCAACCACCCACCCATGGTCTTGTGTGAAGACACCGTAAGAGAAAGCTCTCTCCATGCTTCTTGTCTCCTTCTGGTCCCTGGGAGACATGGCAATAGGAGAGCTCATGCTTCTTTAACCCCACTGGCTTGTGGCACAGCCATGTCCGTGCCCACCAGAAACATCTGTATCCCCATAGGAACCAATGGGATTTATCTGCATTAACAGATTCACTTCCCTCTTCTTTCTGACCCAAACCAGGGCTTTTACAAAGATTTTCTTCTAATTGGCTTTCAATACAATATAATCCAAAACCCATTGGGCACCCTGGGAAAAGGATCCTGAAATGCTGAGCTCTTGCTGAATTTGCACATTGCCCCAGGGGACTGGCTCTGCTCAGGTCTCTAAAAGGCTGGCTTGCTTAACACTGAAAAGACGAGAAAATCCTTCCCTGATGAAACAGGGCTTAAATGGCAACATTTCTGCTCATCTCAGTGGCATCAGGGATGGTGATTGTTGGGTAGGGTGGCAAAAAAAAGCTCTATGATTAAGTGATTGAGCAGAAGAAAAACATTTTTGGACCTATCTGAAAGGTATACTTTTCAATTTTTTCTCTCGCAAATCATTTGAACAAAATAAGACCATTTTGTTTACTTGGGAACTTCTTTCCATTTAAAATAAATACTTTTGTATTTTAAGTTCAAGTGAAGCAAGTGGAATATTGTTTCAAAGGGAGAAATTAAACTGTTTGGGGAGAAAAAGAAAAAAGGTAAATCGAAGCTTTTCTTTTCAGAATTGTCTGTTTTGGTTATTTGGACCCAAACGATGAACCAAGATTGATATAAAACCCCAGCATGTTGCAGGTGACCTGAAAGTATATCTTTCAGTGTAAAAAGTTCCAGGTGAAAATGTGTCCCTGGCTCCAGCAAAGATTGTTTCAGGAGCAAAATTAGGATTTAAATCTTGAGCCACACAGTTTAATCCACTCTCCCCAAACCCAGCCAAATCCTCTTTGAGCACGACCAGGGTGGAGGAGAAGGGGGGCCAGAAACATCTGCAAGGGAAATACAAGAGCAGCCTTAGAAGGCTCTGGCATCCACTTAACTTGAAAATGAGAAAGAAAGCAATGTAAGACCAGGACAATTAGATCTTGAGCAGCACAGAACTTTCCAAAAATGAAAGACAGCAAGGGGAATTAATGGGCATGAATGCAACCCAGTAATTAATTGATAAATGGCATTAGAGAATTTTCTAAAGAGGAAGAATCCAACGTGACTTATCTTCCCAACGGCAGAAGACAATTTCTCCCTCCTTTCACCTTGCAGATAAGGACAGAGAGCAGGGATCTTTGCATTCTGAAGCTTAAGAGGAATCTGGAAGCCGAAGACAAAAGAGAAAGGAAAGAGCCCCATGTGATAGGAGTGAAGAACACAGTGGGCTGTTGTTATTGACTGAGCTGCCGAAGCCAGAGAAGAGCAGTGGGCAATTACTCGCCACCGAATAATTCCTTTTGCGAGGGTGGGAGCAAAGTGAGGAGCAAAGTGGGAGCGGTAGCACGGTGAGTCCTGCTGCAAAGGCAACAGGATAGTTCTTTGTAGAGAAGAGGGGGACCCGGGGGCTGGTCTGGCCCACAGCTTTCCGCATAGTCCCCCTCTCCTTCCCCGCTAGGCAATGGGGCAGGGGGGCAATGGGGACCACTTCTGTTCGCTGCAGCTGCGGTTCCCCAGCCGGCCCCTCAAGCACGTGCATTGCTCCTCAGCCAAGATGAAGGCCATCGGTGGGGTCTCCAGCTCCTTGCCTTGCTGCCTCCACGCTGGCTGTAAGGTCACATCTGTGCTTCAGCCCAGCCAAGATGCTCAGCCAGCCCCCTCCCGGTTAACTTGAAGCGTCCACCATCTCCTGAGACATCCCGCAAGCAGCTACGTCACCGCAGCTCCCCAACAGGGCAGCAATGATATTTTCAAGGCTGAATAAGCCTGAAAATTGAGACACTTCCTTCCTCCCCTGCTAGACACATTATTAACAATATATTGAATCCCTAGGCAGGATTAGCTGATAGATGGAAACACACAAATTTTAGTGCCTAAGTGTAGGTGTCTGTGCTCCCACAGTCACAGTCAATGGAGACCAAAGACTCTCTTCAGTTGCCTGAACATAGGCATCTCATGCCATCTGAGATGCTGAAGGGTATGGAAGACATCTGCAGAGTCCACACGTGCAGCTTTCTGGAGCAGCACACAGAGGACACATCAGTGATGCCATACCTGTAAGACCTAGATGATTGGTCTCAGGAGACACCAGCTTCTCAACAGGCACCGGCTGTCCCCCTTAGTATTTTAATGTGTATTGAACAGCAACTCCTCTCCATGCCAACAAAATATGTCTGCTGTGACTTACCCAGCTTCCTCCAAGTTTGGTTTAAGAGGATGAGGCAAAATTTGGGCAGAGAAGCAGAAGAAAAGGAGCTACCCTTGCTCGGCCCTGCCTTGGGAGCAGGAGGATCAGAGCGTGGTGAGGCCAGGCCAGATGGGTCATCAGGGACAGACAAGAGCCACATTACCCTGAACTGGTGTCGGCACCGGGGTCCAGCGTCATGGTTTGCACCAAAGCCCTTGGTTCTCACATAGAGGTGGCTCTGCCCCAGTTCACAAAGCCACCCGCCTGGACTGGTCCTGGAGCAATACCATTTGCTGCCACGGTATCAGCCCAACAGAGAAAGTGGTACAGTGATCGCAGCAGAGCAGCTGGGCGAGACCCAAAGACCAGGAATTTCAGAGTGGCCTCTAGAACTGCAATGGCCATGACAGACCCTGTCTATTTTCCCTGTCCCCTTAGAAGACTGCTTTGCAGTGTATGACCTGGAGGTAGACACCAGCACAAGAGGTGCTGTGTGTCTGGAGGGTCCATTCTGCTGGACCTATACAGCGGAGCTGTCTGGTTGCCCCTGCCCATAACTGTGACCCTCCTCTGCCCTTCCTGCGGCTGTACTCATGCAGTGTTCCCCTCTGAACCAGGCATGAGGCTTTTCTCTGCTTGGAAAGCAGGGTAGGGCTGTGGGGTGGCACTGTGCATGCTCAGGTCTTGTCCCTGTGTGGACAATAGGATTCAGCTAGGACATATTTCTGCTCCTGGGGATTAGGAAGACCTTGGCTTCCCCAACCCAGGAACCATCTCTGGTCCCACTGGTGATGGTGAATTAAGGTCTACAACTGGAAACCCCTGAAGTATTTATCTGACACCCTAACCCTTCCTGGAGCAGTTCCTCAGTTCCCAGTCCCGCTGGGCAGCAGGCAGACAGAACAGCTCAGAGGCTATTAATTCTTGTCGTGAAAATAGGTGCAATCTCCGGCCAATGTGCCAAGCCAATTCAGCGATAAACCTGCACAATTGCCCTAAGCTGAATCAATAGCCCCCCAGCTTCATTGCTGGAACAGGTCACCAGCTTATCAAGGGAGAGCTGAAATCATTCATAGGATGCTTGTGGTTTCTCTGTCCTTGCAGTGGCTTTCCTGAACTCTGTCCAAAGCAGAGACATGTCATTTAGATTCTATTAAAACAAAGCCTTCCATTAAAGGTGCATGTACACATGCACAGCGAGAGAAGGAAGGAAGAGAAAAGAAGGAGGGAGCTGGGTGTCCTTGAGGTCATGCAATCTAACAAATCACAGCGAAGCCATTAACACCACGAAATGACAGCAGGCAAAACAAGGCAGAATGTTAAGCGCCCGGCACTACCAAATCCATCAGCTGCCCCTGTTATTCTGATGGTGTGTCGGTGCAGTGTATAATCATCAAAATTGGTATTCTGCTGCAAATCATCCCTCTCCTGCTTTCACTCCAGGCTGAGTTTTGCTGGTCATCAGGGATCAAGGAGAAAGTACGGAGTCCACCTAGCATCAGTTCTTGCACAAAGTCTACTCAGCCCTCCTTTCTTCGGGAGAGCAAGCAAGCAGGGTCCTAAATGCTGTAACTTCTGTTGTGTGCTAGAAGGAGGGGAAGTGTGATGTTGTTTTGGAGGCGGATGGTGGCACAGCTAGCAGGCTTGGTCAAGGCAGACCTTTGATGGTAAAATAGTGAATCACCACGATCAGAGCTGGAACAACCCCACATCAGCAGGTGGTGTAACCCACACATAGTCACGTATAGCTGTCACTTGGGGGACAGGGGCTGAAAAGGGCCCCAAGGAGCCCTACAAGGAGGGACTGGTTCTTACTCAGCAGGGGACTTGTCCCTCCAGCACAGCCCAGGTTTTATGACTCCCTTGTTAAAGCTGGCAGTGATATTAGAACTGACCAGGCACTAAGTGCAGTCAGGCCCAGAGTTTTCCTAGAAATAAAAAGAGAAAAGTTTCTGAGCCTTTTGGAGCTCAGTGGAGGTCCTTTCCAACCAGAACCTCTGGGATTCTTGGGAATGGATGAAATTCTTGTTCTGCAAACCCAGAGAGGGCCTTGTCCCATCCTGAGAGTCACAGAGCGCTGCAGCACCAGACAATCCCCATCAGAGGCAGAGTTTGCCCCCAGGTAGTTGTGTTCCCCCATCCTCAAGCCTAGCCACAAGATATTCACAGTGCACTGCAGGACATCTGAAAGGGACAGCATCATCTGGGTGTTTGGGATGGCCTAGTGTCAGCCCTGCAAGCCCTGGAGAAGGTCCTGACCTCCTGATGGAAATAGAGCAGAGCTCAATTTAGCTGTGCTCAAGGGCCTGTTCTCTAACAAGACAGATCAGAAAAGCCATTTCCCATACCAGAAAACAATGCGTTTTTTGAGTTTAATGGAGAAATTTCTCCAGCCAATTGTTTTGTGGGCTTTTTTAAAACTATTGTGCATGTCACTCAATGCCAAGTATTTCAAAGTGTGTCATCGCTGATTTTCTTTTGTCATTAACTGCCGGGTTTGGGGGGTGGTTCAGAGCTGAGCCAGAGGAAGATCGGAGGCAAAGCTGACTTGATTAAGACTGTGTTTTGAAACCTTTCTGCATCTTGTTTAAATTGATTTTCTTCTGCTTCTGCTCTAAAAGGGGAAGAAAAAAAAAAAAAGAGCTCCATCCAAGGGAACATCAAAGGGAACTGAGTTATTTTCACTGCTGGTATAAAACCGAAAAACATGCAAAGACCAAGCTGCATGACTGATGCTAATGAAGTGCCCAACAACAGAGCTCCACAGAGACAGGCCACAGGAACGGGCATTAATACCTTGACTCAGTCCTGAGATGCTTGCAATACAAAAGCCTCACACATGCAAAACCCTCCTAGGAAAGTCTTTGCTAAGGAGACAGTATGGTGAAAAAATCATGCCAAGAATGATTTGAAATTCAACAAACAACAAAACTTGGTCTTGCAGTCATGGCTTTTCTTTCTGGAAAGAGCAGGCAGGGGGTGTGAGCCCAACAGAATGAAGGAGAAGAAAAAACAGTTGAAAAACCTAGCTGTTATTTTTATGCCAAGGAGAAAAATAAGCTGTTTATCCAAACTGTGGCTCATTTTGGATTCACTAAGCAAAGCCAGCAGAAGAGCTCGTCAGGCTGGACCCTGGCCTTTGAGCACCTCAAGGACTATTAGGTGTCTGACAGTTGCTTTAGTCCAACGGAGGCCAGGTGCCTCCTGTCGCATGTTCCCTGGATAACACCCGTACAAGCTGTCCTGCGTCTGTTTGACCTGATGCACATTGACAGCTTAGGTCCTGCCCCAACACTCATACCTGTGGGTGAAGGCCTTCGGACATCAGGAGCAGTCTTGGTGGGGCCACCATGGGAGAGCGGCCCCCAGGAGATGGAGGTCCTCCATGCTGGTACCTCCAGCAGGTGCTGTCATGCAACTGCACAAGCCACAGGATGAGTCATGTCAGCAGGATTTTGCTGTAAATCCAGAGGGTAAATTCACACCTTTCTAGAAAATCAGTCCAAAGGCTGGATCGAGTTGATCCAGCTGGGAATGGGAAGGTGGCTATTCATAAAGGAAAGGGGTTTTGCAATGGTGGTAATGTTTTCTTTTTCCTCATATACCACTGATTGCAGGAATAACTGGCTTCTCATGATGAGAGTGGATGTTGGCACCAGAGGACTCCTCATCTAGATGTTACCTCTTAGATCAGTCCTTTTGCATCAATGTTATCTAAGATGTCTTAAAGACTCTCTTCTGTCTTTACCTGTTCTCTACCAACCAGAGTGAGAAGCAAGAGGGTCAAGAAGGGGCCATCCTTGGTTGAAGAGAGCCACAGAGATGAAATATATTCCTTTTCAGCCTGGTCCCAAAAGCTGTGTCTGTACTAGTGGACTGAGCAGTGGATTGAACTCACACTGCTGAATTGTTAGTGCCTCCTAGCACACGTTTGGCCTTATCACAGTCCTATATGATTCATGCACGGGTCATCCCATCATCCCAGCAGACAGTTTGATGATGGCTACTTTGTTCTGCAGGTAGGAGAATTTAATAACACAGATGAAGACTGCTCTGTGCCACTGGCCTCAGGACCCCCAGAACGTTCCCAAGCACATTAATCTACAAGCACAAACATGACCAAAGCTCCTTGCTCTGCAAAACCCAGGGATCACGAAGTGCACAAAGTGCCTCATGCACCAGAGGCTGCTTTGGACAGAAACAGCTTTTTTATTTTATTTTTTAAATGCAAACCTAGTAAAGACAAAACGATCCCTTTAGGACAAAAATACCATCCTTATACCAAGTTCTTTAAAGCACCTTTGGGTACCAAAGAAGCAGCAGTAATAGCAATAAACAGCCCTCTGTCTCTGGGCAAGTGTCCCAGCATCTTTCCCTGTTCACACAGGAAGGCTGGTGAGCAACATCCTAACCCTCAGTGCTTTGTGGGTGTGGGAGAAAGCCCATGTGCTTGTGGGATGGTAGCAAACACAACCGTTCTCCTGGGCACCAGCAGCTCAATTCAGTCCCTGAAGGCTGGGTCATCTGCAAGCATCTCATAGCATATCATCCATGGCCACTTTGTGAAGGGAGCTGTGAAAGCACCCTGAGGTGTGTTTCTCAAGGCAGTAATTCGGTGAGCCTTTGCTAATTAGGCCAGAACAGCTCCTCCTTCGTTTATATATCTCATCTGGTGACAAGAGCTGGGCACCTGGTTCTCATGCAGTGGGTTTGAAGCCACACTGCGGTGTTTTCCCCTCCAATTCCACATTCTCCAACTTCCTGATTTGACTTCTTTGGAACAGTTTGGTTGATTATCTCAGCTGAGCATCTGGGACCAAAGCAGGCACCTTGAATGCACTCTCTGGTACCCGGTGCAGCCCTCCCCTCGCTCACCAATGTTCCTCAAACCTCAGGGGATGGCAGAAGCAGTTTCTTTGCATTAAGCTGCCGCATCACTGTGAAGCCACAGGACAGGATTTCTACTTAGCTCCAAACATCGCCTAAACTTGCACTGATTTCTTCATTTATTTCTCTGAGAAATGATTTAAAACAGAAAGGAAAGTTGGCAAGGGGGAGCTGCATCCTGCTTTGACGCTGCTGACACAGAAGTGCTCCATCTCCAAGCTCGCTTTGTACTTCATAGTGCTGGGACTTGAAAGACACTTCTTTAAAAAATACGTGGAAATTAGAGAGGCATCAGCTTTAGGCAACACTTCAGTGACAGCACTCAACAGGACCCCAGTCTTTAGCATGTGTGCATGTGTATAATCTTATAAATTTATTTCTCTCTGTATATATAGAAATGTTGATGCAGTGAATTAAAATCAAGCTGTGCTTCGTACTTTCATTTTTAATGGGACCATTCTTGGCTCTAAGGAGAGATCTATCAGCCCCACGAGTGGCAGGAACGGATGGAGAGAGCAATCGTCTTCTGCCAAAAACAAATAAAGTAAAAGGAAAGAAAAGGTGCTGGAAAATGATGAATGGTTCGGCTTCTGCGGCTGCAGGAGCCTCTTCATTAACTGCCTCACTGCCTTTTTTCTTCCCTTTTTCTTCTTTTTTTTTTTCCTCCTTTGGCTCTGTGCGTGCGCCTGCCTGCCTGCAGCTCTGTGAGTCGCCTGGTCCCAGTTCGGGTCCCTGTCACCCTCATCTCTCCCACTCCAGGATGCAGAATTAAATGAGGAAAATAAACAGAAGATGTTTTTACATTGGCAACGTCACTTTGTGCTGCATCCCAGGGAACGGGGACAGGGACAGTACGCACATAGAGGTACCCACAGACTTGGTGCACCTTGAAATTCAGGCTCCAGAGAGCCAAGGAGGATGCTTCTTGTCCCACAGTGACTTCCCCAGTGTGCTCCAGAAAAGTCCCCATTTCTGCAGCTCGCTGGAAGCCTTTCAAACATAGGGGACTCTCCCCTGCCCCTTCTGTCGCTTTGACCTTCTTCCACATCCACCTGTATCCCTTGGAAATCCCTGCGGAGCCCAAGCAGGCCAGAAGCCCATGGAGCTGCTGTGGGTCAGGATCTGGCCTCTTGCAGGGCAAATGGGCAAGACAAGACATGGGTGGGACAGCAGAAGGTGGCTGCACTTCACAAAATGATGTCCTGGCCAGGTCTGCCTGTGACCATCAGGGTGTCGTTGCCACAAGGGAGAAGAAGCCAGCTGTAGCCTGCCCTCCACCTCCACGTGATCTGTTCCCCTACAATGTCACATCTCCTTGGCCACCTCCAGGAGCAGAATGGGCCCAAATGAGCTCTGTCAGCTCAGCAGGACCTTTCTCCCAGGTTCAGGCCATGCCTGTCATATCACCTGGATGTTTAGTTCAAAGGAGGACACCGTGTTAAAAGGAAGCCTGGGAGATGTTAAAACACCCCCACGCACACTCCTACACCCCCTAATCAGCCTCGCTAAGAGTGAAAGCATCCAGAAAGCCCAGAGGCCCCCACTAATTTCATAGCAGGCTGGATCACGAGCTCTCAGTTTTGCTGTTTGCAAAGTGCCTGGTGTGCAGGGACCCCAGGAGTCCTGACAAGAATGTTAACGGAGATGAGACACGGCAAGAGAAGAGCAGCAGTGCAGAGGAAGAAAGAGACACCACTGGAGATGGCTCACCCAAGATAACCCAGCACAGCTTCTCCTCTATTTCGTTTGCTCAGGACCTGGAGCATCTCAATGCAGGAGGAAGAGGGAGAGCCATAAATCAGATAGAAACTGAGGAAAACGCACCACTGGGAGGAAGATGCCAAAAGACGCTCCCTGGAGCCATGTAGGCTCTCCATCACTGGAAGAGTGAAGAACATAAGGGCAATTATACCAGGTCAGAGCAAAGAGCTGACACCAGGCTCCGTTAGGGATCAGGTTAAAATCTGAAAGGAGCTGGGCTTTGCTCCACCTGTCTTCTGAAATGTCTGGATCTGGTTGCTGTTGGAAATCAAATATCAGACTAGCTGGACCCATGGGGTGGGCCCATCCTGTCTTCCAAGGTGTTACTGGGAAGTAAGAACTTGATTGCTCCCTCCAGCATGTACAATGTAAAGCTCATGAATTTAATGTAGACACTTTCCCCTGAGCAAGCCAGGAGGTTTTTGTGTTTGCCATTTCAATCTTGCAATCTCTCCCATGTGCTACGTACAAGTACCACTGGATAAATGGCAATAAATGCCAATGGACTGCTCAATCCGCCAGCAAAGCACAGGCCTGAGCCTCTCAGCCTCAGCCCTGGCTCAAGTGCTCCCTGGAGGCTGGGAGTTTCAGCACACATTTCCATAATCACAGTCCCAGGTGCTCCCTGACTGGTGGGGAAACAGCGAAGCTCAACCTCCCAGGAGATGCAGCGTTTTGTGGACGCTCCCAAAAGACATCCAGGCCAATGCCGAAAAATGCAGGTGTGCTAAAGCAGGTTACAGGACTCCTCAGTGTGCTCACTGTGGTGCTGGTCTGCACCTCAAAGTGCATACAGGGACAGACGTGACATCTTAGTTGGACAATCCAGCAGCAAAACTCAGATGAGCCCCCAGAAACACCAAGGTGATGAAGGTAAAAGTGGTCTGATCCTCTGCCCCAGACTGAGCCCTCCAAACCCTAGGGAGACTCAAAGACATTTATACAGCAGGTGGGACCACGATGCAGGTCTCATTGCCCCCTTCTTTCAGTGAAATGACTGAGCCAGGACCACCACGGTGGGAGCCTTCCCCTTCCCCAAGCAGACACAGACTGAGCGAGGCTTCGTTAGCTAAGGTGTATTTGACGCCGAGGAAGTGGTACAGAGAAGGGCTGTGGTTCTTCAGCTCTCTGCTGTCATTTTCCGAAGGCACCCAAACTTGCAGCAGATCCCTTTTGTAAGGGAAAAGCTCCACTTGGATGAACTCCAGGCTCAACAAGTCATCAGAGGCAGCCGATGCCCAGCACATGCTTTTAATGGGATTGCAGATGATGGGGCTGAGGAGGGAAAGAGCAAGAAGAAAAGCTGCACTTGAGGCTCTCATCCCTGGAATCTCAGCAGAGATGCAGAGGCCTGAAGGCTGAGCACAGGCATTGCTGGTCCTCTGCTGCCATCTAGCGTGGTCTGAACCACCAAAACCCTCCCTGGATTCGTGAATCGCTCTAACCAGGTACTCGAGTCCTGCCCACCCAGGGACAAGAGGCCACGTCTTATATCTGGAGGTGCATCAAGGTGGGCATCATCCATCTGCACTCCCTGCGACCACCTCAGGTCGGGCAGAGCCAGCAAACAGACCATCGTGCACCGTCCCTAAAATACAACCCCTTCGTATCTCCGCTTACAGAGAGGAGCCTGTTTGCAGCCCAAGGGCAGAGAAGCTGGGGCGGTCTGGTGGCATGGAGCAGGAGGGCTGCTCTCAGCAGTGCTGCTCCATCTGGGGAACAGGGATGCCACTGATGATCCTGCACCCCACCACAGCCAGTCTGCCTCAAGAAAAACCCACTGGTGCATGCCAGGACATCTCCCACGCAGAGAAAAGGTCTTTGAGAAGGGTAAAAACATCACTGTTGAGTACTTACTGTGCTGCTGAGCAGAGCCCTGTGCCAGTATAACTTTGTAAGATCCCTGAGATCAGAAATTGAGGTTTCTGTCAATTCCTTTCCAGCTTGTATAGCTCAAATTTAGCCCCCAAATGTGTGTGTCCTGTCTCTGCACCACTGAAGTTTGGGTGGCTGTAGTGGGTGAACTCCCCATCTCTCCCCATTGGCAGCAGGAGGAGACAAAGGGAAGTGTGATGGCCAGGCTGGTGACATTAATGGGCAAGAATCCAAACCAAGGGACACTGCACCAGTTTGATGTGACTATTCAAGTGTCCATCCCAAAGTAAGGTGTTTTTTTGACAGCAGCATCATCATCCCTCACTTTGTCACTAAATGGTCCAAGTCATTAAGAAAATGTTTTCCAACCCCTTCATCATTGCAGTGATTTTGCCAGACACTCTGCAACTGTTTAACCCTCTGCTAACGCCTACACCAGACAGTAGAAGGAAAGGCATTCACAGGTAGAGACAAGGGTCTCCCTTCTCCAGCAGTTCTGTAGGCTCAAGGGTCTCCCTTCTCCAGCAGTTCTGTAGGCTCTTCCTCAAGTCTGATCATGCCAGAAGTTCTTGGGAGATCACAGAAAAGAATGGGAACCTGGACAGGTTTAGCGACCTGTTCATTTATCTTGTCCTCTGGAGGACAGCTGAGAATGATCCCAAGAAGTCCCTTTCAAACTAAACAACTCTGTGATGCTGTGACTTGTTACCAGAGTAACAGGAGCTGCTGGATCCTACATCCCGCCTGGATATCCACCAACCAAGAAAGATGGAGGCATTGGAGACGCCTCAGGGAAGACCCACAGGCATGACCAAATTCTTCAAAACTAAAAAATTCATGAGAGTAAGGACAGCTTAGGATAAGGTGGACTTAACCACAGCCTGCAATTAGCAGCCTATTTTGTAATACTGGGGATAATGAAACACCAGAACAGTTTCCTGAGGGTTGTCCCTGAGCCCACATCACAAGCAACCTTGACATTGGTTGGACACATCTCAAAGAGATTCATCCTAGGTCCGATGGGATCTTACCCAGGATAGTTGATGTGTCACACACAGTTGGACCCAATGATCCCAGGTTTAAGGACTAACAGAAGGGCTCCAGGGGTGCCTGTTTGCACTGGTGTGGTAGGTGACCCAGAGCTCTTGATGTCTAAAGGGTCAGGGAACTTCTGAGCAAGAAAACAGCCGGAGGAGCCAGGGAATTGTACAAAGCCATTGTTCTGATTTCAGACCCTGACAGAGCCGCATGTCAAGTCATGGGAAAGTGGCAGGGTATAGTACTGTGCAGGTCAACAGCACCTTTCGTTTGAGGATTGTAAAGCCCTTTCAAGACATCAGTTTGTTAAACCTCACAACACCCCTGTGAGGTAGGTATTACCCCCCATTTTACAGACGGGGGGAACTGAGGCACAGAGAAATGCAATGGCTTGGCCAAGGCCTTTGGGCAAGCCAATGACACAGGCAGGAGGTCTTCCTGCTCTTGTTCCTGGCTTGTGGCTCCTTCCCCCTTTGGAAAGCAGAGTGATAGCAGCTCACAAAGCCACTTCTGGGCTCGCCCCATCAGCGAGGAACATGCAATGTTTTTGAAGGGCTCCTGAGCCCCTTGAAAGCACCCTGGTAACCAGCTGCCACCAGCGCTGCAGACATTAAACCATTTCCCAGACGGCTTCTCCTTCCAGGTATGGCCCCAGTATTGTCACTGTTTTTTCTTGTGCAATCAGGTAGGAGGCCAGGAGGAGCCTGAGAACTTGGATCCTTCAGGGATATGCCCCAGCGCTGTATGGCACAGTCCAAACTGGAAACCACTTTTCTCTCATGGCAAATGTCTCCCCGGAGACAATGCCCAGCATTGAACTCTGGTGGCAATGGGTGGCGGGGGATCTTACCAGGCCTGGAGGAGAAGGAGGAGGTAGCTAGAAGGATATTACACAGCTTTCGCTGCCACTGTCATCAGCATCTTTCATCAGTGCTGGGTGTTTGCTTGACCCCAAGTCACCCCAACCCAGCCCATGTGCAATGTCAATAAGAAATCAAAGCTGGGGGGGAGACTGGCAAGGAAGTGATGCCGAGAGCTGCGGTGGAGTTCCTACCAAGGCAACCCCACCACCAGCCCCCTGCAACCCTTACTTATATCATGGTACCAATTTCCCCTCTCCTCCCCCCACCACTACAGTTTTTGTGCTGAGTACACATTCTGTCTTATAAAAATAGTCCTCTGGTATCAAAAAAAAAAAAAAACAAATAAAACAAGAGAGGAAAAAAAAGACCCCTGTCGCCAGCAGCAGTGCAAATCAGGAGAGCCAGCTCAGGAAGGATGGGCTTAAGGTGTCCTTGGTTTGTCATTTCTTCAAGGGGAAGGAGGTTGTTTGGGCTTTGATGGCTGGGACTGGCCTAGAGCAAGAAAAATGAGAAAGGAGACAACTCATTAGAGTGCGGAGAGCAAGCATCTGCCACCTCCATCACAACCATCCTTCTACAGCTCAGGGAATGCAGACAGGCTGCTGTCTGCGAGACCAGAGGGGACCTGGAACTGCCACAGTCACCCACATCCTCTCTCAAAAATACAATCCCAGATTGTATCGCTTTGAGGCTTCCTTTGGCGTGCCCTCAAAACATTGATAGGAGACAGAGTCCACCAAAGCATGTGGTGGCACCAGGCAGTAACCAGTGGTGAGAACTGGGAGCCCATCTGCTGTGGGAGAGATGTCCTCCAAGGGGCTGCTGCTCTCAGGTTCCCAAGAATAACCAAAGTGGTTTGTGCACTACAAGAGGCATCACCAAACCAGCCATCCCAGTACAGCCATCCCCTATAGTCCATGCAGAGAACTTGTGAAATTTCTCACCTCACCCAACCAGGAAGGACAACATTTCCCTCTCTTACACGTCGGTAGTGTCTAGTAATAAATCGGGACCAGGACACGGGTACGTCCTGCTCCCCAGCACATCTGCCTCTCCCAGTCAACACTCTCTGACACTGGCACCGTTTTGGGAGAATATGGCCTGGGACTGCTCCCAGCGGGCAGCAAGGACAAAACCACCTTATCTGGGGAGGGAGCCAGGTCTGGCTGCAAAATCTTTCTCTTTTTAGACCAGACAACAGGCCTGTTTTAGCTACTAGAAGAGACAAACTGTAGGGATTGAGTTACACTGAGAAATTTTGCGGCATATTCAGCCTCCTTGTGGTGGCAACTATGAAGGCGTAAGAACCTAAAATAGTTTGAGAAGGTCAGAGCAGTAATTAGACCATCTGGGGATGAGGGTCAACTTCAGTTCAGCATGGTGCCTTCCCTCCGTGGCTGGATAAGGCCCATGAGCCTGGCTAGCAGGGAGGGATGCAAAAGCATCCACTGACCCATTTTCCAGAAGATTTAGCACTATAGCATGAGTTGAAAGGAATTTCTTAGCAATGGTAGTGTAAAGGACTGAGACTGAATCTCCCAGCTCCAAACTGGAAAGCTTGCATGGTGTCTGTGACTCACCTTTGAGGTGGCATCGGCCTGTAGGGAGGAAAGATGAAAGAGATCATCATCGTCCATCCCTACACTCCCCTGTCTCCCAGAAGCAAATGAGCAACACCCCTCCATGCTTGAGAATGGGGAGCCACAGGCACTCACAGAATCATGGAATCACGGAATCACAGAATCACAGAATGGCTTGGGTTCAGAAGAGACCTTAAAGATCATATAATTCCACCCCCCTGCCACGGGCAGGGACACCTCCCACCAGACTAGGCAGCTCAAAGACCCGTCCAACCTGGCCTTAAACACTTCCAGGGATGGGGCACTCACCAAAGGATGGCATCTCCCTTAATTCATCAGGACCCTACAGGACCCAAAATCCCAACCTTGGTCACCATTGGCCACCATCAGACAAACCCAGGCTCCTGCCAGGTGGAGGCATGGCCAAGGAACCTGAGTGCCCATGGGTACCTTGCTCTGACTAAAGTGTGGGCAGGCTTTTCTCCTGCACCATGCAGGAGAGACCATGGGTATGGGGTTGCTTATGCAAGTAGGGTCAACATCTGGGTAAACACTTCAGTTGCAGTTGCTCCCCACATGGCAGGATTTGGGGCATCTTCTGATTTCCTTCCTTTTTATTGCTGCTGTTGCTTGATGCCCTGCACCAAAGATCCCCAGTTCCATGCAGGCCATTTTCCATGTTCCCTCAAACCTGGTGGGCTTCAAACTCCTCTGCAGCCCCAGCAGCAGGCACAGACCCGCACACCCTAGAGCAGAGCATTTCTCCTGCTCCTCAGCAGCCCAGCCTGAACACACTAGCCATACCAGGAAGGAGCATAAGAAACCAAGGTCATGCTGAAGATGAGGGATCAAGGAGCAGACCATAGCACACCATGTTGGCAACTGGGATGTCCCACAGAAACATGACCTGCGAGACCCCCTGCTGTGTCCCAGGGCCCCAGCTGTGGTGGGAAGTAGCTCAACTCCTCTTCTCTCAACTTACTTGAATGGCCTCGTAGAGTGGCTCGTGGCACTTGTACCCGATGCCTTGAAGTTGGTAGGAGGGACCATGACCAGCAGGGTCTGTCCATGTGCAGGAGGCAGCTCTTTGGCCAGAAGAGGACTTCCAGGCAGTGGCCGACAGGGCGGCTGGTGCTTTGGGCCGACCTGGGATCACAAAGCACATGGGGAGAAACAACATCCTTAGAGGAGCCTCCAGTGACCTCCTACAACCCACTCTCTCCTGCTTTAGAGCTGAGGTGCTTCAAAGCATACGACAATAATACCCAAACTACCCTAAAATATTCTCATCATCACCGAGCTTTCTTCACCACTGCCAACAGATTCGTCTCTTAGGGTGGCATGACAGCTTCTTAACAGTGCCCAACCCAACAGAGCCACAGGCAGCAAAAAATGAGGAATTTCTATCAGTCCAGCAGGGAGGAACAGACACCCAGCTAAGCTCACCAGCGGGGTCCTCACAGGGCTGCAGGGAAGGGGTTTCTTCGGAGGCGGCAGCTTAGCTTGAGAGACGACCGTTTTGGTGGGGACCATGGGCGATTTGCTGACTGGCAGAGGTGGCCTGGCAGGCTTGGGGTCCCTCGGGCGCGGAGGGATGGAGTGAGGAGGGGGACGAAGCGGGTGGACAATGTTGACAGGCTGGGAGCCGGGATGGTGAGCGCTGGGCTTGGGAGGGAACGCAGCCCGCGTTGCCTGCGGGGATGAGAAAAACAGAGTCATGGAGGAAAACCTGAGGTGCATTTTCCTGGGTGCTGAAAAGCAGATGTCCCCTTGAGGTCTGGGTGCTAGGGAGTTGCAGGACAAGAATTGGGTATTTATTCCACTCTCTGGGCAGACCTTCCACCATCCCACTCAAAAGCTGAACACATTTGCTCCTCGCTAACCATAAGAGAGCACACAGAGAGGAGAAAGGTGCCGGGCTCAGGACACCTGGAGCAGGGCCAGCTCTGGTGAATCAGTCTGAGGTTTCCATCAAATTGAATTACAGAGATAAGAGATATCATCCATTCTGCCCTGCTCTCACATCCTGTGGCCATGCTCAAAGGCACCATACCTCTTTCTTCCTAAATTCTGCCTCAGGCTTACCCATCCCAAGGCCACCAGAGATGCAAGTCCTCAGCAGGACTGCAGAGCCCCTGCTAAGCTTTGCCATGGGGACGGAGCAAATTCCCTGCAGAGACTCCTAGCAGTCATCGGTGTCTTTTTAGGCAGGCAGAGCTCAAAAGACTCATTTTAGCAGGGATGCGTACTACTGCCCAAGGGCTCACACCATAAATACATGCAAAACCAGCATGAAGCTGGCCCAGCTGCTAGAGGGAGATGTGATCACCCACAAGTATCAGGACCAGGGAGGAAAGCAAACCTGGAAGCTGAGTTATTACTTACTTTGTTAGTGTAGCTGGAGGTGGATATGTCCCGCAAGGTAAAAGCAGCTTTGGAATGGCCACTGGTTGCCTTCCGACCAAAGGCTTTGTTCCTGCCCGGGATCACAAACGTAAATCACAGAGGGCAAAATAAAGCAACCATCTTTGCAACAGCTGCCTCCCAAAATGCTGCACATCTGCAAGGTCCTGTCTCTGCTAACAGACAGGGAAATGTCTTGCAGGGCTAGGCAAGCAAGGACAAGTCAGTCTTGAGATAATGAGGGTATAGTGGCATTTTTGAATATAAAAGGAAGGTGCTTGTCTGGCTCTGTTTTTCTTTTTTTTCTCAAATGCTTGCAGGAGCTCTGAGTTATGTGTGTGTGCTTATACTGGGAGAGGAAACAACGAATATTTAAATTCTGTGCCCATTTAGAGCCCTTCCAGCTCTTGCAGCCTTCTAGGAGCAGATGGCGAGGAGGCTCCTCGGTACCAGGCCACCTTTATCATCACTCTCTAGGATCACCCTGGCCAACAGATCATTCTTGTCCTCTGCTCAGGAGAGAGCCGAAAGCCTTAGAATGTCCCCAGGAAGAGCTCTTCATGTCCCAAAGCAGGTCTCGTACCACTTCGAAGCAGGTCCTGCCCTCCCCCTGTTCCTCCACAACCATTCCTACCAGGCTGGCTGCTGCCAGTGGCAAGAAAATAAGGTTTCAGGGTCTCACTGGGTCCTCAAGAGAGAAGGGGTTTAGGGTGTATCACCCACCTGTATGTCTCCTGGCTCCTCCTCCTCATTTCTTTGATCCATTTATTCAGGAGTGAGTTCTCCCGACGGTACCAGAGGTAGATGCTCATCACCAGGGCCGGGACGAAGAGGAGGAAGATGAGCAGAAGAGTTATTAAGATGGCATCATGATCTGTTAGGGAAAGCACAAAGATGAGAACGGGGCTGGGAGGGCTGGCAGCCTCTGGGTTTGCTTTGGCTGGGGCTAAATGCAGAGCATGGCTCCACTCGATGCAAACATTGAACCCCTCTGCCCGTTCCCAGCCACCCAGGCTAGAGACATCATTGCTGATCACACCTCCAAAAAGGGAGCAGTACCGGTGGCCTCTGATAAAAATGTGTGGCCACCAAGCAGCCTGTGAGTCTGCCTCAACAGACCCAACACAACACATTTGGGAACAGAGCTGTCGGCAGCTTTATCGCCCCTTCTCCCCACCTTGTGGCATCGCCTCAGCCCCACCAGCACCACAAGGTGCCAGCACTCACTGTCATGCTGCACAGGGCCACTGTCCACGCTGCCGCCCAAGCCCGGCTTCTCGCAGTACGGGGGAGCCCAGCCAGCGTTGCAGTGGCAGTTCTTGTTGCTGTTGCAGACCTGCAGGGAGAGAAGGAGGGCTGGAGACCACCAGGGACGTATGGAAACGATGGCCCATACAATGGGGCTGAGATCAGATGGCAGGAGTCTGGGCTGAAGGAGCTTAACACTGCTAATATTCAGCCCTTGGGCATCACTTGGATCATGTCTATGTTGCCCTCAAATCTCTGACTGCAATGTATGGAGATATTTTCTTGCTGGCACTTTTTTTCCATGCTCTTTGCAGAAACCTTGTTGACAGGCATCTTATACCCTCAGTTTTCACACCGCTTGACCAGATAAGCCCAGTGGCCTTAATACTTTGTGTTAGGCTAGAAGTTCATTAGACATCTCCCTGCTGGGGTATGTCCCACTAATCCACAGCATTTCTGAAGCCAAGAATCCAAACCAGGAGCCTTAATAATGCTGAGCGTTGGGTGTTTTGCCTGTTACCTTTTGCTGCATAACCCAGCAGTGCTGTTCTACAGTAGCTTGCTGTTTCCTTATCTGACAAAGCCATGGTCTAGGGAGTCCTTGTCTGCAGGGATCAAATCTTTGTAGCCTTTAAGCTTTGGATAATAGTGACTTTTTCTATTCACTAAACCATTTCCCTGCATTTTTGCTGTCCCAGTTGTGTTTCTGACCATTGCTTTGTCCTCAGAGGGAACGGGCACCTGCTCTGAGCTCTGAACGCTCTCCAGTTCAAACTGTATCCTGATCCAAATTTTGCAGATGGTCGTTACATCAAGAATGATCTTCTTCCTCTAACTTGGACACAGATAAGCAAAGACCTCAGCTCAGTCTCACCCGTAGCTGACATGAATGTGAGAATTATGAAAAGCAGATGCCCACTGTGTTGCAAGGCTCATCCCTGTGGGAGATAACTTCATTTTGCTTAAGGATCTGAGCTCATCCCAGAAGACTGCTGTAGGTCTCAGATAGAAACTCACCCCATGGCCATTGCACCGGGAAACACACTTTTCCAGCTCAAAAAGGGAGGCATTCTGGCACCGGCGGTCTTTGCAAACCTAAGAGAGAGACAAGAAGAAAAGGTTAGGAAAGGCCCGAGAGACAGAGGACAATGTGTTTTTGCTTCACAGATAGGAGTCTCCTGGAAGGACACTGAATGTTGGAAAATGCAAGCTGGTTAATTCACATTGTCCCAGGTCAATGTATTTCACTCTGATTTTCAGCACAGCCCAGGAATCCTCTGCTATCCGCTATCCCGTACAGCTCAGCGGAGACCAGCCACTGCCACTGCCACCTCCGTCCCCTGACAACCCACCTGGCAGCTTCTGGAGAAGGCATCTCCCATCCAGCCCTAAAAGGCAGGCACCAGCCAAAAAAGCCGACACTGGATTTCAAAAACAGCCATCCTTTCTCATGAAAATGTCAACATTTTGGCCTTCCATCCAAGATGGATGAATATTTCACAAGGAAAACGCCAAACAGCAAAGGCTGTATCTCCCCAGCCAGGTCTGTCTGGCATGTATCCCTGCTACCGTGTTGTCTACCACGCTTCTGCTCATTCTTAGCTGAACTGACCCTCTGATGCAGGGGGAGATGCAGGGGCTGTAAAAGAGACTAATGCTCAATTAGTAGCATCTATTTGTATCTACACAAATAGATATCTTGATTCCTAACAGTTTTCCTATGGGAAACTGTTTATTCATAGTAGGAAGCCTCATCTATCAAGTCCTGGGGTAGGCAGCTCTTGCTGTGGTTGCTCTGCTTTCCATTAAATGGGTAAATTAATATGGAGACCAAAGAGAGGAGGACTTGGTGGTCTACACACCAGCATCTGGCGACGTCTAGAAATGCTACAGTTGAGATGTCATCAGGGCAATGTCTGCAAATGTGGGGGAAACCATGTATGGTGGCCTGGCTACCACGTGGAGAAGAGCCAGCATCCACAGTAGAGCTGGGACAAGAGCCAAGGAGCTGATCTCCCGTAGGAGACCCCAGCCCTAGGAAGACGTACTCACCATCCCATCTCCACATTTCGTCCCCGTCATCACCAGCCCAGGGTCAGAGAGGTCTTCCTCGTCATCCTTCGTGGTGTACATGAAGGTGCCTCGGCACTTCACCTCCCGCCCGTTGAAGCGGATGGTGGTGTCGATAGAGACGGTGTTGGTCCCCTGGGGCTTCTTAGCTGAGCTCTGGCACTGGATCTTGCCACACATAGCATCCCTAGGAGCAGGGCACAGCCGAGATGAAGGCAGGAGGGGTGGGTGATGGCTGCCTCATCCTTGCTGCCCCATTGCCCCTGCCCTGCTGCCTGCTGGCTCATCTCCCTCTGAATTTATGGTCATGGGAGGTTGTGATGGGAGAGGCTCAGCAGGTTCAGAAAGGGCTTAGATAAATCATGGACAGCACAGAGAAATGCTGGAGGGAACAGGCAGCAGGTTCCCCTCTAAGATCACTGGTCTAACAGGGAATACTGGAGAGCACACACTCCCTAAATAGCATCTCCTGCAGTTGCTGTCCTTGTTTTGCTCTTCAAGCTGGGCTGGAAGGTGACACACGGTGTGACGACCTCCCAGCAGTGGTGGGGACCGAGCCCAGGAAGGATCTGGTGGCTGGCTCAGGCTCAAAACAGAGACAGCTCCAAGGGTGATGTTAGAGGTGGGGACACAGCCCTGCCAGCCCCAAGGCAGGGGTGGGCAATGGGATCTGCGGGTGACGGAGGAGGAGGGGCACAGGCGGGTGTCAGCGCCGCACCCACCTCTTGTCGCACTTCACGTAGCGCCCTTGGCTGTCTTTGCCGCAGTTGCCGTAGGTGTTGCCGGCCATGTTCACGTCCTGGAAACAGGCGTCCGGGGCTGGCCAGGCACCTGTGGTAGGGGAAAGGTCTTATAACCAGCAGGGTGGGGAAAGCAGCCAGCAGGGAGAAACACCAGAACTGGGACCAGCGGCTGGATGCGCAGTGTGCCCAGGGACAGGGCACAGCCGTAGGTAGCATGGGGGCCATACAAACTACGTCCATACGAGCTATACACAGCCTATGGACTGTATGCAGACTGGGGGGCATAAGCCGCATGGGGGCTGTATGCAGTCTGTGGCCATATGGAGCAAGTGAACATATAAAGCATGTGGCCACATACAGCGTGGAGGCAATGTACGCCATGTCAGCCACATCACCTATGGGACATATGCCGTATAGGGTCTGTAGGCAGTGCAAGGGCTGTATGCAGCATATGGGCTAAAACCAAAGCATGGACTGCCATATACAGCATGAGGGTCATATGCAGTATTGAAGCTGGATGCAGTATTGAAGCCATAGGTAGTGTATGGGCTGCACTGCAGCGTGGAGGTTACTTGCAGCATATGGAGACGTGGAGCACGGGGACCATATCCAGCATGGGGGCTGTATGTAATGTACAGGCTATATGCAATGTGGGGACCATATGCAATGGGTAGGTGGGCTGTGCACAGCACAGGAGCAGGCAGCTACAAGTGTGCATGCACAGCACCCCCAGCCCTCCACGCCAGCCCCATGGATGCTGACCCCAGCCCTGAATGGGGACAGCAAACACCCTCCACCCACTCACTCCAGCCCCATGGGCAGGGGGCTCAGGGACCCCCCCATGCAGATACAACGCTGAGACCTGATGTGGCTCCTGCTCCAGCAAGGGGCCATGAGGATGCCCGCAGAGGCAGGGCTGGGGCTCACCTGGTCCCCAAAGCTGGACACACTGCTGGTGGTGGGTCATGCACATGCCGTTGTTGCAGTACGCCTCGCCGTAGGCACAGGACGAGCCATCCAGCAGGTACACGTTGGCCGGGCAGTAGGGTGAGGCACCTGTGCAGTATTCGGGGAGGTCACAGGATCCTGCTGCTTCCCTGCAGGTTGTCCCAGCCACCTTCAGCTGCCACAGGAGGAGAGAGAAACATCAGCACCCAAAAGCAGAAAATGGGACAAGCTGGGACAGAAGCTGCCTCCTGGCACAGTGTGGGGCCATAAACCATCTATAATGTCCCCTCTGGAACTGCAAGGGGCTGTCAAGGTATAAAGCCAGATTTTAGGGCTGGAACCCAGCCACAAAGCAGCCATCAGAGACTCCCCTGAGCACATGAGTTTATGCATATTTATGCACAACCCTCCTCATTCTGTAGGGTTGATCTTCAGGACCAGGAGGGTTGGTCTTGGGGACATGCAGAGCTTGAGTCCCATGGGGGCCATATCTCACTGCTTGGCCCAAGGTGGGTGCGGGGGGGTGCGATGAGGGGGTTACCCTGCAGTTCTGGCAGCAGTCGCCGTGGGCACACTGGGCCCCCATCTTCAGCGTGCAGTTGTGTGCGTTGCAGCATGGGTTGGTGCACTCCTGTGTGGGGAGAAGACAACATCATCACGGTCAGTGAGTCCATCCCTTTCCTTTCCCCATCACTGCTCTCAGCCCCTTCTCCACCCATCACAGCACCACCCTTGTGACGGAGTCCCTCTGGTGACCAGCAAACCCAATCCCCTTGGAAAGACCCCTCTCCATGCTGCATGCTCTCTCTGAGCAGCTGAGCTGAGCCGTGAAAGCCTCTGCAGAAAAGCGATGCAGTCCCCAGCACCGTACCTCCACCTCCCCGCAGTCACAGTCTTCTCCATCTTCCAGAAAGCCGTTGCCACACTTCCGGCCCACCACCAGGTCCTTGGTGTCAGGCAGGTTGAAGAGACACATGCCGCCTCCCTTCTGGAAGTAGTTCTCCAGCTGCCTCTTGCTGCAGGAGCTGAAGACGCGAGGGAAGGGGTGGCTGCGCAGGGGACAGATGGGGAGGGGTGGGAACCGGGGCGACCGGGACCAGGAGAAGGTGGAAAACCACAGTCAGAGCTGGGAAATAAGGACACGAGCCAACTGGCACAAACCCTTCCAAGAGCAGCAGCCACCATCAGCCAGATGCATCACCACCGCCATCTCCCACCCCAACCCATGCAGCTGAGCACCAGAAACTAACAACCAGGGGACACCACGCTGAACCCAAATATTTTCTGGAATGGGTTGGACTGGGCAAGCAGAGCTGCTCGGTGCCAGCCCCGGAGCAATGGATCTCCAGCAAGAAACCTCCTGGAGATGGGAGGCCCTCGTGGTCTGGACCTGGGAGCCCAGGGAGCACCCACGCCTGCAGGCTCTGCCAGCTCGATGCTGGTGCTGGTGTCACCTCCATGCCTCGCTCCTCTGCGGCTGGGACACCACTGACCCCCCCGGCTCTAACCACTAGTTGGGTCCCCATGTGTGCAGTGCCCTTCTGCCCAGGCTGTCTGCTCAGGGGGTGCCTGTTATCACTCAGCTGCGGATGGGGAACGCCCGTCTGGGGCTATTTAAATACTTCTGAGGCTGAGACAGACAAAAAGCCTTTAAAATTTTAAAGAAAAAAAAAAGAAAAAGAAACAAAAAGGAGTGAAAAGGAATCATTCACAAGGCCTGAGCAGCAAAAATAAATCAAATAAAACCAGAAGCTAATACATGTATGGTCATTTCTCAAACAGCCCAACTGGCCTCTCCCTTAAGGAGCTGGGCAGAAACCAGTGATTTTGTACAGAAGTTCCGAGAACAGCTCTTCTGTAATTTTGCACAAGTTTTGTTTTTTTTGTGTGTGTGATGCACTGAGAAGGAGGAAGCAGAGAGCAGGAGCTATGCTCTGCTCTCCATTTCAGTGCTGTTTTCATTTCCTCATATTGCTGAAAAACAATTTCTTTCATATGAGCATATCTCATTTCTGACATGAAAGAGCTTTTTCTGAAGTGATTTTGAAGTCTGGGGAAAATCTCTTGAGCTGCAGGAAAAAAACAGTAAGTCCAAGAAAGTTACAGCAGGGTGAGCAAGTAAATATACCCCTAAACTGGCGCATGAACATGCAAATAGGGACAGGATGAAGACAGTCAAAAATGTGCTGCCTGCCCACGTGGGGAAAAAATATTTTAGCAAAAAATTTGAAGTAAGAAATGTCACAGGAAGATATGGTCAGCCCAGAGAGCTCTGCCTATGGAGGTGAGCTACAGGGAGCAGGAGAGCGCATCACAGACCCACAGAACGGTTTGGGCTGGAAGGGACCTCAAAGCCCACCCGGTCCCACCCTTGCCATGGGCAGGGCCCCCTCCCACCAGCCCAGGCTGCCCACAGCCCCATCCAGCCTGGCCTTGGGCACTGCCAGGGATGGGGCACCCACAGCTTCTCTGGGCAGCCTGGGCCAGCGCCTCACCGCCCGCACCGGGAAGAATTTCTTCCTAATATCCAATCCAAACCTCCCCTCTCTCAGCTTAAAGCCGTTCCCCCTGCTCCTGTCACCGCACCCCTGACACAGAGTCCCTGCCCAGCTTTCCTGCAGCCCCTGCAGGTACTGCAGGCCGCTGGGAGGTCTCCCCGGGGCCTTCTCTTCTGCAGGCCCAGCACCCCCAGCTCTCAGCCGGGCTCCACAGCAGAGCTGCTCCAGCCTCTGAGCACCCTCGCGGCCTCCTCTGGGCCCGCTCCAGCAGCTCCACGTCCTCGTGCTGGGCCCAGAGCTGCAGGGGGGCCTCAGAGAGCGGGGCAGAGGGGGAAATGAACGACCGAGATGCTCCCACTGAGGGGAATTGGGATGCACAGGGCAGGACAGCACCCCTCCCCGCTCCCAGCCTGCCCATCTGCCGCCACCCACAGCCTGCCGGGGGGCTCGCAGCCGCATCCCGTCCCTGTCCCCGTTCCCTGCTGCTTACCCAGTGGCCGCTGCCATGACGCAGCCGCCTTGCTCCGGGGTGGCCTCCATGCAGCAGCCCTGGCTGTCGTGGCTCATGCCGAAGTTGTGGCCGATCTCGTGGGCCATGGTGGCGGCGGCTCCGATGGGATGCTCCGAGTGGTCCTGCACAGGAACGGGGGATGCATCAGCTTGTGGGGGTGCCCCCCAGATCAGGGGATGGGATTGGGGCGGCAGAGGGACCATGGCAGCCCTGGGACCGCAGCTGGGTCCCGCATGAGGAGGGTCCATGGCAGAAGTGGGGTTTGGGTCTCCTAAAAGCCCCCCATGGGACCATTGGGAAGATCTTTTGCTGGAGCCAACTGCTGAAAAGCTGGGGCCTTGGAGACCATGTCCCAAAAGCCAGAAACCTCTGTGCCCCACGCTGCCACCCTAACCAGGGACCACGGAGTCACCAGGGCCACCATCACCTCATCGGGGGGGGGATAAGAGTTATACAGGGTGGAGATGACCCTGCAAAACCAGAGGCCACGAGCAAGGAGCAAGCAGGGGGTACTCAAGATGAGGGGCAGAAGAAATGCAGGAGATCCCAGCACTGCTGCTAGCTGCAAGCTGGGGGTGTGTGCAGGGCAGGAAGGCTTTCAGCCATCCCTTTCTCACCCTCCTTAGGCCTTGGCCAACATCTGAGAGGGGTAATGGGCTACCAGCATCGTTGGTTGCTCTCAGGCTGCATCCCAGGACCAAGCCTGGGTGGTTGGTCCTCCAAGCCCGTCAACAACCCCAACAAGACAGGGTGGTGATGGGGCCCCAACCCCAGAGGAGCAGCGGGGACCCCTGTGCCCCCCTTACCATGCTGACACCTCCGGAGTTGTCTGCACTGCACATCCCCTCCAGTGGGGCCATGCCGATGGTTGTCCCCCTGAACGTCTTCCCGCTGCTCAGATGCCCACCGGAAAGGAGAACAGAAGGGTAATTAGCGCTTCCAGCCAGAGCAATTAGCAATTAGCACTTTTGGAGGGCTTGGGCCAGGTTGGGAGCACCCTGCTCCTCCATCCCCACGTCCGCAGGGTGCTCACGTCAGCAGCTGGGCATTGTCGTGCTTCTTGCGAGACCTCAGCGCCTTCTTCCACTGCAGGAAGGACCAGAGCGTGGCGTTGGCATCGCTGGTCACGGCACACTGGTCCCGCTCCGTCCACACCTCCAGGCCGATCAGGGCCACCTTGATATTCAGTGACCTGTAAAACTGCAAGGAGGGGATAGGAGTGGAGGGGATGGGGACTGGTATTCGCTGCTTATCTCCCGTCCCCACCGCGGTGTTTCAGCTGGTGGGTCTCCGTGCTTTCCCTCCAGCTGGGTGACTCAGGGACACAATTGTCCCAAATCCACCCACAAACATGAGCTCTACCAGCAACAGTGTGGGCACAGGAGCCAGTCAGGGTGGCACAATCACATCCACCAGATGACAACACTGGCCCTTCATAGGCTTGGAGAACCCCAACGCTAAGCAAGGTCATGTCAAGGATGCCAGCTTAGATCCTGGCCTCTGAGGCTACAGCAGGGTGAACATCCCTCAGCTGCCACCATCAGCTGATGGGTGGCAAGGCATTTTCCACAGTGTGCTCCCAACTGCCATCTAAACTCCTAGCACCAGTGACATGGGGACGGTCCCTGAAGGTCTCTGATGGGCTGGCCCTGAGTTCAGGTGCGTCCCATGCACTGGGAATGACAGAGGTGGTGATGAGGGACTGGAGTTACCTTGTCCACATAGTTTGCGATCTCCACGATTCGCTGCTTGGTGTGGCCCAGGTTGAGGTTCTGGTTCCTGAACTGCAGAGATGGGGATGGAGAAAGGTCACCAGAGCAAGAGCAGAGATGGAAACAGAGCGGGCTCCTGGCTTTTCTGTAAGGGTCCAGGTTTCTGCCCCTGCTGTGCTCACCAGCGTGTGGTCAGCAACGATGAAGAGCTCCATGTACTTCATGGTCCTCCACGCGTCTCTCTTCACCTGCAAGACAGACAGCAAGGCTTGGAGGAGTGAAGGAGTGGGCAGCCCATGGCTTTGGGCATCGTAAGCTCCCTAGACACTGCAGAACTGCCCAGGAAGCACGGCTGGGAGGGGAAACTGAGGCACAAGGAGATGAGGACAATTT
Source organism: Anseranas semipalmata (assembly GCA_013399115.1). NCBI lineage: Eukaryota > Metazoa > Chordata > Aves > Anseriformes > Anseranatidae > Anseranas > Anseranas semipalmata. The sequence goes on along the minus strand of VXAA01004632.1, from coordinate 340,772 downwards.
GGGTGACTACAGCACAATTTCCCAGTGTCATCCTATATCACATCCCATACAATGCAGCTCCAGTCCCAACCCACATGTCCTAGGGCTTCCCTCTAAGGTCTCCTGCCCAAATTCAAACCCTGTGAGCTGCCCACCCAGGGCAGCAGAAGACATTTCGCAAGGGCGCAGACGGCCCCGTTCCCAGCCCTCTGCCCATCCACGAGCGAAGGACCTGGGCCTGGGTTTACCCGGTGGTCCACTGGCTTGAAGAGCCGGGCGATGTCACCGATGGTGCTCCCGAAGTCATCACCGTGGGCACAGGTGCCACCTGCAATGGGCAGGTGCTCTGCTCGGTGGATGATGTGGTGGCCCGGCTCGGGGGTCCCCAGGGGGTGCAGGTAGTAGCTGTCATTGGTGCTCACCACGATCAGGCCTCTGGCAAAGGAGAGCAGCAGGACCGGGGAAAGGGGAGCAATGGAAAATCAGCCCCACAGAGCACCGAGCTGGGCTTGCAGGAGCATCGGTGCTGCCTGGGGGGGCCATCAGAGGGGGGCCCCCACAGAGAGGAAGGGGGCAGCACATCCATCCCCCTTCAGCAGCCCCAAAAGCCCCCCCGGCACACTCCGTACCGTATTCCCGAGCAGGTGCTGAGGACAACCCAGGAGCTCCCGTAGCCTCGCACGTGCCCGTGGTAGTAGCAGTGGTCCTGGGAGAAAGGCAACGGAGACCTCGGTTAGAAACCACCACGTGGAGCCTTCCATCCATAAATCCCACGTGCTCATCCCAAAAAAGCCGCCCGCTCCGCGTTTCACAACCGGGCAGGCAGTGGCCTTCTGGATATTGGGAGGGATGGAGCCGGGATGCTGCCAGCTCAGGAGGTTCAGCCTGGGACACGGACAATCCCCCCGCATGCCAGGTGGGTGACAAATCACTGGATATCCCTGGATGCTGCTGTGGGGACAGGGGACTGGCACGGGGAGGGGACGGGAACACTTTGGGTGGTTTTGCTGCTGCTTGAGCTGTCCACGTGACTTGAAAGATGCAAAGAGAGGATGCAGGTCCAGAGCGTTCAGGGATGCTCAGTGCTCCTCACAGGGAAACTGAGGCTCTGGGGCACCCCAAAACCATCGTCCCCCTTCTTCTGAGACGGGTGACACCCGTCCCCTGGCACCCACCGTGTGGTTGGGAGCCACTGTCACAGGCTGCCCATCCATGGCGTAGTGTGTCTCGGTGTAGCCCGGTGCCAGCAGCCTGCAGAGAGAGCGGAGTGGTGAGGAACCCTGGGATGCTCCAGGGATGTGCTGACCCTTCTGGGGCCCACAGCCAGCGAGGACACAGCCTGGCACAGGGGGACCAAAGGGACAGGGAGGTCCCATTGCTGCCCAGCCCCAGGAGATGTGCACGGGGGGTGAATCACAGCCTCTGGCCCCTTTCTGCAGTCCCCAGGTTCTGCTTTGCATCTCAGCAAGGATGGGGCTGCCCATCCTGCTCGGGGTCCTGGGCATGGGGGGAGCCCAGCTGTCCACCCCCCGCTGTCAGAGGGCTTGTTTCCACTGAGGACGAGCAGCTGGGGGGTGATGGCTTCTCCATAAGGACCAAGTCCCCCATGGGACTTCAGCAAAGACCCTCAGCCCTGCTAAGTCTCCCTTTGTCCCCACCCCAGTGGAGCAGCGGCATCCAAAGTCACCACCAAGCCAAAGTCCCCAGGGGGGAATGTCCAGCTTGGAGCAGATGGGGTCAGCCCCGTACTTGGGGTCCAGACCCAGAGCATGGCAGGCTTGGGGTCTCCAACACAGCCACCCCACCCAGCCTCAGGCACGTCACTTTGGCTTACTCGTGGCACAACGAGGGTGATGCTCCTGACGCAACACCATACCAGCACCTCACCAAACGTCCCCCCAAAAAACAGAGCCGATGGTGAGAAACCTCAGTAGCACAGCCTGCCCGCCCCGCTTCCCGCAGCTGCCGGCCATCTCTTGCCCGGGCCAGTGGTGACACAGCCCCGGCCCCGCGCTGACAAATTGCTTCCTGCCGCCAGGCGAGAAGAGCCAGAGCTCAGCCCGCGTCCCCCGCGCCTGCGCACGGGAGGCCAGCCAGCAGAGAAGCGACCCTGCCCAGACGCAGGGGTGATGGGCACCCTGCCACCCGCAGCAAGCGTGCCAGGGGGTTCACAGCCCTGCTGGCACTTTGCTCCTGAGCTGCTGGGCCCCTTCCCCGGGGTTTTGTGCTGCAGAAGAAGAAAACGCAGCCAGCAGCCAGCCCCAGAGCTGCATCGAGCCACCCCCACCTCTTGGTTTCTATTTTGTATCCGCTTGGATTCCAAAAATGTTGCTGTGGGCACGCTCCTGGCATCCAAACCCATGTCCCCATGAGCAGGCGCCTGGCACCAGTAGCTCCCGTACAGCAGAGGAATGAGACGGGAACTCAGACTGGGTCCTGGAACGGGTGCGACGGAGACAGGGATGGGGACAGGGACGGGTCAGCTGGAGATACGAAAGCCTCCGGGTGGTGCCGGGGGACAGGGGGAGCCGGGAGGGCTGAGCTGACCCCCAGCCAGGGGCACAGCAAGTCCCAGCACGGCTCCCACCCCCGGGATGTCCCCTCCAGGGCAGGAGCCTGCGGAAGGGAGGTGGGGAGATGGGGCTCCTTCTCCTGCACAAGGGAAGGTCTTGTTGGAAGAGACACGAGGGCCGGGTTTGGAGGCCGACCACCGCTCCCAGCACCGCAGGAAAGAAGAGTTGAGGTCTGGCACAGCCTGGCTGCCCCATGAGCTGGCGGGGCTGAGGCAGCCCTGCTGGCTGGCACAAGGCAGCAGCTCAGGTGGCCTTGGCTGCACTGGTCTCCCCGGTGGACACAAGTGCTAGGCACAGCCAGTCTTGGGTGCTGTAGACTACTGGGGGTGCCATATGGGCTGGCTTTGGTGTCGTTGACTGTCCTGGATGCCATGGATGGTCCTGTGTGCTGTGGATGCTCCTGGATGCCATGGACGGTCTTGGGTACGGTCCTGGGTGCCATGGGTGCTCGAGTGCCACATAGTTTCATGGGTACCATGGACAGTCTCAGGTGTCACAGATAGTCCTGGGTGCCATGAATGCTTTTGGGTGTCACGGATGTTCCTGGGTGCTCAGCTCCCTTTTGCCACGACCAAACCCCTCCTCTGTTCCCCTGCGTCCTCGCCCAGAGCTCAGCTCCCTGCCATGCCCCGCGCTCCTCCAGCCCTGCCGGAGGCACCGTGGACACCGGGGCTGTTCTCCACCTCCTGGCCACACTCATCCCTTCGGGGGCACCAAGCAGCGCAGAGACCCAGCTCACATCCCCCACGCTCCCTCCTCCCGGAGCTGCACCCTGCTCCCGCCCTCAGCCCGCTTCTCCTAAATTTGACACTTTTCTGCAAACTCAGTGCCATCTCCAGCTGATGGGGGCTCAGCTCTCCCTGCTCTCTTCCAGAGCCAGAATTAGGGTCATGAGAAGAAATAAAAACATTTCTGGGCCTGCAGCAGCAGCTAGGAACCAGGCTAGGCTTTGCACATTAGTTTGCAACCCCCACAGCTGGCAGAAAGCAGAAGCAGAAGCCGGACCTGCAGGGACCGGCTTCCTGCGCGGCACTGTGCCCTGCTCCACCGCAGGGCCACCAAGCACCAGGAGAGACCCGAAAACACAACAGGACAAACGACACAAGGTCCCCAGGGACCACCTTGAGGTTCTCCATGGTTGGCTGATCCACCAAGACAGGACCAGCAGCAGAGGTTCCCAAGTGCCTTCGATGCCAGCAGCCACCAAGCTACCACCAAAGACCCCGCAGCACCATCCCTCCCAGTGGGGTTGCAGGACCGTCCCACTGAACATCTCCATCCTTCACCCACGCTGCGTGGCATCACCCAGCCCACTTCTTGCATGAGACAGGTGTGAGTCATGGAAAAAAAGCATTTTACCCCTAACCCAGCATCCTGCAGCGTTGCATTGGCCACAGCCAGCAGGAAGCCACTTTGAGCTGTCCCTTCCCACGCAGCAGAAGAGCCACGGATAATTCCAGTCCAGGTGGGACCATGCCAGGGATGGGACCCCTTCCCCAACCTGCCCCGACACTTACTCGTTCCTCTCCAGCACCAGGACGAGCTCTCTGCCCTCGGCCATCACAGCCACCTCTGCTCGCGCCGGCACCTGCAGAGAAAGCAAAGGACAGATGGGGTTAGGACGGACAGCCCAGGATGCTGCCTGCCTGTGTTATTGTAGGACCTGCTGCAAAATCACAGGGGGAGCACCAGGACAGGGGTGGGCATGAGCAGGGACACAGGAGGCCCTCGAGCCGGGCGCGGGGGTGTTGGCACCTCCGTGCACCCCTGCGGGGCGGCTGCGGTGCCATGGCCACGGAGATAAACAGCAGCCGCCCAAAAATACCCGGGGGCAGCGAGAGGAAGCGATTGACTCAGCTTCCCCAGGATGCCGGAGGTTTTACTCAATCCCTCACTTTGGAGGGAGTGAAACGGGAACTGGTTTCCTCACCGTGCGCACGGATCCGTGCCAGCGCGGTTGGTTCGCACGTGACGGGATGCGCTGCCGCCCTGCCCTGATGTCCCTGCATCCCCTCCCCAGCTCCAGCACCAGGGACATGAAAAGCATCCCTGGTGTCACTCGGCAGCACTTGGTGTCTCTGCGCCCTGCTGTGTCGGGTGCCCATGTGGCTGGGATGTCACACCCGCGGGGTGGCGGCGGCGGGTGACACTGGTTGCAGGTGACACTGGTCATGGGGCAGCAGGAGAGCGGGGAGCAAGTGAGGGCAGAGCTGGGGCACGAGTGGGAGACAACACCAAGATGCGCCTCCCCAAACCACAGACATCCCCTAAAAGCATCCCAAACCAGCACAAACAGACAGTTTGCGCTGGGGTTCCTTGCACTGGGATGCGACCGCACAGCCCCACGTTGTCATTTCAACCCCGAGGAGCCCACCAGAAGGACAGCAGCACCTGGGGACCCCTTCCCACCCCTGGCTCGGCACGAGCCTCCCCCTTCTCCTCCCTCCATCGCCTGCTGGGTCTGTCCCCCTCTCCCAGTCCCTCCCCACCCATGACGGCACAGCCGGTCCCTCCCGCTACCCAACCAGGGCTGTGGTGGGCTGGGGCTGGCCGGCTCGTGGCCGCCACGCTGCTGAGGTTTTCCCAGCTCGGAAGACAAATGGGAGAGGAAGAAGCCGTCCCGGCAATGTCCTGGCCCCAGCTGCTCCCAGCATCACGGGTTTTTCACCAGGAATGCGAACGGGTGGGGGTGAAGTTGGGTAATTCCCAAACCGGGCTCAACCGGAGCCCAAATGCTCCTGCTGTCCCCTCCTGTCCCTACAGCCAGCGGGGCATTGCTCCTCGTGCACCCCGCTCCCCACACACTGGGGGACACCAGGGACCTCCAGCCCCATGGCCCCGGGGATGCTGTTATGGGACAGCATCACGGCACACAGCATTTGGGGTGCAGGGCACCCAGGATGCAGGCTTTGCATTGCCGGGATGTTTTTTTTCTGCAGGACCACCCCAAACTCGGCACCCGGTTAAGCTGCTCAAGTCAGATGCTCCTGTCCCCAAGCAGGGCTGAGGCCGTGTCACCCCATTTACCGAGGATGGCGAGGTGCCGGTCACCCCAGCCTGCGGCAGCATGGGGATGCGGTGACGGAGCCGCGATGGCTGACGCCGGGTGCCTCATGCCGCGTCTTCCCAGCTCCAAAAAAGGAGAGCAGACGCGGTGTTTAAAGAAAAAAAAAGCAATAAAACCGAGGAGGAAAGGCGAGGCGAGGCCATGACGCTCCCCGCCAGCCCCTGGGCACAGCCAAGGCACGGCGAGGGGCCCTGCACCATGCAGGAGGAGGAGGAGGAGGAAGAAGCCAGGGCTGAAGGCTCCTCTCCTCCGCCGATGGTGGGAACGGGCTGTATTTTTAGAACATGATCTTATACAAACATCACTCCCTGGCCAAACATGGTCTGTGCATTTTTCTTGCAATTTCCCCTCTTTTCCCCCCGCCTCCCTGTCCCTCCTGCATTTCAAGCCTGTTTCTCCCACCCTGATCCCTCTCCCCGCACCCATCTCCTCCTCCTCCTCCTCCTCCCCAGGCCCTGGCCGGCTCCTTCCTCCCTGGCGCTGAGCGGTTTGAATTCCCCAGCAATTACACCCGGCCCGGGCTTCGGGGCCTTACTGGCAAAATGCTCGCTCCCAGCCGCTGTCTTAAAGAGACACGAGTGTGCGCAGGATTGCACCGATGCTCGCAGCCCCCCCGTGCACGCACTGTCGCACCGCCGAAGGCTGGAAAATAAATTGCTGCTAATGGGGTCGGTGCTCGGAGCCTGCAAGGGGCTGTATGGCAAGGTCTCCCCCTCCCTGTGCCTCAGTTTCCCCCAGGGTCGGGGAGCACGTGGGGAGGCAGCAGGGAGCAGGGGGCTGATCCTGGATGGGCCAAAACCCTGCAGAAATAAATAGCAGGATGGAAAACCTGGAAAAGGAGAGAGTGTGCAACTCTCGTGCTAGGCAGGAGTCAAATAACCCTGGCTCTAAGGCCAGGAATGGTTATTATATTAATTTCATTAATTAAGCACTGATAATTTTGCCCTGAGCCTAAGTGACAGGCAGTTGGGTCCCTGAGACCTGCTGGGTGTGGCCTCATGCACCAGCAATGGGCAGGATCAGCAGTGTCCTGGGCTCCAGGACTATGTGGGCTCCAGCACCATACAGGCTCCAGCACTGTCCCAAGCTCCAGCACCATCCCAAGCTCCATCCCAGCCCAAACGCCACCAACAGGGACACCCCAGTGCCCAGCACGGGCTGCAGGAGCCGCTGGGGCTGGCCGTGGAGGTGGTGGCCCCTCTCCGGCACCTCGCAGCAAAGCCGGTCCCAGCGGGGGCTGCGCTGGGAGAGGCGCAGAGCAGCCGGGATGGATCTGCCCTGGCGAGGAGCCTGCGGGGCAGAGCTCGGCTCCAGATTTCTTTTCCAATCCGCCGATCAGAAAAACCACAGCGATGTTTGCAGAGGGGCTGAGGCCAAGGGGATTGCGTTGTTGTTCAAGGGGAAAGACGATCTTTGTCTCCCCACGGCTCCCGGCCGCATCCTTGCCCAGGCTCCCCCCTCCAGCGCTGCTGGAAACATCAGACCTCAGCCTGGCCATCGACTTGAGCAGGTCCCACAAGCCCTGAGGTCCCATGCGAGCCTGGATGTAAAGAGGAGGAAAGGAAGATGGGGTTCTCACCCTGCCACGGGGGATGGATGTTACCGGATGCTCCACAGAGGATGCGGCGATGGCTTTTGCAGCTGAGCTCCCAGCTGGAGCAGCACGGCTCAGCCAGGTCCTCCCCGGGCTCAGGCACAGCTGGAGCCGAGCAGCAGAGTTTGAGTTTCAGGAGCTCCCCTGCACCCAGACCTGTGCATTGCCTTGTCCTCAGCTAAACGTACACCAGGATCGGGATCCGAGAGCCCCAGGACAAGCTTCTAGCTCCAGCTGCTCACTGGTAATGCATCCTGAGGGCAATCAGCTCCAGGGAACCAGGAGAATCCAGGCCCTGGATGTAGAGGCAGGATTGTGGTTGTTTCAAAGCAGATTCAGCTCAGAAGCTGTGTCCTGGCCTGGTCTGCCCTGCCACACGTTGCAAAGGGAAAAGGGCTTCCTTGCAGGAAGCAGATTGCAGGAGCTGGGCAGAGCTGGGTGACAGCACCTGCAGCAGGGCAGGGCTCGGGTTCGGGTCGGGGCGTCCCTGCTCCTCCCTTCCTGCTCCTGCCCAGCCCTGGCGATGCTTCCTGGGGACAGTCCTGAGCCGCGGGGATGGTCACCAGCGAGGATGAAGGGGACAGACACATCCCACCCGCAGGACAGGGGCAGTGGCTGCCCCAGGGCCCCAGCGGTGGGAGGGAGGATGCTCCATCAGTGCACCCCCTGTGGGTGTTCCCATACAGGCTGCCGGGAGAGAGCTGGAGGGAGGTCGAGGGGCTTTTCTGCCTGGATGACATGGGACACCAGGACACCCCGCTCCTGCAGGCAGCAGAATCCATGCTTGGCAAAAAGCAATTACAAAGGGGAAGAAATCAGGCAGCACCCAGGCAGCACGATGCGCCATCCTGCTGGCCACCGCGTCGGTGGGGACAGGGGACAGCTGGTGGCAGCAGGGCAGGATCCCACCCCAAGCCAGCGACGAGGGAGCCGCTTACAATCAGGGTCCCCACGACCTCCTTCCCGGCCTCTCCGAAATCGCTTCCATGTGTGCCGGGAGCCGCCGAGCCCGCGGGGAGTTCAGCCCCGACAATAGGCGCGGGGGGAGGCAGGTCCAGCGCCGTGCCAGCCCGCACACGACGACAGGGCTGCGGGGCCACCAGGGCCACCAGCAGCTCCCTGTTGGCCACCGGCTCCTCCGGGAGGAGCATCGCTGGGAAAAGGAGATGTCGCGGTGTCCCCTGGGTGCTTCCAGGGATGGGATGGGAACGCAGCATGGGCCACCCCGCAGCATCCCGCCCACTGCCGTCACCGCGCTTGAAGCCATCGTTTCACACTTGAGCGGCGGACGTGGTCTCCCAGTTAATGGCAGAGCAACACCGGGACCAACCCCAGCATCCGATCGCCTTGGGCTGGCTTTCAAGGATGTGCATGGCCCAGCTACACTCGTGCCTCCGGGCTCTCAAGTCCACCCAACGCAACACATCCCAGCCCGCGGCCACAGATGCTGCGGCAAAAGCCCCAAATCCTGGCCATAAAATCCCTCCTCGCTCAGACGCATCCCCTACGCGCTGCCCACAGCAGCCTGCCCACAGCCTCTCCTTCTCCTCCTCCTCCTCCTCCCCGTGGCCCCAGGCCACGCAGGAGCATGCCGCAGACCCCAAAGCCAGCGGCACGGGGACAAGCAGCCCCTTTGTGCGCCGGGAAGGGCGGGCGGGCCCCTGCACGCGTCGCAGCCGTGCCGAGCCACCGCGGTTATTTCCAGCATCTTTGCTGGAGGGCAGGAGGAGACGGGGCGGGGGGGATAAAGTTATCCTAAAAATAAGCACTCGGCAATGGGCTGGGGGCAAAGGGTTGGATCAGATCGGATTGATGTGAGACCTTAGCGGTGCTTCGGGTCTCGACGTGCGAGCGGGAGCCTGCTCGCCCTGGCCCCGTCCTTTGTCTGGTTCCCGCAGTTCTCCCCCTGCTGAGCCGCCCCGCTGCCGGCTCTGAGCACGCTCCCCCTCCTCGCCTCCCCTCCCAACAGCAGCCTCCTTGTTTCGGGCTGTCTGGAGCCGGCGGAGGCCCAGCAGAGGCCAGGAAGCGCCAGGACCTGCCCAGCCACCCCTTCTCCAGCCGGTGGCTGTCCCAGCCCCGGCGGCCACGGGGACGCGCCAAGCCCCCGCTGCTGGCGCTCGCCCGATGCGATTTTGGGCAGCGGGATGCTAGCAAGGGTATAAATAAAGCTCCCGCCCCCCGGATGCCCTCCAGCCTAAATATAGCCCCAGCCAGGACTGTCCCGGACTGGGAGGGAGGGGACGTTTCTGCAGCCCGACCACAAGGTCCCCAGCGCGATGGGGCCGCGTGGGGCCGGGCACACCGCCGGCTATTTCGGCTCCAGGAGAAACGCGATTCCCGGCAGCTGCTGCCGATGCTGCCAAATCCCCCAGGAGAAGGCATCGGCCAGGAGGTCTCGCGTGGAGACATCTCAGGTGGCTTCAAAGCTGCGCCCTCAGCCCCAGGGAGATGCCACCAGAGGAGGTCACTTCCCGGCACTGAATCTTCTCAGCAACAAGCCTGCCTGGCCCCACACCGCAGCGGTTTCCTGCAGGCACCCCCGTGGGCCCTTGCTCTGCTGGGAAGCGATTAAATCCTCCCCGAGGCAGAGCCGGGCCTCAGGCCCCCAGCTGCTGGCTGCGAGGCCCAGCTGCTGCGGCCGGTGGGCAGCTGTGGGGCCGAGCGGGGCGAGGGGCCAGCGCCGGGCGAGGGTCACCGCAAGGATCTCCTCGTGGGGATTTAGACACGGTGGGGACAGAGGAGAGGGCACGGCAGCCAGCAGCGAACCCCGGGAAGGGATGTCCTCCTCGGGGTGCAGCATTAAAGAAGAGGGAGCCCGGCTATTTTCAGTGCCAGGCCTCGAGGCCCCGGGCCCAGCATGGAGCCCAGGAGGCTCCCTCTGCCCCTCAGGCAGCGCTGCTGTGCTGGGCGGGTGCCGGAGCCCTGGCACAGGCTGCCCAGAGGCTGCGGGGCCTCCTCCTTGGAGAGCTCCAGAAGCCGCCTGGACGTGGTGCTGGGCACCCTGCTCGGGGGGGGCCCTGCTGGGGCAGGGGGGCAGCGGGACCCGGAGGTCCCTGCCCGCCTCAGCCACTCTGGGATCCATCTGCCCAATATTTAAGGCCACACTTAATTAATTCACCATTAATCCCTCCCATTTCCCCGCTCATCACCATAAGCCCTGCCCGTGGGACCTGCAAACTCAGCACCTCCACCCGCCAAGCCCCGGCAGCGCATGATGTGACCCCGCGGCTCGGTCCTTACCTTCTCGCCCGGGCTGACGGCTCGCCGGGCACGGCCCCCGAGGAGCCAGCGCGGGGTCACCCGCTCGCCGTGGGACACTGGCCCTGGGGGAGAGAGAAGCTGGTGAGCGCGCGAACAAAGCCAGGGCTCCCATGGCACGTCCCTGCAGCAGGAGCTGCCCCGCAGCCGCCTAAGGAGAAATGGGGCTCCTGAGATCGCACAAATGTTTTTTTTTTTTTTTT
>VXAA01004632.1:319010-330092 GCA_013399115.1 Anseranas semipalmata | reverse complement strand
TTTTTTTTTTTTAACATTTTTGTGCCACCGATCTGGATGAGGAAATTTGGTTTGGTCACCCAGAAATCGAGCCATCATCTTCCACTCATTTCCACAACTGTGCTGCAGCAAGGAGCAGAGGAGCTAAAAGAGCTGCAGCACAGTGCGAGTCTGCCCGAGCCATCCCAGCTCCCCCGGGCAGAGCAGCACGAGCCGTTCCTTGGCTCGGCTGGAGCCAGGCAGGCTTTCTAAGATTTATTTTTTCATAAACAATGTGGCTGTATTTGATCGCAGCAGAATGAGCAGCTACTGATGACTTAAGCCTGGAAAACAACAGAAAAAAATGAAATCTGCTGCTGAAGACACTGCCGAGAGGGGATGAGGTCTAGCAAAAATGTCAAGCACCAGGCCACCTTGCCAAGCCAAATGTTGTCAGTGAAAGCTTGGATCTCGTAACCTTCCCCAATCAAGGGTAAAGTTATTTACTAAGGGCGTGGAATAACAGGGCTTATGGCTTTATAATTTTATACGCTTGTTTTGGTTCCCCGTGCAACTATCAGGGAAGATTTGGATTGAAGAAAGATGATGCTATTGAAGAAAAAAAAAGGGAAAGAAAAGATGAAGTCGTAGGTTGGGAGCTGCAGAGCGAGCACTTAAAGATGGAGCTGCCCGGCCCGGCTGGGCTCGCCTGGTGATATCACACAGTGGCATTTAATCAGCTCTCGTTGCATATAGCATTTAATCAGATTCCAGGAATAACTGCAGATAAGGCAGGGGCACGCTCCTGGTTTCCTTCTCACCTCCTCTGAAAAGGGTTACGGGGCCTCCAACCCCATGGCCGTAAATATGGGGACACTGAGGCACGGCTGCAAAGCGACGCACGCTCGGTGCCAGTTTGCTGCTTTCCCGTTACAATGAAATGAGGGGAAAAAAAAAATAAACAACTATTTTTTCCTCTGGGCAAAGAGGATGGAGCGCACGGCGATGGGGCCAGGAGGCCAAACTCAGGTTTTTTGGCTGCTTGGGAAAACATCTGAAAAAGCCCCGAGGGGGTGCCGCAGAGCCCGTCCTGCTCCCACGCTGCCTGGGGAGAGGCCGGGAGGCGAGGGGCGGCCGCTCCGCAGGGGCTGCTGGGCTGGGCGCCGGGCCACGTCGCCAGAGCCTCTCGGTTATTAAATTAAGCTGCTCGGGCTCTAGCGTTTGCTGGGAATAGCAGAGCCCCGCAGCCCAAGACAGGGCCTTAAAACTCTAACTCAAATAAAGCCAAATGAAGTGCAGGGGGGGGGGTCCCACTCCCTTCTATTTTTTTTTTTTTTTCTTTTTTCCAGGAAAACACACCGACTCGCAGCCCTTTGTGGGAACGCTGCATTGGGAGCACGGGTGGTGGGGATGTTTTCAGTACCCAGCCCAAGCAGCACCCAAGCAGCCCCGCAGTGCACAGGCTGCAGCCGAAGCATTCCCATCCACTGCTGGGACGGATGATTTAGCCGAAATTTACCCAAATGGGGATTTCTGGCTCCCACCACCCGCCCCGCTCCTCTCCCAGCGGCACGGCTCGCTCGGAGCTGCTGGAAAACTTGTTTGGTGCAGCCGCACAGAATCCAGCAAAGCCCAACAGTAAAAAATAATAACAAAAAGCGTGTGCTAAGCAGAGAAGCCCCAGGTTCTGGGGGGGTTGTGGAAGAAAATAGGGATGGAGAATGGAGACAACAGGAGGCTGGACCCAAACTGGCAAAGACAGGCTTTCAGCAAACACCCGTTTAAAAAGTGATAGAAACCTTCAGGGAAAATAACGGATTTCCTCAACAACAGAAAAGGCCGAGTTTCACCCCAAAACACGGCTCAGCAGCACGAGCCTGGCTCTGCTTCAAGGTGCCGCTATCCGGAGCTGGGACAGTTACTGGGATCCGAGGGGTCCCCAGTGCGGGAAGGGGAGGAGGGGGTGTCCCATGATGGGGGCTGAGGCATCGTCTCCCCTCCTCTGGCGGGGGACGCGGCTGCTCCGCTCCCAACCAGACCATATAGAGGCATCGGCACAGCCCGGCAGCCCGGGCGGCGCCAGGAGGGGGCCTTGGGGGACCCGCAGAAAGAGGGGGGGGAACGGGACTCATGGGGGACCCCCCCACAAGCAGGGCTGCAGGGTCAAGGGGAGGAACGGCCGCCTCCGGGAGCTGCTCCGTGGCAGCACCCGCAATGCCACCCCACGCGTGCCCACCGCACCCCTCCCCACACAAAGCCGGGTACCCCCACCCGCACCCCGCTATCCCCAAGCTGGGGCGCGCTGCTCCCTCCCCACCGCCCGTCCCTGTCCCCTTACCTCGTGGCCCAGCAGCACCCCCCTGCCCGGGGAAAAGCAGCAGCCCCAGGAGGAAGACGTGGTCCCCCCAAATGCCAGCAAAGCCCCTCCGGCTAGGGGGCTTGCGGGGGGCCAATCTCGCCATGCCCGCGCTCCCCGGGGCTGTCACCGCCTCTGCTCGCCGCCGCCGGCCCTGCCTTCCCTCTTATGCTCTCGGGTCCCCTCCCCTCCGTCCCGCTTGCCCCCGCCAGCCCCATTCACTCTCCCCGGCCTGTCCCGCTCGCCGGCGGCCGGAGCCCCCTTTCCCAGGCACCCGGCTGCATCCTGGGCTGGGCGGCGGGAGGGGGCGGCTGCAGGGAGGGGGCTGGCATTGTTCGCCTTTATTTATTGCTGTGTTTCTTGGCCGAGCCGGGCTGACTAATGAAAACCAGACGGGCGGCGAAGGCTGCTCCCGAGCTCTACGTCCCCCATCCGGGACGTCCCACTGGAGCCGCGGCAGCAGCCCCCCGCCGTCCCTGGTGCTCCCCGCTCCGTCCTCCCCAAGGAAAAGCCTGGAGGAGGTGTGCGAGGAAGGGGGGAAATTAAATAAAACAACCCCGGGGGTGCCTAGAGCTGGGGTGAGATGGAGCGGAGATCCCTCCGCGCCCCTCACTACGCTCAGGGGTGCTGGTGTTATTTCTTCTTTCTTCTTGTTGTTATTCTTCACCCAGCTTGGGGTGGGGACACATGGGACGGGTGCTGCTCGCTTCCCTTCCTGCCCATGCACCGACACCGCAGCGCTCCTCCGCTGCTCTCCTCCGTCACCCCACGCCTTTCAGTTCCTCCCCTGGGGACCAGGGCAAGGATTCATTAACAGCTGTTACAACCCTAATAATAAGGTTGATTAAGCCTAATAAAAGCTAACAAAGCTTTCCTAAAGCTTTTACTCTCTTGCTCGCCCCAGTGGGAAACGGGGACAGCTGCAAGGCGCGCTTACCCGAAACACCCCGGGGCCTCTGGGCTCGCCTGCCCGAGGTGACATCGCAGGATGGGGAGGGGACAGGGAACTTTTCTGGGGTTTCCCAGCACAAATGGCAAATGGAGATAGGGCAGCCCTAGCAGCAGCACTGCCAGAGCCTTCCTGGTGCTCCAACATGTGCTGAGGTCCCGCCAAGATGCGACCAGCAGATGCAGACATCTGGACACTGCGGGTGAGCCTGCCCCGGCTCAGCAGCACCTTCGAACCTCAGACCTCAAAGCCAGGATTTTTTAGGTGGGTAAGTGCCACCTCACTCTCACCACACGCTGTCCCAAGCATCTTCCGCCCTGCCTGGGCTGAGCTCTGCAGAGCACCAGGACGTGCTCCCTGAAGGCTGAAGATCTGCCAAAGCTCACCATGGAGGGGCCGTGCGGTTCCCACCCCCTCCGCAGGAGGATAGGAGGGACAGCAAACTGCAAAAAACAAAGTCACAAAGAACGGACCTGTGCAAGTGTCCCGAGAACCAGAGGGCAGTGCCGTCCCATCTCGGATCCAGGCAGCTCGGTGGAAGCTCAGAGAGCAGCTGTAAATCAGCAGCCTGGCACACAGCTAGGAGACGTTCCAGTGCATGACGGCTTTTGGCTATCAGAAAAGCATCACGAGCACCGTCCAGCGGGATGAGGCTTGCAGAGCTGTGAACGTCTTTCTAAGAAAGGGCAGCTCGTGGCCAGGACTGGCGGAGGGGTGAGCCAGGGGCTGGATGGAGCAGGCACCATCAGCCGGAGGAAACCCTCGGCACCCGAGAGGCTCCAGCCTCCCCAGGGCAGCCCCTCTCCCCGCTCACTCCTCACAGCTGTACAGGGCATCAGCACAGCCACAGTGACTCGCTGTTGAGGCATTTACCCACCAAAATGCTATGACGGATATGACTTCACTGTTACTACAAGCTGAGTGTCATTTTTCCTCATTCCTCCGTTCTCCCAGCAGAAGTTTCTCCGCTTCCCACCAGCGCCAAGGACCTCAGCGTAGCTGTTGGCCATGGACTTCTCCATGGCCCTACACGGGGCTTGGGATCGCAACGGCTGGTGGTTATCCAAAGCAGCTTAAAAAAAGCCTTTTTGTGCAGAGGAATGGGCGTCCTTCCCCCTGCCTACGGCCCCAATCACTTGATATCTCTGCTGACAAAAGCCTACAGAAGCCGTGGCACCGACCACGATCTGCAGCTGGGTCACGCAGCCTGGCAGCTGGGGCCGAGATGGGGGATTTTTGTATCCCAGCCTAAGCCAAGAGCAGCACGTGTGAAGGGGGGGGCGGGGAGGTCACTCACAACCATGGAATTAAAGACAGACAACACCCCTCGGTGTCTATTTTCAGCACGCTCCTGCCCACCCTAGCACTCATTCTTCATAGCCATCAAAGGAGGCAACCAGCACGTTGAGGTGGACAAGCTTAGGAGCTGTGCTCAGGAAGACCCCAGGCACCCACATTTTGTCTTCCACCGCTACTTCGTCAGCACAAATGCCTTGCTAACAGCCTGTTATGGATCCTTCTGCAAAGGGCAAGGACAGCTGTGATGCAGTAAAGCAGCTCTACATAATTCTGAAAAGTCTATGCCTTGATAGACAGACCCAAAAAAGGCCTCCCTGTACCAATTTCCCCCAAGTCCCATTAAAAAGACTGCACAATACCAGAGAAACTCCCCTCCTTGAGCACAGGGAGCAACGGAGCACGTCTGGCATGCTGTGTCCTCCAGACCCAACCTGCAGGTCCAAGAGTCTACAAGACTTACCAGAGGAAGGCCAGGGCTGGCTGGCTTAGGGCATGACTTGGGGCTGGGCAGAGGCCAGCAACAGCCCCCTGCGGCACAGCGATCCCTGGGACATACCGCATGGAACTTGGGCATGGGACCCAACAAAAGACTTGGGTAAACAAGCTGGAGTCTCTCCTTTTTTTTGCATCATGAAGACAAGCTTGAAGTAGCTTCTGATGTAGCTAGAACACGACAGGGCTGCAGCAGCTGGGCACATGAATAAAGTCAGCCTGCGTAAAGAGAAAGGGCTCTTCCCTATCAAGAGCCCTTACAACTGTCCTCACCACCGTGGAATCTGAGCGCCTTCCAGAAGCGTATTAATCAACGTGGCTTTCATTTGTCATGCGGGGGTCGTTCACCCTCCTGCAGGGTCTAATTTGGCCCAGAGAATTCAGTTTATCTGCTGACGTAGGGAGAAAAATATTAATAAAAGTTTGACTTTCAAACCTTGCTTGTGTGAGGCAGCTGGGTCTTTCCCCTTTACAGCAGCTCGGCTGAATTTGTTCCTCAAGCCTGTGATGAGTACGTCCGATGACTTCGTGTTACGGCTTCGGCTTTATGCGAGTTCAGCCATCCAGCTGGCGAACCAGTAAATGCTGCATGAAGGAAGCGATATATTAAAGTCTTCTTTACTGGATTAAAGTTTGATCTGGAGTAATGTACAGCCAGCCAGGAAGCACTACTCCTTCCTAATTAGAATCTCATTTCAGGCAAAGTGAATTAAAACCCAGATGCTTTAATGGGCAGGCGGAAGCAGTTAGCTTACCTGCGCACACAGAGCACATCTCTCTTCAGTTTCTTGCTCTCACGAGCCATTCCGTAGCGTTGTCCTACAGCCCGTCGCACAACCACTGCCAAAGTTACCACCAGTAGAGGCAGACAGCAGAAGCCCTTCTGGAAAGAAGTCCTCCAGGAGCCAACTGCTCTGGACCATATATTTATAAATATATAAGTACAAAAATGCCATGCCATAAGGGTGGCATGTACAGCACAAAAGGTAGGACTGGTGGAAATGATCATGAAAGAGGAAATGGAAAGCATTTCTGAAGGGCAGACAGGCCTCTTATTTTAAGAAGGTGCCTTTCAAAGCATAAGGTTGCTTTCTACAGACCTTTCTCAACTGCTTCCTAGCCTCATCCACCTGACCACCTCAAGTTCAGTTTGTTGAGGGTACATCAACAGGCAGCCCAAAGCCAAATACCAGCCAATATATTAACTCAGTGATGAACAAGGTAGAAATGAATGACGACAGTCCTAGATCAAAGCTGCTTTCAGTTTCTGGATACAACTCAAAAGACAACCGTGCTGCTTTTTCCTGAGTTTTTGAGATAGCAGCTATGATAGCAGGCCTTTCGGTGAGACTCAAACACGTATTTGGCACCTACACAATAACTGTTGTGGGGGGTGGGCATGGCAAACGCTGATCAAAGAACATTTCTGGTTAACTAAGAACAAAAGCTTGCACCTCGAGGGTTCTAAAAACATACAGTTCCGCCCTCTTTAAACTTCTAAAGATTTGCAGAACTTACCCTAAAAGTCTTTGTGTAGCAGTGGATTAAGAAGAGATGACTCCACTCTGGAATCAGCACAAGAAAAGCATAATTTCCTGAGTTTCTGGAAAGAAGTTATCCCTTGTTGGAACCAATGACTCCAAACGTCAACAGTCTCTTTCCAGAGAACTGTAAACACGAGATGCTTTTCACCCAGCCTGAGCTTTATCTGACCCGATGACAACAAGGAATTGTGAAGTGGAAGGGGTATGAGTCATCTTCACTAGCATCCGTCATGAAGAAACCATGAGAAGGATGGATGATCGCACTGTTCAAGTACGTGACTGAGCAGGAGACCTGCCTCTGCTCCTTTAAACCTGGCCATAGACCTAATTTTCTAAGTTCCAAGAAACTGCAGCTCCTCCCAATTTCATCTGGAATTCCAGGTGCTTACCCCTCTGGGGGGAAGGGGAAAGCAGACATTCAATGTTCCTCTAAAACACCTTTCCTCCCCTCAGCATGCAAAGCAAAGAGAACATCTGCTTTACAATATTTCAGAAAGAATATAAACTCTCTGTGCAGCCCCAGACCAGCATAAGGCATCCAAGAACAACTTTCAGATCACAGTTTCTGATATATTGAAGTGTGCCTGGACAGAAATTTTTAACAGAAACAACCACTTCTCTCCTAGCAATAGAAAAATGCTACAAGATTATTAGCAAATGAGGAATTACAGCTATTTCTTGCTAAAGCTCTCATGCTGCAACTCTAACAACTCACAGAATGGCAGTGACTGTTAGAGTATTTTGGCAGTTAGTGAACACCTTTAAGCAAGGTAAAACAAAAAAAAAATTGCAGCAGCTCTTTGTTTTGAAAGGTTTTACAGTGCGTTGCTCTCTACTTACTTACGAGGACAGGTACTCCATCTAGTTGAAATGGATTACCTCTACCTTTCTTCAATTTGCAATGTACTTGATCATTGACCTCTTTTTTTTTTTTTTTGTAAAATGTCCATAAAAAAAAAAATCAGCTGTGTCATCTGAATGCAAGAAGACTTCCAAGTATATCCTGAAGCATCAGCAGGGCCCTTAAGCTTTCTCAGGAGTGCTTTTTTATTTTCCTCCCATCAGCTGAAAGTTTAAAAGCATATTTAAGAAACGAAGTGGCTTTAAATGAGCATTCAGTGAGGCAACATCTTGTCATGACTAACACAACTGAATTTCTTGTAGTGGGGGAAAAAGCCTATTCATATGCATATCAGGGAATCGAATGACAAACCTTAGTACCCACAAGTTTTAGCATCTGCTTCAGTAACACACAAAGCTGCTTTCTGGCCCCGAAGAGCACTCTGGAAGGCAAAGCAGTTTGCATCCAAACCAATTCCAAAGTCAAGGTAGTGGAAGGAGCAAATAGGTAAAAGCAGATTTTGAGAAGTGGAAAGATGTAAGGACATGAGACATTTTCATAGCTGATCTATCACAGCCACATGATACTGTATTATTTTTAACCCGTATTTTTAACTTCAGATTTCTGAGACCAGACCAGACCAGACGTGGCCTTCTGACATATTGGATTATGTTTTTGTGGTGTTTTTGTTTTTTTTCCACGCGATTCTGATAAGCAAAGCACACCCAGATATATTCTCAGAGTATTTATAAATATAAAATATAATATAAAAATACATATAACATATAAAATTTTAAAATATAAAAAATATAAATTTATGAATCAAATGTATTTATTTATATAACAGCTGCTCTAACAGCATGTGCTACCAGTAGCACATGCCACAGTTAGAAAAATATTATGCTAAATCTTTGTCTAGTGTAATTTTGTGTAGTTCTACTGACCTTCAAGGGAATCATTATTTCACATCGTTTTAAGATTTGATTCGTTACATCCTGATGTGAACTCCAGGGGTCACTGGCAGAGCTGGATCATAGCCCCTCTGTGATGGCTCAGCCAAGGGGTGAAACAGGAAGGCCTATGAAATTCTTAGTGAACACAGCGGGTCAAAAGGTCTCAGTTGTGCCTCACCCTCTGCAGAATTTACTGTTACACTTGTTCCTGAAACTAAATTGCTGTGACGATTTTAAGTACAGAAAACTGGGTGGTATGAAAATAGGAAATGACTGTTTGACACGCTTAGTTTTCCTCAGGTGTCTTTTCCTGTTTATACACCATATGAACCCTACTGTGATAAGCAAATGAAACAGACTTCAGGCTTCTATCACTAAAAACCACAATCTTTATTTTTCATCTTTTGCCACTGTGATGCTCATTAAGTGTGTAACCAAGTATCCTGTGAATAAGCAAGCATCTAATGAAGTGTAGGGGACTCTCCCTGGCAAGCATTAAAAAATCCCAACATAGTAAAAAAAAAAAAATATATATATCTCTAATTAGACCTCCTGTTAATACAGAAAGATGGCAAACCAAGCAAAAAGTAAATGAAGACATGATACCTCCACTTTCAGCTACTAATAATGTCCAGCTTAAACAGCTGTCACAGTTGCATTGTAACTTCTTAATTGAGTTCTGTTGGGTAGAGTAAGAGGTGACTACAGGCCGGTTTCTTCTGATGTTGTCCATAAGGACAGTGAAGATATAATTCATGATTGCTACAATAGCTGCTACAAATTCATCTGATGTTATTTAAGGTTTGTGTGGGTTTTTTTTTTTTTTCAGTACAAAACAATTACAAATAAGTTTTCTACACTGAGATAGGAAATAAAAAAATAAAAAATCATTGTTAAAAACAATTTAAATATATATAAAACTGCTATTTCAATCAGGTAGTTATAAATATATTATGAACCAAGTACTTCCAAAAACTATGTTTACTTTGGAAGTCCACAACAACATTACAAACAACAGCCACTTATTTAAAAACCTGTCATTCACTTTGAACCATTGATCCTTTCATATCTTAAAGATATAACAAGATGGTATTAGTTCAAAAAGACATAATTGAATTCCACAAAACATACGTTGCATAATATTTACTGCATTATCTATTTCACATCACAATCTCCGTTACAGAGGAAGATGCTGCAAGTTTACTAAGCACGATACGCCTTCATTTGAACAGGAGATCCTTATCAGTTCCAGGGTACCTTCCTCCCTAAGACGCGGTTGGTGATTTTCTGAAAGATAAAAACAAAGTGGTAGAGATCAGTATTATCCCTGTAAAAATTAAAAACACCAAGCATGATTATAGCACTGATAAATGTTCTGAACAGAATATCAACAGGTAATACAACACTAAGAAATGACTATTCACACATTTTAGGACAGCTAAAGCAGCCTTGCTGTTTCCCTCTCATCAATATGAAAAACACCGGGACACCCCTGCGCTGGCTGCTGTGGAAACACTCAGAAACAAGTATAAAGAGTCAGAGCGCATCTTGACATTAGCTGGCAGACAGTTTCCCCAAGTAACTATGATGCATGTCTCTCTTCACCTTCTGAAGCCAAACCTCTGGGCTTCACATGAGCCTCTTGGTTCCCCAGTTTGCAATGTTTATGAAAGGACACAGGAAAACTAGAAGAATTACAGGGAAGAGTGACAAGGATAGTGGAAGACATAGAAAGCATTTTCTACAATAAACCACTGAGTAAATTAGGACTCTTCACCATGGTGGGAGGGAGGATCCATGTCTGAAGGGGAAGCAATGAACAAATGAACATCTACATGATTCTGAGAAAGCCCAAGGTAGATGAAAAGGTAGTGTTATTTACAGACCTAAAAAAAAAAAAAAAAACCACACACACAACACTGGGGAGGCATCATGTAAAACTAACAGCTAATAGATTTAAAAACAAATAAAAATAGACTACTTTGTGTGAAGAGTCACAATCTTGTGCAGTTCCACCACGGAACTCTGCCCCTTAGTGCTGCAAACGCCAGAAGTTTATACCTCATAGAACAACTAGACAAGTTCATGGAAGAAAAAAACATCAGTGTATCAAAGATGTCTCAAAGCCCCTTAGAGATCAATCACACAAGACTGTGAAGACACCTTAGAGAAGCACTGCTAATGCTAATCTGCAGGGGGGGCCTCTGTGAGCAGAGCCCAGCAGCTGCCCCATGTCAGGTCAGAGCCAGCTCAAGCCAGCTTCAAAATGGACCCGCTGCTGGCCAGAGCCGAGCCAGGGAGCGATGCTGGCTGTGCCTCTAGGAGAGCAGAGCTAAGGAAGGGAACAAACTGCTGCGCCACAGCAGCTGGGAGAGAGGAGTGAGAAGCGGCCCTGCAGACACCCAGGTCAGTGCAGAAGGAGGGCAGGAGGGGCTCCAGGCACCGCAGCAGAAGTTCCCCTGCGGCCCGTGGAGAGGCCCATGGTGGAGCAGGCCGTCCCCCTGCAGCCCATGGGGACCCCACGGAGCAGATCTCCACGCTGCAGCCATGGAGGAGCCCCCATGGAGCAGGTGGATGAGGCCTGAAGGAGGCTGCGGCCCATGGGAGCCCCCGCAGGAGCAGGCCCCGGGCCGGAGCTGCAGCCCCTGGAGAGGAGCCCACGCAGGAGCAGGAGGCCTGGTGGGAGCTGC
>VXAA01004632.1:308793-318920 GCA_013399115.1 Anseranas semipalmata | reverse complement strand
CTGCTCAGGGGGAGGAGGTAGCAGAGGGTGGGTGGGGGAAGGTGTTTTAGTTTGCTTGTAGTTTCTCACTGCTCTAGTCCGCTAGTGATACGTAATAAATTATATTAATCTCCCTGTGCTGAGTCTGTTTTGCCCATGATGGTAATTGGTGGGTGATCTCCCTGTCCTTATCTCAACCCTTGAGCCCTTTCCATCGTATTTTCTCCCCCTTTTTCTTTGAGGAGGGGAAGTGAGAGAACGGCCATGGTGGAGCTGCTGCCCAGCAGGGTAAAACCACCACAATCCTTTACTAATAGGGAACGATAAGGGCGTTCCTTGATGCAACCTTTTACGTTACACAGATGTATGCAACGTGCAGCTCAGATCTTTATACACATATGTAGAGTACATGGCATATATGTATGAATTATATATACTCTATACACTGTGTATATGATGTGTACATACTAACACAGTATATATTCTGCATACATACATATTTATACATATAAAAAGCAAAGCCGCTGACATGAATCTCAGTGTGGAACGTCCCCAGGAACTTCATGAAGCCTCAGGAGGACTCAAAACGCCTTACACCACAAAACCTCTGAACATTCCTCACAGCTCACAGACCATTTTGCAATTTAATAAGCAAACCCAGCTAGCGATTAGATGCTACCTCCCCTCTTTGCTCCATTTCCGGGAAGTGGCCACAAACCAAGCAACTGAAAAAAAAAAAAAAAAAAAAAAAACACACCTGATGCTGTCAAGAGGGAAAATGTAGCCAAGGAGATGAAAAACAAACATTAAAAGATACCGTAAAGCAGCAACAAAGTGCAATTCAGCTTTACACCTCTAGAAACGTGTGTTTTTTCCTTTGAGGTAGCGACACCTTGTGGTCCCTATCTTGCATAGACTCGAAAGGAAACGTCCCATCCACAAAAAAGAAAGAAAAAAACGGCTAAAGGGAAGTATGTAGGCTAATAACTTTGCTCTCCCCTTTATGGAGGTTTCTCTCATGCTCCATATTTACAAAAATGACATACTAATTGCATCTAAGAGAAAAGCCTCAGTAACAGAACAAATTTGTATCTGCTAAACAAAAAAATTCAATTTCATGTTACGGGGGTTGAAAGAGTTCCTTATGATTTATGTTGCTATCAGATCAGAAATCTGTCTCAACTGTAGTTTTCAAAATTAAAGGGCACACAAAATTCCCTTATCTAACTAGTATAATTTCATGCTCTATTTGAAAGTAAAAATAGAGAAGGGACAGAACATCAGCCCTGACCCACGTGTATGCTGAGACAGAAATAACTTTAAGATGGCAAAAGTATTTAACGATTCTAAAAATTAAGACTGCCTGTACAACCCTCTCAACCACATTATAGCACATGAATTTTGATGTTTGCAGTTATACGAGCCCATACGGTTGCCTCCAGCGGATCCCATCCTAACTTAGTGCTAACAAAACTGTTATTTCATTCTCTCTTCACTTCCCACTGCATTGCTCCACATTGCCACTGTAGCATATAAACAACTCAGAACAAGCATTGACAGCCCTTGCTTCTCAGGTGTCCTGTATGAGTATTTTCACTTGTACTTTAACTGAAGGAAAATGGATTTTTGTTAGATATATTCATTAATTTGGGTCCCTATTTTGAGCCCAATAAACTCAGTTTCATCCCACCCTGTAACCTGGACACTAAGATCATCATCATCATCCTTGGTTCCATACAACTAATGAAAAGAAATACACTGCCTCCAGGGAGCAGTATGTCCCACATAATAGTTGTTGTGATACTAGCAAACACTTGTCCACGTTCATGTACATAAGGATGTGTGTGTACATGTTTAATTCACTGCTTCCCTTCCCAAACATTAAACTTCCCTAACCTGTGAGCCCTCAATGCTCTGTAGAAACAGCATACACCTGGTACTGGTAGCTACTCGCATCCTCAGAGCCACATGTACTGCAATCAGTGAGGTATACACCTAGTTCTACTTCTTACATGTCTGCTCCTTTGTTATCAGTGACAGGAATAGGAGAAAGAGAGCCGTATTACCTCGTGGCCAATAGGTAACAAACTTAGGATGTAAGTGCAGTTTGTTATTATAACAAATAACAATGAAGCCACAGGTGCTGAGAGAGGAGAGTGCTCAGATTCTCATTCATCGAGCAAAAACTGGTGCAGCAGTGTAGGACACCCCCCACCTTCCCAGCTGTTTCATTAGTGCTCCTCTGCCAGGTATTAACATTTGGTGTTAACCTACTGAGCTGCACCCTGAACGGGGGTGGCTGCGGCATGAGTGCCTCCTTCCCCCATCAAGACGTCCAGTGCTAGCCTGTCAAAATCCAAAGAGGGAAGGACAATGAAGTTTCATTAGGGACAAGTCATGCCGCTGAATACTGACCTTGGAGCTGGAGAATAGGGGTGCCATGCCCAGCTCTGCCATTGACCCACACACAGCCTCAAGTAGGACACTTGACTGTCTACCTCCCTCTCCCTTCCCAAGCCTTGTCTCTAGATGCATGCCAAACAATTTTGGATAGAACAATGCCTTATACAAACCTGGCAGGGGACAACAGGACTCCTCCAGGAGACTGCAATTAACATAAAAGTCAGGTTTATTCTACAGCACCGATCTGCTGCTCTACATCAGCAGTTCACAAACTTGTCACTATAAGAGATACTCAGGCCACAGTTTGGATACAGTGCTACAGATCATTTAAATGATACAGCCCCAGATTACGTATGTTTTTAGTCTAGCTTTTGTACCAGCATAACAAAACAGTTTTCTTCTCCTAATACTCTGTGTCATCTTTGGAGCCATTCCACAAAATCTGTAGTTCTTTTTTCCCCCACGCACAATCAGACCTGCTTTAGAAATTGATGCTCTCAGCAACACATTAACAAAATTCTAAACAAACCATTCACTGTATTTACAGCTACTCACTACAGCTATTCTGCATCATCAAGGAAGACAAAAGATTACAGTATTTACTGCAATGAATCATCATCCTCTTGCAATCAAAACCACACTTGTACACAAAACTTTCAATACGATTCCCTCTTCTTCCAGCTGATTACACTACTTCAAGTCAGTGACTGCCAACATTCATCAACTCTAAGACCTTACTGTACTGGCATCTGAGATTCTCAGACTAGTGCAAAAAATATGTTCTGAATATACCCTGCAAAAGCATAACATCAAATTCAAGTCCCCACAATCAGATTAGGAAGGTATTCTGGATAATACACCGCAGTACAAGCCCTTGCTTTTAAAATCCAATTACTGCTGTTCCTAACAAATAACTATTATTCCAGCTCTGGTAGAACAACTCAGCCAGGAAAGAGCTGCAATGCTAAAAACTGAAGTGTAAGCTTAAGATCCAGAAGAAAAAATTCAGTTTTCATTTTTAATGCATGTCCTTAAACCAGTGAGACCTATAATGCAGTTTATTGCCTGCTTCCTGAGTTCTGCAGAAGACTATGTTTTATGGTATATGGGTTAGACAGCAAGAAGATAAACCAGGTTAGAACCTCAGCATTTGTAATAGAATGCTGTTTCCCATCTTTTAGTTTTTATTGTCTTAAGACAAAGCTTAAGCATATGGATGCCTGAAACAGCTCGAAAAGCGGTACACCGGTCAGCTTGAGAGATGCACTTCCCAAAAGGGACTGATTGGCCTCCTCTGTTCTATCAGGACGTTCATCACATCACTCACTGTACATAAATTGATATGCTTTGTTACACAGAAATACATGATAATAAGATGTGTGCATATAAGAGGAGAGAGGAACAGAAGACTCTCTTCCTTGTTACTCATCGTGATTAACCCAGAAGAGTCTCTAGCACACAGTTTTTCAATCTTTCTGTCATTAATAAAACCTGAGCTTAACAGGCACACTTGTTAAAAAACTTGGACAGCCAGGAACAGTATTAGCAGCAATTGTTGGCTGGGACAGAAGCAGCTCCCTGCAAGGATCTCACCACTTCATGGCAGAATGAGGCAGGATTCAGCAGAGTCCTAAAGTAACCCAGCAAAATGGGCCCCACAGATTCCTTCTCCTCCTCCTCACCTCTCCTGGAGTCCTCACCTCCCCTTTGATCTGTTGCTGGTTGTACGGTGAGACCACAGAACAGGAACTGTTCATAAACTGCTGGTAAATGTTTGCGGTTCAAAGTTAGTCCCTCACACTTAGGGGTACCGGTTTATTCCACAGCTTGCCAGACAGAGCCGATCCTAGGCTGATCAGTGCCAGTGCACTAAGACCACACTATCAGCTGAACAAACGCTTAATTGTGAGATCCACAGCCCCCAGAGCTGACAGATTATCACCAGGACTGCCAATTCTCCACTGGAGAAATGTTAAGAATGACAAGTCCAGGCTTTGTTAAACATGGCTACAAAGTTAGCTGTGAACATTACAAGCTAAAAGTCATCTACATCAAGAGAGCTACAACAGCAGCCTTCAATTCCAAGAGCTTATCCATGGAATATCTCCTTTAGATATGCTGCCCAGCCCACCTTGATCTGCCCTCAAGACTCTGCACATGGCTTTTTTTGTGTGCTGCTTACTTGGGCCTGTGCTTCCTTGTTTTTTTCCCCTCCCACACACAGTAGGTAGGTACTGGAAGGATTGCCAGGTTAGATGTTCGGGCTTTTTTTGTTGCACATTTTTATAAGCTTGACTTCTTTGACCCTAGTTAAGTGCTAATACATATTATCTTAATCACCTAGAATCTGCAAAATAATACCACAGAATTAACACTTAGTATTACTATAATGCTTGTGACCTTAAAGAAAAAAAAAATCTAACACGTTCCAATATAAATACTTGATCAGAACACCTACCATTTTGTAAAGCTGTGCTTTCAGGCGGTATGAGTTGTATTCTGATTTTCGTTTCTCCTCCTCTCGCTTCTTCTGCACCTCTGGCAGCTGCTCATAGATCCTTAGCGTAAATACAAAAGGTCAAAAATAGTGACTTGGCAGGAAGGAATTCATTGATATAAAAAAAAAAAAACATTCTCCTTTTTACCTTCACATTCTGTTAAAGGCTGTTGGCCAGTCATATCACAGAAAATTTTATTTGGGGGTTTACTAGTGTCACACGTGGAAAATGTGGAATACACAGCAATTGCGATACTGGAAATTCCCACAACCACAATGCCCTTCTCTTACAAGCAGCACTCTCCTAAAAGCAGTATTTGTAAGACCAAAATGACCACACAGCTAATAGGATCACCCAGCTGCAAAAGGCAGAGCTTCAGTATCATCAGTGCAGGATAGCCTCACTGCTTTGAGGGTGTGCTGATTCCGAGTGACATGTTTATCCATTAATAGCAATATCTTTATGACAAGCATAACTCGAATTAAGTTGTTCAGTTATCTTTTCTGTCCAAATGCTGCCTTGTCTTGATCAAAGCTTTGTCTTCTCCCCTGCTGAACTACTCCCATACCAGAGCCAAACCGCAAGGGATGCTCTGAAATAAAAATGAAGGTAACTGACGCTCCCTACAGAGTCAGTGCGCTATTCTAGTCTGGTTTACATGCTACCACCTAAAGGAGGGACCCATTTGCTATGATGGCAGAGTAGCACTAACGCTGCCTCCCCCAAATCTTCCTTCAAGATCATAGGGCTTTACTCATTTCATGACAGTGGTTGCCAAGAACCATACAGCTTCAAAAAGATTACAGTCTATGCGAGGTGGAAATGAACCATGTTCACAAATTCTAGTCCCACTATATTTAAAGCAAGACAGATACTATAACTCCTTCCTTAACGTACTGACTTGATAATAGCAAATAGGAGGAGGAAAGGAAAAAAAAATGGTACAATACCGCAAAGGTATGCTCTTTAAGAGACTGCTTCATTCTTACGTCAATATGATAAAAACTTTCCATAATTACCATTCACTTGGAATATTTTAAACACATCTATGCCTTCAACTCCTATTATCTGGAAGTGCTTCAACACATTCCATTTTGAATACTGCAAATCAATGCAGCCCACCAGCCAGGAGGGAGGAGGGGCATCTTTGACAGTTGTCTTGGTCCTAACTCCAGCAGGAAAGTAAGTAATTCTTCAGACTGGCAAGAGAAGTGATGGAGACAAACGTGTGTCAGTTTGCACGGATTTGCTGTTTAGTCAGTACGACTCAGGTGTCACTTCCGTGTTTCAAAGGACAGATGGACTAGAAGTTAGCAGGAAAACAAACTAATATGAAAGTAAAAACGCACTTAACTAAGAAGGCAGAATTAACAAAGCAAGGAATCAAAGCCAAAATTTTGATCAGTATTGAATTTTATGTCCTGTCTAATTCCCCAGTATCAGCTAGGGAGAGCCATACTCATTCATAACTTCTGCAGTGCCACACACAAGTGTGTGCACCAATCCATCAGACTTCACGGTTGAACTGATGATATTATGTTCTCTGAGAGCAAGGAAATACAAATCCAACACCAGGAAATTCTTTAACAGGCCACTTAACATGGCATCTATAAAGACAATTGTCATTAGATTTAAAAAATAATAAATAAATAAAGGAACTGCACTCCTTTCAGTGACCTACCTCTTCATGTGTATCCCTATTCTCCTACTCTGTCTGCAGCTGTTCTTAGGTCATCTTTTCTAAAGATGTCACTACCCACATTACTGCTACAGAAAAGAGGAAGTAAATCACATTTGGATGTTTATTTTCCATCTCTGATGCTGTGCTGATAGGCAGCAGAGGGTGCTAGGTCTATAGATGTGCTACTGGAGTGGGGAAGAATACCTCCAAGATTTGGGGTTTTGCTTTATTTCCATCTCACCATTCACTAAAGGCTTTTACCGTTCTAGGGCTCCCCTCAATGAAAGATCAAGGTTTACCATTCACTGATTCACCCCACCGTAAAGACATTTAGAGCAAGAAGTGGACAAGGCAGAATTGTAGGCAAATTCACTGAAAATCGTTTTCATTAGCTCTAGCTAATTTACCATGAGAAATTCCATTTATACCCTTGCAGAGAAAAAGCAAAAGCTTCTGCACTCATTATAGGTGTGGATTTCAGAAGAATGGTACAGAATAAATTACTTCTCATATCCAACTGAGAGTTGGAGTATGACAGCAGTAAGAACAAAAAAATGTCACTGAATGCGACTGCCTGAATCAGTCTCCATAGAAATCCTGCTGACTTTGGTATTATGAAATCAGAGTTTCTGAAAAATACTGGAGTTCAGATATGTCAATCACACGGTCCAAGTGACCTGAATCCAAATCCTTCCATTTCAACTAAAACATGGAGACACATTCCTGGGGGAGCTGGCATATTTACCACTTCTGTCACCTCTCTACTAATGCCCTAAAAATACTGTTAAAAGCCAAAGGCTATTGAAATAAAACATCCTTTTTGTCTCCTAGCATATATATCACAGGTTTATTTTATATATTGTGTATTCCAGTGGATAGTTTGTAGAATCACTATATGATTTAAGCTGGAAAGGACCTCTGGAGGTCACCTAGTCCAACCTCCTGCTCAAAGCAGGACTATCTTCAAGGCTAGATCAGACTGCTCAGGCCTCATCCTCTTAAGTTCTGACAATTTCCAATGATGGAGATTCTACCGTCTCTGTGGGTCCAGCATTTCATGACCCTCTTTGTGAGAAACTTGTTTTCTTGTCTCTCTCCTTACTGCAACACATCAGCACTGCCACTTGTCCCATCACCATACACCTTCAAGAGGAGCCTTCCTCTGCCTTCTCAACTCCCCTTCTGGTGGGGAACACCACTGCCACATCCCCACCTCCAGCCTTCTCCTCCCCAGAGCCTCCACAGTCTCTCCTCACACACCACATGCTCCAGCCCCCTGACCATCTTGGTGGCCTACACCAGACTCAGGCCACTTTGTTAATGCTAATTTATACTGACAGCCCAGAACAGGTCACAGAACCCAGCTGTGGTCCCATGAGTACCAAGGAAAGGGAATATCCACTTCCCGTCACCTGCACGAAACCCACCGTGTGGCTAGCCTTTGTCCCTGCCAGAGCACAACGCTGACTTACATTCAATTTAATGTCCACCAGGCGTCAGGCCACAAAGCCCTTTTCTGAAGGGCCACTGCACAAGCAGCCTGTGCTTGGACTCTGCCAACGTTCTTAGGGGGTTGTTCTGTTCCAAGAAGACACTTGATACTTGTCATTGTTGAACTTGGCCCTTTCCCGCCTGCAGAGATCTCCAGCACCTCCAGAGCTGATCTCCAGCACCTCCAGAGCTGATCTCCAGCACACTGACCATTCCTCCCAAAAAACTGCTGAGGTGTGCTCCACCCCATTGCTACTGATGAAGATGCAACAAAACAGTCCTGGCCCAGAATATTGTCCCCTTCACATAGCACAAACCCTTCCCTTCATGTAGCACTTGCATTCCAGTGCAACAAAGCACTTACGCTATCAGAGACAGCTTCATGAGTCTCTAATTTACATTTAAGTATTTATTCTCAATTATTAAGTATTTATTCTCAGTTGGTACCCTTCCAAACCACTTCTCCTCTTGCATATCCATCACTTCAGAATCCAGCTGCAATAAAACCTCATTTTTTTTTTTATTAAACCCTTGCATATTCTCTCTGTGGCACAGGTATTCCAAATGTTTAATACACCATTAGTGTGTTGTGCATTTATATAATAAATATTACATTATATAAGTTACTTGAATCAAACATAAGGCAAAATCTATCAAGAGTTGTTTTTTTTTCCAAGGGTAAAATCCTCCCTATTCCTTTGTGGAAAATTATTTCCTACACAAAGCTACTTCCATTTGGTGAAATGGTACCTCACTTTCTGCCCCAATTACCTAGTTTACTAATGTTTAAAACTATACAGACACTCTAGTAGCCTGCACCCTTTTGGGATCCAATACTTGGACAGTTTGCTGTAGTGTTTGAGCTGCAGACACTGCAGCAGAATATTCAATACTTTTTTTCCAGAATGGTCTCATTTCTAGGATTTTATGAATAGGTGCTTTCTCACTCTGATTAAGTGCCTACATCTTGCACAGAAAAAGACGAATTATTCCCAAAGCACAATTTTTTTCTTACGGTTATGATTCATCCATCTTTCCTACTCACTTACCCAGGTCACCTATCTACCTGAAACAAAATTTTCTTAACCTTACCGTTTAGATCTTTGAACCATTTCACTCTTTGGAATTGTTCTTCTCTTTTCTTTAATCAGATAACCTAAATAGAAAGTTTAGGATAAGAGCACAGTGAACAAGTCTGCTTATCACAAAGAATACTGTTGCGTCAATCTTACTCCTTTATGGATTTTCACAGATGATATAAATAACTGCAATACTTTTATTAAAAATACACACACCCTTAAGAACAATAAGGAAATTAATTAATTCCTATAGAACATCAAGAGCAGAACCACGAAGGTACCTCTGTCAGACAGCATGTGACTTGCATTCCTGTAGCCCTTCCTTTTCTCCGGAGGATTAAATAGCTCTTCGCGTTCAGACTGCAGCACGCTCTGTATCTTCCTTTCCTCCATTACAAGCTTCAGGTGCTTCACACGCTCGCCAGAACGGGAGATGAAATCAGGGCGATGCACTGCAAGAGCCTCCTAAGACAGGATGACACAAAACAAAATCTAAAGTGGCCAGACTGACTCTCTACAGCTGCAAGAGAATAATCAAAATATCTAATGTCACCACCAAAACATGGGGAAAAAACTCCCAAAGTAATATTTGGGATTGCATACAAAATCATGTATCCCTAGTGCTGGCAGATCCCCAGAGACCTTGTTTAACAATTTGTCAATGACAAGAAAACTAACTAGCTGAAAAGGAAAATATATATATATCTAAAATAATTAGCAAAAAGGACACAAACCTCTTCTCAAAAGAGCATAGCAAAGTTCACACACAGTTTAGCCCGTAGGACAGAAGATGCTGCAACTTATTACAGTCTCCCTTGCTATAAATCAACAGGCATATCAACATTAGCACTTTGGTTTTGATCTGAAGTGGAATTTTCTTTTCTTTTTGTTGTTGTTGTCGTTGATTTTTTGATTATTTTGTTCTGTGTTTTTAAGCAAAAGCAGTCTGTAACTTGTTGACTTCCAATAATTATAAAGATGAATTTAAAAAAAAAA